>JARWIR010000015.1:1800000-2157500 GCA_029959085.1 Nemophila menziesii | reverse complement strand
TTCCACTTAACATGGCCCGATCTCGAGGTCTAATTTTTTATTTTTGTGTCCGCGTTAGTAATTTAAATAATGGATGAAATTAGCACGTGTAAGACGCGTTTACAAAAGGAAAAAATATGTTGGTAAAAGATGGTCTTGTAACGTCAAATGTTCGAAAACCGGAAAAGATTTACGAGTTAGAAAATAAGTTAAAAAACAAAAACGTAAAACACTTACAAATTCAGAACGTGTTCTAGTAGTGTGGAGGAGTTCCACGACTTTAGGAACGAATTGGTACAACCGAGATACTACACTTTTATCGTCGGGTTCCCTACTTCCTGCAACTATGTCCACTCACAATTGAAGGATTAGCATAACATAGAATATTTTATTAGAATTCGTAACCAATAGAAGACAAATTAAATATTTGTTTAGTGATTGCACGTGTGTGTCAAATAATCAGCTGAAAGCTTCTTTTATAATGGCTAGGGAGACACAAGAAATAAATGACCCATACAGGCCAAAATCATTTTCATCCAGGATGATAGGACGTTTTAGCGTTAGGAGTAAATCGTGATCGTAATTACTAAACAACTGCAAACTTATCAAGACTAGAAAATGTTGAACTAATCAGGAGGTTTACCAGAACTTTGGGGAGTGAAATTAATAGAAGTTAAAGCACAAGTGTATTTTACAGCTGGATATTCGGAAAGAGATGGACAAAACACTCTAGTGGTTCGTGAATGAAGTCGTTCACCACGATGATTCTTGTCTCTTGGTTATAATTCTTGAAGTGCAGATGTGAATTGTCCCACCTTCTTGGAGATTATATATCGCCTTGTTTTGTTATGATCGTATCTTGTTTTGACTCTTCATTTGGTGGTCTTACTTTAACTTCTTTACTTTCATCACCACTTTTTGATGTTGGCAAGGGGGAGAAAAATGCATGTTTTTATCTTTACCTTTTATATCTTGAATGCTTGTCGAAGTGAGGGGGTTCAAGCTATACTGTTTATGGTGGAGCATCACCATTTTCGTAATAGTTTATCTATTATTTTGGATGATTCATGCAATGTTTTGTCATTATCAAAATGGGAGAATGTTGTCCTAAGGGTGGTATTTTGAATGATGATTGTTGACAAACATTGAGTATTGAACTGGTTGGTCTTACGAGAGTGTCGACATTGTGTATAAGTCTTGTAGGTTCAAAACGACATGTAATTGATGCTGAAATATGGTCATCGGTACCTCTAGGAGACGACTGTCGGACATCCGAGAAGAAACAATTGAAAACGTGAAGATAGAGCTCCAATGTTGGACCTTCAAAATGACGTAGAGTGGACTATCAAAAGCTATTTTAGAAAGAATCAAGAATAGTGGCATCAAACCTTCAAACAGAATGAGACCAGACTCCCAAAGGAAATTCAAGAAAGGATCCAAGAAACTAAGGAAGCTTACATTTGAACAAGAAAAGTGTAAGAGTTTTGAAGTGCACTAGTTAAAGAAACGCTCAAAAGACAGAGGTATTGGACCTCTGAAGTAAGAAAGACGGGTTACCGAAGTACATCAGATAAAGAGTATAGATAGTTGATGACTGGACCTCGGAGCAAAGACGACAGGTACCTGATCCACTAAATAGTTAGATTTGGGGACTCGACTCAAGAGGATATCCAATGAGATGGAAAAGTTCATTCGACCAAGATATAAACTAATCTTGTCTATTCTATGGAAAATCACACTTCTTTATTAGACCAAGAGCAAAACCTAGGAATTACAATAAATTCTATCTACCTACCTTAAGCCTCTATAGTCCTTAACTATTAAATATGTTGGATTTCCCAGAAGAGGTGGTCTCTGCCTTCACTTACTTGGTTACAGAATTCGTAGATAGGGTTTGAGAGCATAACCCATGTCTCTAATCTCTGTTTTGTTGCTATCTAATCTAAATGTATGAGCCATAGAATGAATTTATATCTCGGAAAACTTCTTGAAATCCATATTACCTTGAATTGCTCCATCTCAGGTTTTTTACCTTTGAGTTGTTCATACGTTTCATTAAAGGTAAACATCCCTTTCTTTGTATATTTCCATTTCATTTTGTCGTCTTTCTTAGCATCAAAATGAATAGTCTTGGTAATCGACTCCATAAATTGGAATTTTGCAAGCCATTTCCATTTATTGCCATTTATTACCATTCATAAACATCGATGGCTTACTATTTGTGAAGTAACCAGATGCTAAGTTACTTTTTTGGGTATCAGTGAGCCTTTTATGATCTGGTAACCAGGTTGCCCACCCCTGTTAAATATTCTTACCATTACCAATATTATACTCAATGAAATATTTAGCAACACTTCTCAGTTTCAGGATTTTCCTCCACCCCCATGAAGCATCTTCAGGTATCTGGTGGCCCTTTGTGTGTTCTAAAAAATAATGCAATAAGGAAAAGAGAACCACAACTGCAAGTGTATAGTTGTCCCAAGTAATATATGTGATAAACAGATCGTTCTCAGGGACGGATTGGTTGACTCTAATGCTTATCAAGTAGTGATTAATTGTACGGGAAAGCAAGTAAATGATTTTAAGATTGGTTGTTTGTTTTTCTATAACTAAGACAATTAATTAAAAGACTAAAATAATGTAAATATTAAGCTAGACGCGAGAAAATAAAATAGCTGGACGCAAGGTATGAAAGGTAGTACTTGATTAACGCTAAAATTTCACCTAAATCTATTCATTCCATGTATTGTTTAAGGGACGAATTGGTATTCTTAGGTGCTACAAACCCCGTCAGGGTAAATATGGTCCACCTTCGAATGACTAAGTTCTAATTACCCAATTGGCCATAGGATTAATTAAGCCTGTCAAGGTCAGATAATTTCTATCATATACTCATTAATATTTCCGTACCTAGACCCCCCCGTCAAGGTGATCCATTCGCCACTAAAGTAGCCTAGTTACTAAGTCCTATTACAGATTAGATACTTCAATAATAGTTGGTAAATGCAAATTAATGAAAAATATTAATTACCCAATTCGATTTCAATTACAATAATCCCAAATCCAAAAACATGAAATGAAATAGATTGGGGCTTAACTCATTAATGCGTTTTGAAGTACTATATGAATTTAGCTCATAATTGCGGAAACTAAGAAATTAAAATTAAAGGAATTCATAATTGTTTTACAAAATAAAAGAATAAGAAACCTAATTGAGGAGTTGATTCGGCTGCGAATTGGAGAAGTTGAATTTCTCCAGCTCTTGGCTTTTTCTCTTCCTTGCTTCTGCTTCTTCTCTGATGCTCTCACTTTGTATATAATGAATTGTGTGTGAAAATAGAAATCTAAAAGCCCTTTTATAGTGGGAAATTCGGACTAAGGCTTTCTTAAAGGATTTAATGAAAATTAGAAAGCCCAAGTCCATAACTTAAGTCCAAATCCCATAACTGTTGTACATCCGTCACGAAAACGGCGGTAACTTTCTCAATATAACTCCGAATTGACTCATTCAACTTGTTAATTCTTCGTAACTCGATAAGGTATGAATAATATTCATAAATTAGAGGCTGGATCCATCTTTAAGTAGATCGAAATCAGCACTTTCCATCAGCCTTCCAGATTTTCAGCTCAATTTGTCAACTCCTTGGGATATTCCTTGTAGCTTTTGACTTCTTTACACGATCTTTGACTTCTATTCTCGATTCCTCTCCTTGCTAGTATTAGAAACCTACAAACTTTTCACTAAAACACACCATATTACGCGCAAAAGCTTAATAAATCAAAAATACTAAATTCTAAGGAGAGAAAATGAAATATTGCATATTATTACTAAAAGTCTATCGAATTATCCATATAATCACCTAATTTGATGTCTCCTAAAGGCACATAGATAGAACAAACGAGGAGACATCAGTATCTCTATTTACCAGAATGACTTTCCTTTAAGAAGGACTTGTTGCACCCAATTAGACCATAGTATCTTTCTGGGGATGCATCAGTTCCATAACAATTTGAGAATACCTGTTTGGTTTTGAATATAAGGGTCTTTGATCCCTAAACCCCCCCTCTTTTATCGGTAAGCATACTGTACTCCAAGCTATCTTGGCCCCACCTTTTGGTTCACTTGTTCCTTTCCACAGAAAAGCCATGATTTTGCTCTATATACCTTTAATAATTTTTTTTGGTATAGAAAAAATAATGAACCAATAAGAAGCAATATTACTCAATACCATTTTGATAAGCTGTAACCTTCTTGCAAATGATAAACATTTAGCACTCCAATGGTCAATATGTTTAACAAACCTAGTGATAAGGGGGTTACAATCTTCAATACTCAATCTTCCTGAAATTAGAGGTACTCCTAATTACTTCATTGGTAATTCCCCCCAGGTATGTGTAACACATCCAACATTTTTTTTTACTATCTTTGCAACCACCATAAAAAATATCACTCTTACTATCGCATATTTGCATGCCTGAGAGACTGTAGAATAAATCTAGTCCTTGCTTCACATATATAGTAGATCTTCTGGTGGCCATTTGTATGACCGTGGTAGTAGGCTTTGTAAGTCCAATCCTCAACTTCTCAAAAACTGATCTAGGCATGAGATTAATACTCGCACCTAGATCACACAATGCTCTCCCGGTCCATTCTTTACCAATAGATGTAGGAGTATTGAAACTCCTGGGATCTTCTAGCTTCAAAGGTAACTTACTTTGTCATATTGTGCTGCATTCCTCAAATCCAAATTTTCTTGTCCCTTGGTAAATTTTAAAATGATAGCATTTAAATCCTCAACTTTTTTCTCTAAAAAGATTTTTCTTCCAAAAGATTTTTCTTGATAAGATGAAGTTTTTCCATTTTCATCTATACATTCATCACTAAGATTTTGACAATCCTCCAAAGCTTTAAAATTTCTTTATTTCTATTCCTTTCAATTTCTAAATCTTTTGTTAAAACTTTGTTTGTTTCAATAGAGTTTAAGAAAACATTGTAAAGAGAATCAAATGCATCATGAATATCTTCCTCACTAGCATCATCATTTGATAAAGAAAGATTAGATTTAGGAGTTACCTCATCATGGTTTGCCATAAATGCAAAGTGAGTTGAACCGTCATCATTTAACTCTTGGATTGAATGAGTATCATCTGAAATGGCATCTTCATCATTTGCAAGATCTCCCATGAAAGAAACAAGGTTAACATTATCATTTTCACTATCTTCTTCATCCAAATTTTGAGTATCCCAAGTGATGCTTGCATGCATAGCTCTCTTAGGTTTTTATTTGTTAAGAAGGGGACAATAGGTTTTGATGTGACCTATTTTCTTGCAATAATAGCAAGTGGGTTTATCTTGTTTGATAGCTCTAACATTCTTTTTGTAGGGTGTTGAAGAGCTTCCTTTCTTGGCAAACCGTTTGTATCTCAAAATTCTTTTCATATCTCTTGCCAACATAGATACTCCTTCATCTTCACTAGTTTCTTCTTCATGTGAATATTCTTCTTCACTTTCCTTCTTTTCCTTTCTTTCCTTCATCTTGCTACTTAAAACATGAAAGGCAATGGATTTCTTAATTTTCTTCTCCTCATCATCTCTTATTTTTTTCTTCTTCAAGCACTAGTTCCTCCGTCATGAGGTTACAAATGAGTTCAAGAACCGTCATTATTGAAAGATATTTTGTGTCTCTTATGGAGTTGATCTTTGTTTTATATTTCTTTGGAAGAGCAAATAGAATTTTTCGACATTTCTTTTTGTTGGTGTAGACTTGACCAAGAGTCTTCAAGGTGTTGACAATGTTGGAGAATCTTTACTGCATAGCATTTAAGGCTTCACCGGGCTCCATTCGAAATAGCTCATATTTTGTAATAAAGAGACCAATCTTAGTTTCTTTGACATCCTCTATACCTTGATAAGATAGCTCCAAAAGTTTCCACATTTCATGAGACGAATTTCATTCGCTAACTCTAGCATACTCCGTGACACTTAAACCATTTATGAGTATGTTCATCGCCTTGTTGTTCTTGGTGAGTTTGGAAATATCTTCATTTGTGTAGTCATCTTCCTTTTTCTCAATTGTGTCGGCTTCATCATTATAAGGAATAAAAGGACCCTTCTTAATAGCTAGCCATAAAAAGTAGTCAATTCCTTTGACATGAATCTCCATTTTCTGTTTCCATCCAAAATAGTCTTTTCCTGTAAAAAGCAGAGGTCTAGTGGAATATGAACCTTCCGGTTGGTTAGAGTCCATATCGTTTTAACTCTAGAAACGGTTAAGTACAAATAGAGCTAGGCTCTGATACCAATTGATATTCAATATATGTCCTAGAAGGGGGTTGAATAGGACTATGGAAATTAATCGGCTAATTTTATTTCAAGTAAATAAAATTAAAGGCTAATATAAATCATATTGCTTTAGTAAACTAGATAGTCACAAACTATATAATACTAAGAGACAATATAAGTGAACTATTCGTGTAAGCATTTTATCAAGCATATAGAGTGCGAAAAATAAATAGTGTATGGATAGAAAGATACACAACGATATATAGTGGTTCGGTTTCCCTACATCCACTACCTAAGGTGTCTCCCTTAGGATTTACAAGATTCTCAATATAATCTTCGTATCTCTTCAACCCTGGTGAGATCACAAACCCTTTACAACCACTTCACAAACTTGAAGCAAACCACTTGTGTTATCACAAACACAAGGAACCAAGTATACTACCTATACTCATAATACTCTCTTAATCTATTACAAGGGTAAGAATTAAGAGGAAAGAAAGTGTTTAAAGGGTGATAAAATATTTGTGGGTAAACTCCTTAATGAGCAGATATAACTATATAGCTTGAATGTGTAGAATATGATTTGAATGCTCTTAGAAACCTTCTTGAATGATAACAATAATAGCTCTTAAGATTGTTAGATGGAAGGTATAAGTTGTGCCTTCAACGAGCTCTTATTTGTAGCTGAAATAAGCCCCCAACGGTCAAAAGACAAGTGTCTAACGAATAGATTTTACACCCCAACGGATATATGCCTTTTGTCTTGTTCTTTTGCTGAAGAAAACCTAACGTGCGGTGCATCGCGGGGTTGGTCCGGTGTACCGCATGAATTCTCTGACTTCGGTTTGTTTTCTTATTGCGGGCTAGCCATGGTCTGTGGTGTAGTCCGTGCCACTGCGGTGTACCGCACTCCAGGTCCAGTGTACCGCACCTAAGCACTAAAAAGGCTCAAGCTTAATGTTTTTATGATATATTAAAAAATTTACTAAAATAACTATATTACTAGGAAGTTTTAGAATACATTTTAAAGTACCAAAACATGAATATTTATAACCCGTATAATAATTTTAATTAAAGATCGATTTGTCGAATATTAAAACGAGATTAAAAACAAGGTTAGACCAACAAAATCGTTTGGAATATTAATTTACAAATAATGTTTTGGATTTTTATTTTTCAAAAATAAATTTTTTACAATGTTCAAATAATATTTAGAAGCTACTGTGTATATTTTTTTAAAATGTTTTTAGAGTTCGCCAAATGATAGAAATCCGAAAACAAATCAAAGAAGAACAAAAAACCCCACAGAGGTTTCACTGTTCACAATGAACCTCCGCAGCCTCCAGCAGCGAGTGGCGGCGCGTCGGTGGTCAGTGTTTGTCCCAGCCACCACAGTTGCGAATGGATTTTTATTTCCTACCATGTAATATAAAAATATTTCATTTTGGCCCACTACGTTTTAAAATATTACGGGATTAAGTTTCGTAAATTAATTAATTTCAAAAATTGATTAAGGTAATTAGATTTTCGAGATATTAACTTAATTATTCTAAATAATTATGATTCCTTAAGTTTAACACTGATATCATTTTTAGGATTTAATTGAATAAATTGAGAAATTTATTTCAATTAAAGATTGTTATAGAATTATGGTAATTAGAATAAATTCAAATTTTGAATTCATAATTATATTCTTTTCTTATATTTTGACTTGAATTTTTTAATTAAATTGATAGGAATATTATTAAGGTTATTGCAATAAATATTTGATTTAATTGATATAATTAATGAATTAATATCGATTGAATAGGTAACAACTGTTATTGATTTAATATTTTACTATATTGCACGTTTATAAATAAAAAATTCCTAAAATTGACTCCTAATATTCCTTGTCCTGATTTAATAGTAATTTATTATACAAAATTATATTTATTATTTAAAAAGGAAATGCCATATTTATTAATGACACGTTTTACTTTATTTTTCTTACTAATATTTATTTCTCATAAACTCATAATTAAATGTAGAGTAATGATATATGTCACCCCTTTTCATGTCACCCTTTTATCACCCTTCTATATATATGTTTTAATTTCCTTGAATAGCATATACAGAAAAATTAAATAGGATAGAGAATTCAATTCATTGGTACATGTAGGCATACATTTAGGAAGTGATAAAAGAGTGATACAAAAAGAGTGACAAATATCATTACTCTTAAATGTATCATCGACGAAATTTCCTTTTTTTTCTTTATATAACACCTCTTTCAACTCAACAAAATGTCACATAACATCAATACCATATTGAATTCATAAGAAAATATGAAATTTTCATCCTTGAATCCATCATTATATTGCATGTTTCTAGATCTAATTTTCATTTGTTTTATGTTATATACAATACCATGTACAAGTACTCTAATTTCAGATATTTGTGCTAAAACAAAAGTTCCATCATTATGCGAACAAATGCTACATGATGATCCAAGAGGCACAACTGATAAAATTCCGGTTCTTGAACAAATTGCAGTCGACTATCTTAAATCTCATATGCAAGAATTTAAAGACAAAATTCATTCAATATACCTTAATGAAACAGATCCTCGTATGAAAAGTAGCATTGACGAATGTGATAATATTTATGCTCTTTCAATGGAAGCCTTGGCGGCGGCAAAGTCATTTGCAGAAAATGGACTCCACAAGGCTGTATATGCTGTAGCAACAACTGTATATAATGATATTCTTAATTGTGAGAAATCATTTAAAAAACCACCTGCCCGAGACTCACCTTTCGGTTTAGAAGATTATGTTTTACTGGTTCTTTGTGACATCATTCAAAAAATTTCTATGTCTATCGATATTCATATATAGGGAATGTTTTAATTTTTACAATCATCATAATGAAAACCCTTATAAATTAATATCATTAGAAATACAATAATGAGGAAGTTATTGAAACTAATTTAATAAGATGTGTGTATGTGAAATTACTATCTCAACCCGTTGGGATTAGCTCACTAGACATGGCCTTGGTTATCCAATTTAATGTTGCAGGTTCGAACCGAGTCAATGCCTCCGAGTCTAAAGTGGCTCTCCTATGTAACAAAAATAAATTACTAGAAGAAAAAAATAACGTTAATTTTCATATTTCATTATGTGTGAATGTCCAGATGTATTTTCATTTTCTTTTTGTCAGCAAGGAAAATTAGATAACATTAGAATTATTACAAATACTAGACATATAAGAGAACAATCCAACGAGAGAGTGATTGTGCCATCCGGTGAGGTCGAGATTACGCCTAATACATTTTCAGTGCATCTGCAACACCACTGGTGGGTCCTTGTGTGTTGTAAAATAATGCGATAAAGTTGAGGACTCACAAACCGCAAGTGTACGGTTGTCTAACTAATAAACCGATAAATCGGATTCGTTCTCAGGGACGGAATAGGTACAATTCAAGTGTGAATCAATTAGTAGAATAATTGCAAGTATGAAAAAGTAAAAGATATAAAGTTTGTTTGGTTTTTGTTGTTTAAGAATTAAGATGCAAATAAAATAAAATACAAATTTAGCTAATGCAAATAAATAAGACGCAAGTAAAGTAAATATGAGTAGACGCAAGAATGAGAAGGGTACTTGAGTCTCGCAAGGGTTTCACCTAAATCTATTTAATCAATGCCTTCGTTTTAAGGTTGAATCGTGATTTGGTATTAGTCGGAATTCGAGTTTCTCCTAACCCCATCAGGGTGGACTTAGAAGCTATCCTAGGGTATTACAAACCCCGTCAGAGTGATTATAAGCTACCTTCGAATGTTTAAGTCTTTTTCCCAGTTGGCTACAAGGTTAATCAAGCCCGTCAGAGTCAATGACTTATACCTCGCGGCTATTACCTAGGTCCGTAATTAAACCCCCCGTCAAGGTGATCATTACGCCACTATAATGAATATCTTAATTACTAATTCCTATTTTTGATTCATGACTTCAAAGACAGTAGATAAATTCACGATAATAGTCAATACTAAACTACCCAATTCAAATTAAATCATTCAATCCCAAATCCGAAAACATTAATCAAATAAATTGAGGCTCAGCCCATTAAAGCGATTCTCAAATACTTAAAGTATTTAGATCATAATGGAAATAAAAACTAAATAAATAAAATTAAAGGAACTCTTAGTCAATTACAGAAATGAAATAAAGAATCTAATTAAAGGGTTGAATTGACTGCTGTTGGAAGAATTGCTTCTCCAGCTTCAGCTTCTTTGCTCCTATTTGCTTCTGACTTTCTCTCTGGCGTTTCTGACTTGTGTAATATGAGTTGTTTGTAAAATAAGAGTCTAAAGGCCTATTTATATAAAACAAAACAGACTTGGGCTATTACTTAAATGAAATATTAAAAAGTCCAAATCCAATCTTTTATTTTAAATCTTGTAACTGATGTACAACCCATAGTAAAACGGCAATAACTTCCTCAAATCATCTCCAAATTGACCCATTCCAATTGCTAAATCTTCCTAACTCAATAAGGAATAATCTCTATTTCACGACTGAAAGGCTGAATCCATGTTTAAGTCGCTCAAAATCAGCAATTACTATTAGCCTTCCAGATTTGCAGCTTTCTTAGTCAACTCTTCGGGATATCTTTTCTCGCCTTTGACTTCTCTACTCGATCTAAGACTTTAATTCTCGATTCCTCTCCTTGTATTGTTTCTCCCTAGCATCCATGGATTCACAAACTTTGCACTAAAAACAAAAGATTTAACGTGCAAAATCTTTAAAAATGAAATATAATAAATTCCAAGGAGAGAAATTAAAATACAACGAATTAATCCTAAAAGTATATCATATAAGTCAAATAATCACCTACAATGATGTCTCCTAAGGGTATAAAATTAGAACAAAAAGGGATACAAGATCCCAAACTCAAACCTTTGTCGTCTCGACAAAGTAAAATAAAACAATGGTCTAAGGTGAATGCAGAAATGCAGAATCTAATAAATACACCCAAAGCAAAACTTAAAACAAATCTCATATCGAAAAAATTAGGAATTAATTTACACATACACTTATCATGAAAAATCAAACATAAATAATATCAATCTTAAAATTAACTTCATAATGCTAGAAGGTTACGCTTGTACTTATATCAGTATGATGTTTATAGGGTGGTCATCGATCCTCACTCGCTTTGAACGCTCCACTTAGCATACTCCCGATTAGCTGAATTATAAACTCACTATGCACCTAGGAATCACGAGGACTTTATGGTTTTAGCGTCGGCTTAGGGACGGTGTGGTATGTATATTTGGTAAATTTGAAGTGAGCTTTTGGCTCTCTCCTCACTTAACATCAACAACTGTCCACGAGTTTGAGTTTACACTGGAATAATGTTCTCACTCAGCCCGTTTGACGCACTAATGTAGCGTCCCCATATCAACCCAATACTAAGACGATTTCATGAGATTTCCATTTTGCCGGTTATTTTATTCTTTCTTTATTTTAATTTTTTTCATTTCTTTTCTCTTTTTTTTGTACAGTCGATAACCGGGTTCCCGGTTAGTGATGGCCAGGTTCCCGGTTAGTGATGGCCAGGTTCCCGGTTGTCTACTGTTTTGACAACTTTTTTTTATCATCTTTATTTTTTTTCAATCCCGGCAAAGGGTTACAAATTATACATCATCGGAAATTGTGCCTCAATACAAACACATAAGTTCCCTCCCAATGTAATTTCCCATAGATGAACCCACCACCCCAAACTCAAGCCCGAGACAGGTCTTAGGGTCGTGATTCAAGTGCAGGTCATATTGAAATGCCTAATAAACTAAGGGGATATGTGCTTATATCATGGAGACCAAAGAAAGGCTAAAAGGCTCAAAATTGTTCTAAGAAAGATATAATTAATTCATGGGATAGAAGGCTAAATAGTCTTAAATGGCTAACAAAGAACTGCCCCTATCATTTTCCTAGTTACATAGCTTGCCTCTAGTTCATACCTAAGTGGGTTCTCTACTAATTCGGATCTCACGTTCTACAAACCAAACATTTTCCTTAAGTACAAGTTTACTTCTTTTGCATTGTTCATTAATTTGTCCTATCAATTACATATGTTTGCATGCAATTAAAGTGCGTTTTATACTAACCTCTAAAGTCCACTATTTACTATCATAGATTTATCAAAAGTATGCTTAATGGGGACATTTAAAATCTTCTATATTCAAACGCAACCCTTAATTACTTTTATTGAAAGAAAATAAAACAAATAACACATAAAATTGGGATGAGGCAACGAACCCCACCCTAAACTCAAAAATGAGTCGTGTCCCCACGACTCGAAAAGACTCGATTAAGAAATTAAACTAATATACACTAAATGAGAAAGGGGTAGAAATACGTATCTTAACCAACACGAGGCTGGTTTTCTGTGTTGCGTCCAAGTGGAGTGTCTTCGTAAGTAAGGAGTAGGTAGCATGTTGTATGGTTCTCACCCTAAGTAACATATTCCGCATAAGCTCCAACTATTGTGTAAGGTTTCCTAAGGTTGCAGTCATCGCATCTTGTTTTTCCTCCAACACTCGTATTCTCTTCTCCAACTCATTTTCAAAATCTAACTTCTTCTTTGGTGGATGAACTCTAGGACTCCTCACTTCTTGTGTTTTGTCATCATGGGCATTTTAAATCAATTTTAATGTCATGTCTTCCCCCTTTTTATAAGCTCAACCTCCTCGCTCTTACGTGGTATTTTGCGTCTAAACACAATGCAGTTATGGTGCATGGGAACTTAAGGTTTTTCTGAACAATTAGGGATTTTTCGAATTCCATATTGGTGTCATAAATCAGACGAGCAACATCAATTTCTTTTATATAAATAACACACTTTATAAAGATGATATGTTCCTTTTTCAATTCGGAAGTGTGACTGCCAAAGAAGGTAGGGACTATGAAATAGAACCATACCTTTGCACAAGGTAGTAAACTGCTACTGTAAACTTGTCCAGAATATCTTTCTCCTTTTGGGATGGGGCGTTTCCCACGAATCATAACTTTATCCCAAAGATATTCCCAGTTAAAGGATGGATCATTAAGTGTTTCTTGATAAGGGCAAGGACCAGTGAAGTTTGATAATTTCAAATTTTTGCGAATAAGCTCAATTGAGAAATACAATACTTTTTTGTGTATGATAATTGACTGTTTATTTGCAAAAGATAGTTCTTCATAAAAATCACGCACCAAAGCAGGAATATATGTGAGGTTCCTCTGTCTCAATTCTGTCCACCCAAACTTATCACAAGTAACAACATAACCTTTGAATTCACCGTTCATAATACCCGAAGGAAATCCTTTCTCAACACCAAAATTCAAATAAGAAATTCTTTCACGAACTTGATCAGTCCAACTAACCATAATTCTCTTTGGCTTATGGGCCATCATCTTTCATTGTGTAAATCTCTGTTCTGTAGTGGGTTCGTTAGGAAATTCTTCTTCAACCTCTTCTTCTTCTTCATCTACCAAGGTAGACTTTTTAGGAATAGCCTCACTTGGGTTCTCTTTCCTCTTCATAGTAGTCTTTACTTCTCCAACCTTGCGTGTAGAACCCGAATCTAGAATCTCAATAGCTCTCTCTTGTGTAGCACCAGGATTGTTTCTTGTTCTGAGAGTGGTCCTCCGATTATAACTGAATGAATCTGTCATGTTTGTCAGATCTATTCACCCCAAACTCAAACATCAAAAATTCAAAAACTAGAGAAAAGTTTGGAAATTTGATGTTTCGAGGATAGAAGGAAGAAGATTAAGGTGAGATATGAGATGGGTAAGGATTATTTTATGTGTTTGGAGAGGTTTAATGGCTCAATTTATGGTTTGGATGAGGGAGGATTCTTGGGGAAAAGTTGAAAATTGTTGGTGTTTTGGAAGGACTGTGAGTTGATTGTGTGTTTATGTGGTGTTTTAGGAGAAGATTGGATGATTTTGTGGTGTTCTGATGATGATTTTTATGATTTATATGGAGCTGGGAGATGGAATAATGGCTGTCTTGTGAAAGAAGGTAAAGATTCTAGGTTTAAACCTCACAAAAACCGCCTCTTTGTTGCTCAACTGGGTTCCCGGTTGGTGACGACCGGGTCCCCGGTTTGCGTCGCTGAGTCGCGCAAATTTCCAATTTTATTTACCTGGACTCAACTTTGACGTTGCGTCTCCACCGCACAGGTCAGAGAGTTGCTCTCAGAGACCGGGCTCCCGGTTAGCTAGCAATCAAGGTCCCGGTTGTCGTCGACGAGCACGAACCCAGACGCAACGTGGCTTGCGTCTCCACCGCACAGGTCAGAGAGTTTGGGGACCTATATCACTTGAAACCAGGTTCACAGTTGTTTTAGACAGGCGTGATTCCGAACGCAACATCTTGCGTGTAAAGGGTTGGTCAACAGCCGCTCACGGTTCCAAGTTTGCGAAAACCGGGTTCCCGGTTTGCTCCTGTTTTGCAACCCATTTATCTTCCTTTTTCAACTTACGAACCCCAAACTCACGATCTTTTTACGCCTGAAATAATAAAAACACCAAACCTTTCTCATTCTTAAAAAAAACACTAATAAACAACAATTACTCTAATTTACCCTACGAATCAAAAAGACATGAATGCAAATAAACTATTATATAATTGAAAGGGCTTTTGTTTAACATCGTTAAACTCGACGAGCTACCTCTCGCTTCTAAGGAGCTTCGAGGAGGTACATGACCTCTCCAGGATGTGGATCTTCCGAGCGATTGATATCCTCGCCTCCGTGATAAATCTTCAATCGATGACCATTCACCATAAAGGTGTGGTGCTCGATTGGATGTTCAATCTTTGTGGAACATCCAATGAATTATTTGTCTCGTAAGCAAGCAAAGTAATGAATTATTTATATAATCATAATCCGTGTTCCATTTACATAATACTATTCCCTGAAGTGATTAGAATTACATTCCCTAAACGAATGTAATAACTTACAAATGCATATCAAAATAAACATTGTGGTGACAAAATTTGATTGAATAAAAACACATTCTCTGGCTCAAAACCATTCCATATAGTGGATGGAATTGCATTCCTTGTAACGATTGTTCAATTATTCAATTTATTTGAAAATGGATATGTAAACAAACTGGTAGGGTTAAATATGATTAATTATTGTATTCTCTGGCTAAAATTATTCATTATAGTGAATAAAACTGCATTTCCTGAAGAAAATTCTATGTCTTCTAATGTGTATTGGAATCAGCGTGGTGGTGATCATAACTCCACCTAAGGTTTAAAATCATGACAGTGTTTCAGAGTTTTCTTTGTTGGTATGTTTTCGTAAAGTATATATAATTTATATATATATATATATATATATGTTTTTACTAGAATTGTTGTTTAATAAAAAAGGAGGTGAGGACAATAGTTATCGTGAAAAAAAATTAGATGCAAAACATACCGAAAAAGGACAAGGTTGATTATTTCATGAGGATACAAAGGAAAAAATAGGATACCGTCGCTATACTTCTAAATTTCAAGGTTACATAATTTTTCTCCAGAAGTAGATATTATTGTAGCTAGAAGTATTTTGAAAAAAAAAAAAAGATAATGTTAAGACCTTCTTACAGATTTCATGTCATGAAAGTACTCCTGAAGTAGTAATATCATAAGTAGAGTTTTATCCCAATATTAGGGTTTAGCATTATATTTCCTTGTAAACTATAATGTTTCATTCCGCGAAGTGAATGGAGCTACATTCCCTAAAGTGAATGTAACTGTTTTCATTATCTAAATAAAAAGACGTGTGGATGACAAAACAAGTGAATTAATGTTGTATTTCCTAATTGGAAATTATTCACTGGAGATATACAATCACATTCTTTGAAGCAAATTTATTATTTCCAGCTTTTACATAAATTGACCTAGTAATGGAAATAATTGAGTTACTTAAATATTATTTTTCCTAGCTAAAAATCATTCCTTGAAGTAAATGGAATTGCATTTCTGGAAGAAAATGCGATGTCTTTCAATGTGTTTGAAATTGACATCTTGGTGACCCAAACTCCAGACGAGGTTAAGGTAAGAGAAAAAAAATCCTTACCACCAGAATTGGATGATAAGGAAAATCTTGAAATCAAAACGTCACGGTAAATAAGTCATCACGAAATGATAAGTATGAATATTATTGATAAAGTGGAATTATATAGTGTTCGCGTATTCGTGGAATACTAAGACATCTAGTTGATCTAATTAAAAGTTTTTGGATGCTCAAAAGTTATGTTACCTTGGCAAATTATGTTAAAAGTAAATCCCAAAAAAATTACTAAATTTAAAGGATATTATCCAAAATTAGTATTATGTATAAACCACAAGTGTTTGTAACAATGTATATCTTTTGCATTATTTACTAAAAGTCTCACCAGAAGTGTGTATGGAAATAAAATATGTTATTTCTTTTGGGTTATATATATATAGATTCAAGCAGTTGAAACGCTCATAGTGCAAAAGAAAAGATGTCATAATCCAAAGAACTTTGTATTATTAAATAACCGACTTGTTCACCTAGTGCAGTAATGATATGTTGAAAAATAGATAACTTACTTGGTCTCTACTTAAAAGAACCAGAATATTCATTTTACCAAGTGACTACCCCCTTATTAGGGGGAGAGACAAGTCAACCTGAAGTTGCGTAACGTATAGATAAGGCAACCTGAAGTTGCATGATGTATGGTAGAATAAAATTTATTATATCACTATTATCCACGAACTAAAGAATAGGAACTTGAAGTTAAAAGGAACCCCATTTGCAAAGTATTGCAAATAATATACCTAATACATTCGCAAGTAGAATATTTCAAAATCCCAAAATATGTTGTAAACGCTCCAACATAGGTTATTGTCCCATATAGACACATAACAAATATTCCAGCGAATGTATCAAACCAACGCATGAAACGTGTTAAACCTGTAATGGATATAACCAACACATGAAGTTTGGTAGATCTATAATTCATATAACCAACGCATGAAGTGTGGTAAGTCTGTCGGTTGAAAGTATACCATACCCAAAAGAAGAAAATCTCATGAGTAAATGATAAAATGGTAAATATTATGGAATGTGCACTCAACGTGACACGACATGAATTATTAAGTCAACTAGTGTTGGCACATGAATTGATCTTAAAGGAAGAAATGTCCATTGAAGATACCTAGGTACCTAAATACGAGAAAAGTTAGGTAGATTATTAGTCTACTGAAAATATTTAAAACTATTAGACAGTTTATGGAATTAATATATTTTCATGTAATATAGCGCTTGAAATAAATAATAAGGATCCTAAATAACAAAGTGGTGAAATATATTGAAAATGAAATAAAGGATGGTAGTGAATATTGAAATCTAAAACCCTACTTGTATCACGAAGATTCCTGTAAAAACCTAGAATTAGTTATGGGGAGATGTCCTCATTATTATGTTATTGATCTGGTGTAGTGGTGATTAGATTGATATTAAAGTTTTTGATGAACAAAATAGGTGCTAGAAGCACCATAGGTGCCTGAAGCATGACATGTACCCAAGCACGATAGGTTTGAAAGCACAACAAGTGCCTGAAGCATGATAGGTGCCTGAAGCATGATAGGTTCCTGAAGCACGATAGGTGACTGAAGTACTTAAAGCGTCTAAATATGAAATTCTAGAAGAATGAGAAGTTCCTGGAGTATAAAAGTTCCCGAAGAACGTAATTTATTTAAAGCACAAGAGAAAAGTGTATGATTTATGAAAGGATACTCAGTAAATGTTGTCATAATGAAAAGGATGTGATATTTGTGTTTTTGTACTCTTTTTCCTTCACTAAGGTTTTTTCTCATTGTGTTTTTCCTAGTAAGGTTTTAAAGAGGCATGAAAATATTCATTGTCAAAGGAAGTATAAACTCTTTTATTGATCAAGAAAATGATATTACTATCACTAAATACCCTCAAGTAAAAATCCAGAAGATTTACTAATTAAAGTTTCATAAACAAAGACATCAAGGTACAAATATATTTAGAAATATGTAATTTCGTAGTGAGGGGGAGAATATATTGAATTCTGCATTCTTTTTCCTTCACCACGGTTTTCCCCATTGGGTTTTCCTGGTAAGGTTTTAACAAGACAAACTGAATACGTGTCATAACCCCTAAGGATTAGTGTACTCTTTTCCCTTCATCAAGTTTTGTCCCAGTGGGTTTTCTTGATAAGGTTTTAATGAAGCATATCTTTCAGTGAATATCCAAGGGGGAGAGGTATGAAATATTTATTTAAGTGGATTATTCAACATACCCAAAAGAAATGTGGTATATCTTCAACAAGAATATATTGATGGTATTGTATGATGATACTATTGCTTGTACCACACATTATTAAAATGGCTGCATCAAAGGAGACGAAACAAAACATATTCCACCAAAGTCTCCTACACGCACGAGCTACATAAGAATGTGGATATTGACACTCGACAAATACAATCACGCAATAATTTTGTAGATTTTCCTAATGAAATTATCATCAACCATCATATTCAAGAAGTAGGTCCACAATACTGAAATACGATTACTCAGAGATCTCTTGCCAACATTAGGGGGAGCGTAAACCAGACTGTACTCTCTTCCCTTCGTCCAAGTTTTTTCCTAATGGGTTTTCTTGGAAAAGTTTTAACGAGGCAGCGCTTCAATATGATTAGTTCCCTCTATATGTACTCTTTTTCCTTCGACCAAGTTTTTATCCCACGGGGTTTTTTGGACAAGGTTTTAACGATGCATATTTTCTAATAGATGGACATCCAAGGGGGAGTATTATGAATAGTTTATTTTAATAAAGGTGGATGTCCAAAGGCCAAAGGTTTTCCTATTTATATCTTCTTAATGTGGCAAGTGAAGGGTCATTCATTTCCTATAAATAGAAGACCCTTTCATTGTAATAGATTTGGTTCATGATTTTGGAATACAAGAATATAATTCTCTATATATTTTATCTTCTTCTTTTCTTTAGTTTATAACAATGTATGTTTATCCATTATTTTTGTTTTCGAATAGATAATCACTATATAAAAAAAATTGTTACTTAAGTTATTAAAAAATAACAACCGTTAAAAAGATTATTACTTAAGTTATTAAAAATTTAACAACCATTAATATATGAATATAAGATTTGAACATAATAAAGTCATTAGTTGTTGACACTCTCCTACCTAGACTTATGACCGACCCCAATTCTTTTTTCCTTAGAGAAGGTTGAATCACATTCTTTAAGGAAAATTAATAATTGTGAGAGAGAAATAGTTTGATTGGTGTTAAAAATTTCCACATATGAGGTAATACAAGAGTGAAACAAAAATAAATGATATATATCTTTACTCTTACTCTAGTAAAGATATGTATCACTCATTCTTGTTTCACTCGTATATTAAATCCTATATGGAAATTTTAGAGTATAATCAGATTGTTTATCTCTCTTAATTATTATAAATGTAAAGAGTAATGCTATATATCACCCATTTTTGTTTCATCCTTGTATCACCTTCCATGTGTCACCGTAGTGTGAAATTAAATAAAAAAGGGAGAATAATAATAATTGGGTGAGAGAAATAGTTTGATTTGTGTTTAAAATTTTCAAATAGTAGGTGATACAATGGTAAAAGAAATAGGAGTTTTATATATCTTTACTCCAAAAGAGTAATGTTATATATCACCCATTTTTTTATTCGCCCTTGTACTATCTTCCATGTGTCACTTTATATGAAATCAAATAAAAAAGAGAGAAAAATAATAATTAGGTGAGAGAAACAGTTTAATTAGTATTTAATATATTCACGTAGGAGATTATACAAGGGTGAAACAAAAAAGAGTGATATATATATATATATATATATATATATATATATATATATATATATATATATATATATATTTAAAATCTTATCTAAAATCTTGATTTTTAAAACTTTAAAGTTTGCCTAACACATGATTTAGCAACCCATCACTCATATGATGTCACCTTATACATGTTATTACCGTTTCCTTGCTTATGACTAAGCGTTTAATAAATGACTACACAAACATTCACTATCTATAAATAATTGAACATATCTTAAAGAAAAATATCAAACAAATAACTAAAAAACTCAAATTTATATAAAATAGTTTTGTAGATAATTCAAGCATAAAGATAGTGGAGCACACATAGAGATGGAGAAATTATACCGGTCCTGGTTAAAAGGGCGACCACTTAATTCATTTTTCGCAAACAGTCTCATTTATGGTGATCGATTAAGTAATGTATAATATGTCAATTATTAACATTATTTTAAGTTATGCAGTAATATGTTTAATTCGATAATTTTGGACCCCATTATGTTATTATTTATCAGAAATATATTATTTCATCATAATACAATTGACTGTATATTTGGAATAACACATCTTACTTCGTCATCTATCCATTAGTTGTTAATTTCTACCGTTGTCGAAGTGACATACTTCGTCGTTTCATATTTGATACTTGATATTGTTATAGATCGTCTGGCATAGTATTATTGTGTTGCACTGGGTGGTAGCGCGTTTTCCAGGGTTGACATGACTATCATGATTCCCACTAGCGCATGTGACAAGGAGTTTCTTGGCCAGTGGGTCATAGGTTCGGTGTATCTGGGTATTACTAGTGCGATTGATAAGGGGTCGAGTTTGTGACGCGAGTCATAAGGGAAAGGAAACAGTATCCTTTGCAACGTGACTATTACTTGCTAGTGTATATATAAAAATGAATCAGATCCACATATCTGGCCAATTAATTATGGTGACAGAAATAATATGACGTTAAGATTTCTCTAGTTAACGCTCTAACTTCCCAAAGTGACTCGAGACTCAATTTCCGCCTTGTCTCGGGGTTTATATTGACTTTTTGACTTGTTCTCTTCAGCTTGGAACCTTGTATTAACCATGTTCCTAAAATTACAGACTTAACACTCAGTTAAGGCACAAAATCTCTATAAATAGCAATATGACAAAAACGAGAGGTAAAGGTACAATATGGAAAATATTAGGGAACAATCCCTCACTTAGGCCAAATAAACTCCCAAAATAATGTATCATGAGTGGATTAATCCATCACAAAAAAAGAAAAACATCAGCTGATCTGGTGAAAATGGATACTGAAGCCATCCCGACTACCCTAGTTTCTAACCAGCCCATGGGAGGGAATGCGAGTGCCCCAAGGGAATGTTAATGACAAAGGTAAGGGAGTGCAGACTGAGGCTAAGGGGAGGTATGAGGGTATTAATAAGAAGATGATGTTAAGACGTAGACTGAATTACCTTAAATTGAATAATGTGAAAAAGCAAAGTATAGAGGAAAAATTGAAAGGTTTTATGGAAAAAGGGTAAAGATTTGAGGAGCGTGATATGGAGGTGGTGTGGAGTCCTAAACCCTCGTTTTATCAAGAGTGTCATGGGTCAAATAAGAATCTTAGTGATAGTGCATTTGTGGATATTTATGATTTTGGTGTGTACGTATCGGAGGATAATTCTAGAGGAGCTGGAGGAGGAATTACCGGAGAATGTGCTAAGTGGGAAAAATAGTGGTGGTAAGGAGAAAGAATCAAATCAGAAGAAGTTAGCGAGTTTTGCAACCTATACTTAAGGATTATGGGTGAAGTTATGGGAGGTAAGGGTGAGCGTGTAAGTCGAGGATGCGGTCACCCGGATGTGGCCGCGAAGAAGAAGTGATCACATGAATTTGGAACTATCAAAGAATCAGGGCTCCCTTGGCGGGTGAGATTTTGAGAGCATTAGTGGGTGATCATAAGCCTTCTTTTTCCTGTTTTTGTGAAACTATGCTTAACTCTGTTGATGCCCTGTTGGTTGTGAGATAACTTGGTTTTGATACTTTTTTGTTGTTAACCCCTCCGAAGTTTCCATGCATCCCGAGGTTTTTTACTTGTTTGAACAGTTATCTTGACCTTAGCATAGTTAATAGTGGCCCTTTCTATGTAATATCCTGTAATAATGAAAAATGTTTTTTTCATATTATTTGATGTGCATTCATACATCGGCTACCTATAAGGAATGTCTCCCTATTTATAATGAATTGTGTAAGTGGAAAGAAACTCATGACGACCATTGTATTATGATCGGGGACTTTAACGATATTTTGAGGGAGGGGTAGAAAAGTAGATGTATCCCTGTCAATCCTCAACATATTATTAACTTTAATTTATTTATCTTTGTTATGTACATGATCGAGATTAACTCTTACGGTAATTTTTATACTTGGATTAATCATGGTATGTATCAGGATCTAGTTAAGACAAAGATTAACTAGACTTTTTGCTAGTACTGAATGGAGTACTAAGTATCCTAATGTGGTGGTTTTTGTACCCCCAACAGTGGGATCGGATCACTCACATCTAATACTGTCGGATTAACGGAAAATAACATGTAATATCACTTATTTTAAATTTGAGACTAACTGGGTCGCGAACCATTGACCTTTGTCACCCCCGTTGATAAAATAGAGTAGAAATAATAGGGTGAGTGACTCTGTAGAGTACAGATTGTAGGTTAGAAAGAATGATAAGTAGGTTTATCGTTCGTAGTGATTGATTGCAATTAAAGGCTTTTAGAGTAATGTATATGTGTAGAGTTTGTAACTCAAATAACAAAATACTAAAGATAAAATGGGAATATTTGTTTTGGTATCGTAATTAATAACTAAAGACGAGATAAGAGTAAATAGAATTAAACTATCAATACTTATTAAACAAGAAATAAAGTAGACAACTAAATTAAATAAGTGATTAACTCGATGAGATGGATGCTTTAGGATTTTTCTAGGTAATATAATTTGCCGAAATGACTTTGTTATTAATAAGGGTGAGTGGGTTTGTTGTTCACATTAATCAGGATTCTAGTTCAACCTAAGTCCCCACATGGGCGGTCTTAGCTCTCTACCTTATTCATCCTCTAGGCTTTAGGGTAGGCTTAAGTCCCGCGTACCCTATTGACTACCTAGCGTGCAAGAACCCACCGACTCAAGGCATTAGGCGCTTGTATACTAATTTTGTATTATCGCCCACCGCCTGGGTGTAATGTCAATTACGACAACTCATGCTACTTGGTCAGAGCACAGATTTAACTATAACACATATACAAACAATGAAAATATAATTAAAAACCCACTTCAATTATATATCAATGGATATCCAAAATGTAATAACATAATAAAAAAGGTAAGCAAAATGTATAACAAAAGCATCCTCAAGCAGTAATAGTTTAGCTCATAATGTAATTAACACTAAAAGAATAAATAATAATTATAACTAAAGACAAATTCATGTTTAAAATTAAAAATAAGATAGAGTTACTATTGATAATAAGAGTAATTGGTGATTGGTTGAGGTAGAATGGTTGGGTTCATCGACAAACCCTTGTTCTTCCTCTTCCTTTCCTTCTGGCGCTTCCTCCTTCTCTTTCTGAACTATTGAAAATGTGTAGATAATGTTGTGTACTGATGGATTATGAAATGGGGGATGGGAAATGAGCTTATAAAGCTTCTAAAAAAGTTGGTCTCTCTTTATTTTTAGAAAATTAGGTTTAGAAGGGGCCAAACCCATTTTTACATAACCATATTTCTGGTTCGAACCACGGTGGATGAAAATGTCATAACATCTTTGTCTTAACTCCGAATTGAGTACCGTCACTTGCCATGCAACCTTGACTTCAAGCTCTTTCCAAATAAAAATTAATAATGTCTAAATCTCTCAACAAAAAGTCGTGGTGACATAAACATTAAGGTGCAAGAATTTTCTGGTACAAGCTCCAACTCTCCAAGTGGCTCTAAGCTCACTTTCCGCTTTGACTTTGGATTTATCTTGATTCTGAATTATTATCCTCATCTTGGACCCTTGTATCAAGCATGTAACTAAGAGCTACACACTAAACACACAGTTAAAGCACAAAAATCTTTATAAATAGATAGAAGTTCAAAATAAGAGGAAAAAGTGCAATATAGCAAATAAAAGGAAAAGGAAAAAATCCCTTACTTAGGCCCAATAAAATCACAAAATAACGTCTTGTGAATGGATTTGTTCATCTCAAATAGAGAGACATAAAGACCCCAACTCAAGGTTTTGTCGTCCCGAGAAGGAAAGAAAAAAGGAGTTTAGAAAGGTCTAAGTCAAATAAGCTCTAGAAAGAAGAAAGAGTAGTACACATAATGAATGACACTAAAGCAAAAATATTAAAAGTCTCATATAGTATAATTTACAAACTAAATCAAGTATACACTTGATCATATGTGGCTTGGTGCATTAAATATGGATCGTAATGTGGAGCTTGAACTCCATAATATGGCATTTGTTGATAGATTGGTTGTGGTTTAGCTTGATGATAATAATTTTGAGGTCGAGTTTGATAATAGTTACCATGATTTTCTACCCAACTCTGATTATGTGAGGAGTAATAATTAGTGTGATTTCGTGGAGTCTGATAAGGGCCATTCGAGTAATGGATTCTTTGATGAGAGATACAAGGAAATCGAGGTTGGATTGTTAATGCAATTCTCCCACGAATGAATACTTTCTCCACACCGGACGTGGAAGTATTGTGTTTATCTGGATGACCTAGGCTACGAAACTGTTCTCTAAACGTGATTGTAATTCTTTGAGTTGTTGGCTTAAATCTTCGATCCTTGTTGCATTGAAGTAATCTTTTTCTTCTTCTTATGTTTCTAATGGCCAACTTCATTATGTTTCAATAACTCTTTCCATGGTGATACGAGCATCTTCTGGATCTAATAACACAAAACTTCCATCTCCTAAGTCATTTACCTTTGCCTTGGACTGGCTGTTGAGTCCTTCATAGAAAATGGTTAATGGTATTCAGGCGAGGAGACGTGGAATGGACACCTTGCTTTCTTTTCGTTACAACGTAACCATGCTTCACCAACACTTTCACCTTCTTCTTGAACGAATTTCTCTAACCCCAACATATTTTTTAAACGCCTACTTATCAGATAGAATCGATCTAGGAAATTTGCTTGGAGTTTATCCCAATCTGGGATTGAATCAGGGTGTTGGTAGTCATACCAATCGCTTTCACTTCCGGTCAAAAAGAATTGGAACATAACGTAGTAAATATGTTCCTTTATGACACCTTTAGTGATGTAATAATCACAAATGTGCATAAATTTCTAAATATAACGAACCAGATCTTGTTGTGCAGAACCACTAAAT
The DNA here is from genome assembly GCA_029959085.1 of Nemophila menziesii. Classification (NCBI taxonomy): domain Eukaryota; kingdom Viridiplantae; phylum Streptophyta; class Magnoliopsida; order Boraginales; family Hydrophyllaceae; genus Nemophila; species Nemophila menziesii. The sequence goes on along the minus strand of JARWIR010000015.1, from coordinate 2,131,972 downwards.
CGGCCATAACTCGAAAAAAATTCTATCATGACTGGACTAGGCCTGAATTTAGCGGCTTGGATTACTGGAGTGCATATTCCTCTTGGTTGCACTCTAAATGAGATGGGAAGATCTAGATTTCTCTCACTTTTCATCTGTATAACCTAAAATCAACAAAACTAAAAACAAAAGCGTAAAATAGAACTAAGTAAATTAAAATACTAAATAAAAACACTAGGACTAACGATGTAGTCCCCGGCAGCGGGGCCAAAAACTTGGTGGTGGTTAGGGTGTGATAAACTAACGAAATAAATATTAAAATAACTAAACACCCTAGCCCACTATGTTACTCACTGTAAGTATCACAGATCTTATGCATGTTTAGTTTATAAATAGAATTCGTTCGTAGGGACTACGAAATTTAGCTAGGACTAATGCAAATATAAAGTGCAAATAAAAGAAGTTAGAAGAATGATATGCCAAAAGACTCTGAAATATTTTTTGGTTTTATGACTCTAATAATTAACTAAATAAACTAAAGACTGGAAAATAAATCAGAGAAGAAAGACAGTATGGGAGTTTAGATCGAGATATAGCAAGTAATCCCCACTAGCCTTGTTTTATAATTATTATCTAAGGGAGAATTGTGTGATACGCAATAGCCAGGATTCTACATTCCTCCTAACCCCCTTTCGGGTGGAATTAGGAGGCGACCTAACAATTACTAGGGGACTTGGGTAAGGGGACCCTGCGCAATGATCGGTGGTTAATCTCAAACCCTAGTGACTATCTAGTTAGGCAAGCTCGTCAGGACCACTACCTCACACTAGACGTTTATGTGATGTTTAAGCTAATTATACACCCCTTCCCAGGTTACCATCTAACTACTATGGCAATCCTATACGTTGCGCACCGCAAGAACTACAGACAATATATCAAAGCACATAAAAACAGAGTTATCACTACTAATTTCAATTAAATGTGAAAGCACATCACAAATTAAAATATATATAAAATAATTCTAGGGTTCATACCCATATGATAATCTCAAGGTAAATATAATTATTTCATACTTGAGAAAGAAAGAAAATAAATTACAAAGGTGAAGGGTTGGAATGGCATGAGCAACTTCCAACTCCTTCTTGTCTTCTTGTCTTCTTGATCATGATGATTTCTTAGTGTAATATTGATTAAGGACTGAGCAAGGTTGATTTCTCTAAGGTAGGAATGGATATATATAGGCATTTGGTCAAAATATGGAGTAGTCCCCAAGTTAAGGAGTCCTATTCTTACCAAAATTCGTATTCGTAATTGTAGGACAAGATAAACCTTTGTAGATTTTGATTTGGTCATATCTCCTTTGTTATCAAATTTATTGTATAGGTAGTCAAAACAACCACGATAAAAAGATCTTTTAGTTGGTTGAAGGGCTCTTCCAAATTCGTGGCCGAATTTCTACAGCAATTTTATTAGTGAACGTTTTTCCAACATGGCAGATTCTTTACTTTCCAAATATATCCAAGCTTTTCCTTTATGACTTTGACTAAGGGATTTCATTTATTTTTCAACTTCAAATCATTTTTCCATAGGTGTAATAAATTCCATATACCTAAGTGCTACACAAATTACGCGCAAAAGCTCACAAAATGGCAAAACACCTAAAACTAGACAAGAAAGTGTAAAGTATAAATAAATGGGGAAAAATCCCGAAATAAAATACTATACCTCTAAAATGATGTCTCAGGTATATATTAATATATCACAAATATGGAGACATCATCTGTCACTAGTTCAATATTAAAACTCGAGCGTTCAATCATGAAAATCTTCCAACCTAATCTTCCTCCCATCTCAAGGAATACTTACCCTTTTCTACTTCTTCGTGAAATTTTCGCTCATGTGTGGGTATCAAAGTAGGAATAAGGTCAATAGAAATGGCTTCTGAGACCCTATAATTACCTCATCTGTTGGGTAGAGGCACCTTGGCCTGGCGAGGCTGTAGAGTCTTCTTCTTCGGGATCTTGATCTCTGGGTCTTGGACACTTGAGTGATGTTTTTGGTTGTTTAGGTATATTTTGATATTTGGTGAAGCTTGGGTCGATCTCTAAGGGTGTTTGGAAGCTTTGGGATGAAGAAGGTTGGAAGTCTAGGTCACAGGAGGCTTAAGGTTTGATTTTCACTTTTCTTTTTGTCCTCGTGCGGTACACCGCAGCTCCCCTGTGGTATACCACAGGTGCTGTCTGAATATTCCAACTTACCGACCTTTATACTGTTAGATATCGTGAGCACGGTTTGTTATCACAATACATATTGTGTCATGATAAATCGCCACGGTTCTCATCTCGGGCTACTATACACGACAGTTTCCGCGTGGTATACCGCACGTCTCGTGATACAATTCCCAATGTTTATGTTTTATTGTGCGTGTTGTATAATGAGAACGGATTGGCAAGCTACGGTGCACCGTAGGTGTGGTGCGGTATACCGCAGCTAGCGACTTTGTTTGCTCAAAAATTCCACAAAATTCACCCAAACTTATTTTCTTACTTACATGTACATCAAAAACACTAAAAACTTCCTCATTACATAATATACATCCAAAAAATTTACTAATACACTGAAAACACAAAACTAAAACTACTAAAGCAATGAAAACATGAGTTGTCTCCCAATAAGCACTTTTGTTTAACGTCATTGAAGTTCGGGGTATTACCTCAAGGTTATCTCTTTTTCATGTAGCCTTCCCAGCAGTGGGAGAGGCGGTTAACTTATACCAAGAGAAGTTTACCATTCTTCTTGGTATCCAATCAACTAACCTTTCGAAAATAACTCGTGAGACCTTGTAGGGGCCACTCCAAGAACTCTTTCACTTGTGTTTGCTTGGTGTGTTTGGGGAGTACAGATATTTTATTGCAACGAAGTCTCCCACCCAAAACTCACATCTTTCTACTTTGTTCTAGGTTGCCTTGGAACCTTTTCTCGCGCTTTTCTTGGTTTCCTTCCAGTAATCAATGAATATATCACCTTTTAGGTTAGGTAGAGATTTGCATTTTTATTTATTTTTAAGTTTTTCTTCCTCCAACCTTAAGGTGTCCAGACCATTGATTGACTTCTTCACTTCGTGGTAGAGTGTGTCCATACGAAAACAATCTTCTTGTGGATTATAGACCTTTACGCCCTTGAACACACTAAACTTCTCTTCCTTGTATTGCACTCGCATGTCCAGTTCCCATTCTCTACATCAATCAATGTACTCCCCGTGGCTAGGAATGGTCGCCCTAAAATGATTTCCATATTCCTATCTGCGTCGTAGTCAAGAATAAGAAAATCACAAGGAATTATAAGGTTACATACTTTGTCAAGTACATCTCCCACTCTTCCCTTAGGATGGGAAAGGGTCATATCTGCCATTTGCAAGGTATATTTGTAGGACTCAAATGCCCAATCCTCAACTTCTCGAACAATGATTTAGGCATGAGGTTGATGCTCGCACCCAAATCACATAACGGTCTCATGTTCTACTCTTGACCAATAGATATGAGAATGCTGAAACTACCGGGATCCTTTAGCTTTGCAGGCAACTTACTCTGGCATATGGCACTGCACTCCTCAGGTAAGCCAATCGTCTCTCCCTCAAGAAAAAATATGGGAAAATACCTCCTTCATGAACTTTAGGTACTTTGGCATTGCAAGGATAATTAATGTGCAACTTCTTTATCATGTCTATGAATTTTTTATATTTTTAGCATTGTCTTCATTGTAGACACGCGAAGGAAAAGGTATAGGAGGATGATTCTCACTAACAACTTCTTTATTTCTTTTCAAAGCTAATGATATCTTCTCAATATTCTCTTCTACGGTCACCGGATCAAACACTTCTTCTTCAACCTCTTCTTCTAGTATTTCTTCCGCAACTTTAGGCTTAGAGGTTGACTCTTTCTCTTTCATCTTTGGAAAGATGGGGGCAATCGCTTCCCACTTCACAAAGTTATCACATTACACTCCTCTTTCTTTTGCGGGCTTCAGTATTGCTAGGTAATTGACCCTATGGTCTCATATTCAAATGATTAAAAATCTGTGATACCTGGGTCTCAAGCATTTTCAGTGCCGATCGGTTTATTCATTTGTTCATTGTTTTGCCTCCCCATCTCTTGGTTGGATTTCAGATTCTCCTGTGTCAATGTCATGAACGAACTCAAACTCTGTACAATAGCATTTAAAGTGCTGTCTTGTGGATACTTAGGGAGTGCTTTTTTAGCAAGAGTCTTAGAATAGGCATCTTGAACAAATCTTTGGCCTCCTTGTTATTGATTTAGAGGTCTTAGTAGAAAATTTTGTCTCTAGGGGCATTCTCAATTGAACCTTGGATAATTGCGATAAGATTGCATATACGCGTGACCACCTACATAGTGGTTTCCTCGATTAGAAATAAACGCAACAGATTCAGGATTACCTTGGCACTCCTCTAAAGCATGATCACTAGCACCACAATTAGAACACCCAAAGGCTTCTTGAACAACTTCCACTTCTTTCTGTTTACTTTGGAATCCTTCTTTCACGACCATAGCCAATTGCTTCATTTGATTCTCCGATGCGGAGAACTTAGCCTCTAATGTCGTATCATTAGTAACATGCAAAATACCTATACGTTCTCACAGAATGAGCCAACTTCTTTCTGTATCTATAATATTTCTCATTGCTTGTGCGGCCTAAGCAGGATCCATAGAAACAAAACCACCACCACCGAGATTATCCACTATTAACCTTGAACTTCCATTTAACCCTTTATAGAACTTTGAGAGCTACATTAGAAGACTATATCCAAGAATAGGGCATTTCATCAACTGTTGGTGAAATCGAGTGCAAGACTCCCCTAATGTCTTATCATCATCTTTTACGATATTGGAAAGTTCAACTTGGTCTTTCATCCTCATACTCTGTGGATTGAATCTATCGAAAAACCTTCCTTGAAGTGAATCCCAATAATGTATCTTTTTGGATGGTTGTCTTTAGCCACTCACTGGCGCCTCCAGTTAAGAAAAAATAGAACATGAAATAGAATATCTGCTCTCTTGTAATGCCCTGAGTAATATAGGCGTCACAAATCTGCATGAACTTCTGTATAGCGTGAACCGGGTCCTAGTGCGCAGCTGCACTGTAATTCCCATAGCTTAGGAATCGATTTAACATACCCATATCAGGCTTAAAACGCGCGGCTTGAATATCGGAGGGCGAATCTCCAAGGAATGAACACGGAAAGGCACTCCACGCTAAGAGATGCCTTGCATTTGCTAATGAAGTACATCTGGTGGATTGGATCCATTCAAGTTTGCTTCTTGTTGAATATCATTTTGAACTCCCTCAAGTAGATTAGCTCCTAGAGGTAGGTTTAAAGTATCATCATGGGCTACAAAACGAAGTGAATAGTTAAGGTTAGCCATTATCAGTTGTGCTCTTCTTTCTCTTTCTCTCTTTCTTTTGTCTAAAAATAGCTTCTTGGGATCTGAGTGCATACACCAAGAACTGTAAACCTAAGAAGAGACAAAAACACAAAAACAAAATAAAACGAAATACAAACTACACACTTTTACACTACAACGGAAACATAAAATTCTAAACATCGATCCCCGGCAGTGGCGCCATTTTGACCTTCACCGTCCCTGTTGATAAAATAGAGTACAAATAATAAGAGGAGCGACTCCGGGGAGTACGAATCGTAGGTTATAAAGAATGATAAGTAGGGTTATCGTTCCCAAGGATTGATTGCGATTAAAGGCTTTCAGAGTAATGTAAATATGTAGAGTTTGTAGTTCAAATAAAAAATACTAAAGATAAAATAGGAATATTTGTTTTGGTTTTGTAATTAATAACTAAATACAAGAAAAGAGTAGATAGAATTAAACTAAGAATAATGATTAAACAAGAAATAAAGTAGACAACTAAATTAAATAAGTGATTAACTCGATGAGATGGATGCTTGAGGATATTTCTAAATAATATAATTTTCCTCTAATTGACTTTGTTACTAATAAGGGTGAGTGGTTTTGTTGTTCACATTAATCGAGATTCTAATTTAATCCAAGTCCCTCGCACGGACGACTATAGCTCTCTACCTTATTTATCTCTCATCTTCCTGGGAGGCTTAAGTCTCTCATACCCTATTGAATACCTAGCGTGCAAGAACCTACCGACTCAAGGCACTAGGTTCTTGTATACTAGTAATGTAATATTTCCCCTCGCCCGAGTGTTAGGTCAATTACAACAGCTCCTACTACTTGTCCAGAGCACATCAGTAATTATAACACATATACAAACAATGGAAATATAATTAAAAACCCACTTCAATTAAATATCTATGGATTTCCCAAAGGTAATAACATAATCAAAAAGCTACGCAAAATGTATTATAAAAAAGCATCCTCAAGCAGTAATAGTTTAGCTCGTAATCGAATTAACACTAAAGAAATAAAACTAATTAAAGCTAATGACAAATTCATGTTTAAAACAAAAATGAGATAGAGTTACTTTTTAGGATAAGAGTAAATGGTGATTGGTTGAGGTAAATGGTTGGGTTCAAAGACAAACCCTTGTTCTTCCTCTTCCTTTCCTCTGGCGCTTCCTCCTCTTTCTAAACTGATGAACATGTGTGGATAATGTTGTACACTGATGGATTATGAAATGGGGACTGGAAAATGAGCTTATAAAGCTTCTAAAAACGTTGGGCCCTCTTTAGGTTTATGAAATTAGGTTTAGAAAGGGCACAACCCGTTTTTACTTAACCGGTTTTCTAGTTCGAACCACGGCGGGTGCAAATGTCATAACTTCTTCGTCTTAACTCTGAATTGAATGCCATCACTTGCCACTCGACCCTGACTTCAATATATTTCCAAATAAAAAGGAATCAAGTCCAAATTTCTCACCATAAAGTCGTAGTGACAGAATCATTAAGGTGCAAGAATTCTTCGGTACAAGCTCCAACTCTCCACAGTGGCTCTAAACTCACTTTCTGCTTTGACTTGGGGTTTATCTTGACTCTTTGACTTCTTATCCTTGTCTTGGACCCTTTTAATCAATTATGTACCTAAAAACTACACACTAAACACACAATTAAAGCACAAAAATCTCTATAAACATATAAAAGACCAAAATAAGAAGAAAAAGTGCTATATAGCAAATAACAAGGGAAAATCCCTCACTTAGACCAAATAAACTCCCAAAATGATGTCTCGTGAATGGATCTATTCATCACAAAACAAATAGACATCAACCATGAATATGGAGGGGTAATTAGTGAAGTGCGGGGGTACTTAGGCAGGGCCGGCCCAAGCATCTTGGGTACCTAAGGCGAGAAAGAAAAATGGGCCCTTTTACGGTTTAATTAAAAAATTATATATATATATATATATATACTTCCATACTAACATTTGTTAAAAAATATCAAGATAAAAATTAATGTATCTAAAACAATTATATGAAAAGTGTTTGAAAAATTCGTGTAAAAAACTTATTGAATTCACTTTAAAAATATATTTTTTATTTTTTGAGATACAAAGTTATTGGTCAACCTTCTGTGTTCAAGTCCGTCTACCATATCTTGTTCAATCGATAATATGTCTGAATCGATAATAGATACAAAGTATTGTGAACAAAACTCTGTAAATAATCCAAGCATTAGGAAAATTTACTTCTCTTGAACAAAAACTTATAAAATCAAGTATTTGAATTGTTTTAGTCTTGTCATTCGATAAAAGTACTTTTAACTCTTTCAATTCTAAAAATAATTGAATTGTTTTAGTCTTGTTATTCGGTAAAACTACTTCTAACACTTTTTAATTCTAAAAATAATGTATAAAATATTAGATATATAAATAATTAAAAAACAATCAATCCTACTTTTACAAACTAAGAGATATAAGTGGCTTAAAATACTTTCAATTTTAAAAATAATACATTAAATATTAAATATATAAATAATTATAAAACAATCAATCCTACTTTTTTTTTTTAAAAAAGCGGTCGTTCAAGAGTAAGGCTTTTGGCCCTTATTAGTTTAAGGGCCCTTTGAACCAAATAAAAAAAAAGTTTAGGGCCCCCCGTTGCAGAGCTCTAAAAAAGAAGCTGAGGCGTTTCGAACTTATGATCGATCACAAGAACACACACAATACATTCCACTAGGCTAACTAATAAGTTACGCTAATTAACAAATTGTAAGATATATATAATAATACTATATATAAACTTTTTTTGTGGGGCCCTCAAAATTTTGGGGCCAAAGAGACCGCCTTGGGCCCGGGACGGATCTGTTAACCTAGGTGACGGTGATCTTTGGAAATTTTTATGGAGAAAAAGAAAGAGACGGGAAAAAGGATTAAGGAACTAGAACAAGAATTGTCCAGTATAAGAAATGGCCCACAATACTAGAGGGCCCAGGATGAGGAGCTTATGATGCGTGAACAACTAAAGATTTACTGGAAGAGAGAACAAATAACAGGACATATAAAGCCAGCAACAATGGATCAAATATGGGGATAAAAAAAATTCCTTGTTATTACCCCAAATGTAGGAAATATAATAAAATCCAACGAATCAAAGATAATAATAAAAACTGGACATGTGATACTATTAAGATTAAAGCTAACTTTAATGATTTTTATAGGAATCTTCTATCGGCGAAAGATGGTCCAAATATGTGTAAGACGCGGTCAAATTTATCACCCTTTAAGTTACAAATTAAATGAACATGAGCCTAACTAAGGTACCTAATATGGAAGAAGTTAGGAGAGAATTTTTTGACATGGGACTTGGGAAAGCACCGGGTCCGTAAGGGCTCAACGGGAAGTTCTACCAAGAATACGGGGATATCATTAAGGAGGAAATTCTGCTTATGGTAAATGATTTTTTTTTATATAATAATAATACATCTATGTACGCTATAAATGAGAACCTTATTACACTCATCCCTGAGGTGATTTTCAAGAAGGGATGGGGGATTACCGACCTATTTCTATGTTAATTTTGGTTACAAAATTATCCCAAAAATCTTGGCAAACTCGTTACATGCGATTATGAATATGATTACGGCCCGACCCGGTCCGTCTTCATTAAAGGGAGATCAATTCAAGATAATATTATCCTTATGTAGAAAATCTCGTTTTATATGAAAAAGGGTAAGAAAAGACACCAGCATATAGCGGCAGTAAAATTGGATATGGACAAAGCATATGACCAATATTGTGATTATTATTCTTAAGAAATTGGCACACTTGGATATAGTGGATCTAAAATTGTATTTCAATAGTTTCTTTCCTGATTAATAGTAACGTAGATCGTATGCCTAAATTTGAACTAGGAAGAGGACTGAGGTAGGGTGATCCCTTTCCCCTCTTATTTTCTCGCTTATGACAGAATATTTAATCTGTCTAGTAGATAACAAAGTTAGTAATAATTCTATTAAAGGAATACGCATAACAAGGAACTGCCCGACTATCTCACATTTATTATTTGCAGATGACTCACTTTCTTCCTTACCTTGGAAGGAGACGAGACCAATGAATTTCAACACTACATAGAGACATATTGTTTAAGTTTTGGAAAACATATTAACATTGATAAGTCATCGGTTTATTTCAGTAAAGGTATACCAAATGATGTCAAACAGGAAATGAGTAACATGTTTCACATCAAGGAAACGCAAGATTTGGGGAAGTATCTGGGAATTCCCCTTTGCCATAAAGATCAAAAGTTGAAACTTTTACATGGATTACAGATACGTTCTTTGACAAAGCTCAGGGCTGGGTGGTAAAATTTTTGTCAAAAGGAGTCAAATAAATTCTTATTAAAGTTGTACTCCTAGCTATCCCGACATATGTGATGTGCATTTTCTCCTTCCTGATCACCTTTTGTAGGAATATGGCATCTATTATAGCTAACTTCTAGTGGAACTCTTTGGAGAAACATATAATCCATTGGGTAGAATGGGAAAAGATGACGCTGGCTAAAGTTATTGGTGGTATGGATTTTAGGAATTTGAAGAGAATGAACACGACACTATTGGAAGCTCAGGCATAGAGACTTTTAAAGAATCATGACTCATTAGCTTCTAAAGTCTTAAAGGGGATTTATCACCCTAAAGGTGAGTTTCTAGAAGTCAAGCCAAGACAGAAAATATCATGGTCTTAGGCAAGCATCCTGGAGGGTCGTTGTGTGCTTCTTCAAGAAGGGATCATCCGAATTGGGAATAGGGTCAATTGCTGAAAGCAGGAATGACTAAGGATAAAACCAAGGACTCGAGCATAGCATGGTAGATCAGCTGATGAAGGATGAAAACGATGGGGGACACTGAATTACTAGATACGGTAGCGAAAGGCTATACTTAACGGGAATGAATAGACTTTGGAAAAAAAAAATCTCATGTTGTTAGATTTACCTCAATACGTCTTATTTTAGCTATTGTGGGGCATCTCGATCTGGAGTTGCACCAAATGGATGTTAAAACTGCATTTCTCAATGGATATTTAGAAGAGGTGATTTTCATGGAACAACCTTCGGGTTTCGTTGCAAAAGATCAAGAGAATAAAGTATGTAGATTGTTGAAATCAATCTATGGTCTTAAACAAGCCTCGAGACAGTGGAATTTGAGATTTCATGAAGTCATCTCGTCAAATGGATTTGAGATGATAAGTGAAGACCACTGTGTATATATTAAACATTCCAAGAAAAATTTCATAATTTTGTCTCTATATGTGGATGACATCCTATTAGCTGGGAATGATAAAGAGTTTATTCAAGCTAATAAGGAGTGGCTAGCTTCTCAAATCGATATGAAAGATATGGGAGAAGCAAATTATATTATTAGTGTTAAGATTCACAGAGATAGGTCTAGAAGACTATTATCTTTATCTCAAGAACCTTACATCATGAATGTACTTGAGTGTTTTGGTATGACTACGTGCAATGCCATTGACACTTCTATAGCAAAGGGAATAAACTTAACTCTCGACATGTGTCCTAGTACTACAGAAGAGAAATTAAAAATGTCAACAGTATCATATTCTAGTGCCATTGGTAGTCTTATGTATGTTATGATGTGTACGAGACCAGACATATGTTATGCAGTAGGTTTAGTTAATCGTTTTTAAATCAAACCCGGGACAAGAGCATTAGAAAGCTGTGAAAAGGATATTGAGATATCTAAAAGGCACTAAAGATCATGTCTTATGCTTTCGAGGAGATAGATTACGCCTAGAAGGACTTACAGACGCCGATTGGGCTGGTGATATAGATGGGCGTAAATCCACGTCGAGTTATGTATTCTTGTTGAATAATTGCGCAATTTCTTGGAGTAGCAAGAAACAAACCTGTGTAACTTTGTCAACGATGGAAGCTGAGTTGTAGCTTGCTCAGCTGCGGTTTAGGAGGCTGTTTGGTTAAAAAGGTTCTTTGAACATTTAGGATTCTCTGGAGATAGTGGGAGTCCAATTACAATATATTGTGATAGTCAAGCTGCAATGGCTCATGTTAAAGATCCAAAATATCAAAGCAAGACCAAACACATTGATATAAAGTATAACTTCGTTAGAGATATAATTGCACAAAAGGATGTTACTTTGCAATATATACCCACACGCAATAAGTCATGTATTATGCAAAAATGGCATTATAAGTGCAAAGTTGTAGGTACATGGATGCTAGGGGGAATCAATAAAAGGATAGGAATCGAAAATTAAAGTCTTAGATCGATTAGAGAAGTCAAAGGCGAGAAAAGATATCCCAAAGAATTGACAAGGAAAGCTGCAAATCTGGAAGGCTGATATTGATTGCTGATTTTGAGCGGCTTAAACATGGATTTAGCCTTGAGTCGTGAAACAAGGTTTGATTCCTTATTGAGTTAGGAAGATTTATCAACTTGAATGGGTTAATTTGGAGTTGATTTGAGAAAGTTACAACCGTTTTACTAAGGGATGCACATCAGTTAAGGGATTTTAATTTAAAGATTGGACTTGGGCTTTTTAATATTTCACTAATTCACTTAAGTAAGAGCCCAAGTCCGATTTTCACCTTATTAATAGACCTTTGGACTCTTATTATAGAGACAATTCATTATACGCTCAAATTTGAGAGCTAAAGTCAAGAGCAGAAGTCAGAAGAAGGAGTTAAAGGTGAAGAATCTTCATTCTTCCACCGGAAGTCAATTCCAACGCCTCAATTAGGTTCATTTATCTTATTATGTAATTTGAGACAATGAATTCCTTTTATTTTATTTTATTTTATTTTTTCTTTTGAATATGAGCTAAACAATTAAGTACTTGAGAATCACAATTATGGGTTAAACCCTTATTTATTTTAATTAATGTTTTTTCTGAATTTGGGATTATTTGATTTAAATTAAATTGGGTATTTTGTATTGACTATTATCGCATTTTAATTACCATTTTTATTCTGGCCAATTAGAAATAGGATTGAGTATTTAGGCTATTCATTGTAGTGGCGTAATGATCACCTTGACAGGGGGATCAAATACAGACATAGGTAATAGTTGTTGGTATTCGTCAATGACCTTGACCGGCTTGACTAACCAATAGCCAATTGGGTAAGAGACTAAAACCATTAGAAAGTAGGTATAATCTCCATGACGGGGTTTATAATACTGTAGGATAGCTCCTAAGTCCACCGCGTCCCGACTAATACATAAATACCAATTTAGCCCTTAAATGGAAGCATTTATTATATAAATATAGGTATATCCCTTGTGAGCCTCAAGTACCATTCTCATCTTGCGTCTAGTTTTTTATTTATTATATTATTTTATTTCAGTAATTCATTTCAGTAAATTATTTTCTTGCACTTTAGTTATAAAACAAAAACCAAACAAACTTTATATCTTTTACTTTTCTGCACGTGCAATTAATCTACTATTTGATTCACACTTGAGTTGTACCTAATTCGTCCCTGAGAACGAATCCGATTTATCGGTTTATTACTTGGACAACCGTACACTTGCGGTTTGTGAGTCCTTAATCTTTTACACATTATTTTATAACACACAAGGACTCACAAATAATGTTAGTTCTATAGGATTAAGCCAGATATAATGTATGAATTATTGCCAGTTTATGTGCATTTCATGTATATATTTCCATTAGTATGTTTATTTAACTATTTCTTTTAATAATATCATGTTTGATATGTATGATAACGCGTGTGGTTTTGTAAGTAAGTTGTCCTATAGACTTAGATTGGACCTATCACACGGGCAATTGCCTTTGGCATAAGAAGTGCGCAAAGATGAGACTAACTCATAGTAGTGAAGAACTCTTAAGATAACTTGAGTTAAGATAGTCGCCTTAACTAAGTGTTAAGATGAGATCATAAGCATGGATAAACTATGTTAAGTTAATATTTTGATTAAGGTAGAATCCCACTGTATACTTAGTCTATAATATACAGATATGAGTTGCTTGATTGATTTCATAGAAGGGTTGATCGATCGAAGAATTCATCTTAGGCAACGAGGCTTGTCTAATTATATATCGGTATGGTTTTTATAAAATTGTGACATACAATTTTGAGATATATTAGTAAATACCATAGCACGTGTGTCATACTACGTGTGCTTTCGACCAAAAGGAAGTGAAGAATTAATCCCTGTTTCATCACTGTGTGATACCTTTTGATTGTGCCCTTATTACTTTTGACTATATCTTGATATTTTGTTTAGGTGTATGCTACTTTAAACATATTACCAATGATCATGAATGATTCAGTCTAATGGGGTATGTTTGGGAAAGCAACCTATCAATATAAAAGGATATAAGTGTAAAGGGAAGACTAAAATTATGTATCAAAATGTGTGCTTGCAGGTTAACCGATCATGTAAGTCAATACGCACTATAACATGATAGTGAGACACATAATATAAAGACAGTGAGCTCTTATTCACATAAATGATGTGATATAAATATAAAGGGGTCAGAGTTACTGTAATATGATACAAAATATTCTTAGTCTGGGGTACTACAAGATACGTAAGAAATGAGATTTCATTTGAGCAACTATGTACCCTAACAGGTTAATAGAAACGTATGCTCGTATGCTTGTCGGTTACACGACCTATTTGTCAAGTATCATGAATTATTGTAGTAGAGTCTATATGAGAAAATTTTGAGAAATTTTGATGTATGGGACATTCTGATGCACGTACCTAATAGTACGATGGTAACCCCATCATATGTGAGTGGGAGAATGAAAGAAATAAAATATTAAGTATTATTTTATTTCATGTCACCATGATGGGGTGACATGAACGTACTGCTTGGGAAGTTAGTCAGGAAGTTACAATGGTAACTTGCCCACTAAGAGCGGTGGAGAGAGTGGAGATAGTGGAGAGATGGTTTATTGTCAGTTAATAAACCAACGCTCCTATCCCTCTATAAATAGGAGTCTGCTTCTCCTCTCCAAACACAACAACAAACACAACAAGTTTTCTCCCATTAAATCAATTTCACTCTTTCCTATAATATATTCTCAGACACTTAGGTGGTGATAACAAAAAATTTAATTCTTGTAATTAAATTCACGATCAGAAAGCAGAAGTAAAAGATTATCAATCCGCTGCGTAAGTCTGATAAACCTTAACTATTTAATTTAATAAGTAACAATACGTTTTAAACATATTCCTCGACGGTGTAATGGTTTGGCAGATAGAACGCGTGTTGGGTTAGACGGAGGGCTGGTAGTAATAATGGAAGGCTTTACTTGAATGCTGTTTCGTAAGACTAGACATCGCTTGACTGACTGAATCGCGTTTTCTTCTTTCACTTGTCCAAAAAAAAACTCTAATTTCCTTTTCTTCTTATTTCTTGGCGATTTAGCGTTTTTTTCCGTGTGTATTTTATACTTTTTTTGGAATTTTGTATAATTAGAATGTGGAAAATAATAATAAATATAAATAGAATTTAAAACTTAAAACGTGCTCCCTTATAAGTCAACGTGCTATTTTTCTTAATATTTAAAAAACAATTAATTATTATTGAACCTTTAAAAAATTATTTTACAGAATTTCATCACTCTCCTTCTCACTCTCTCTAGGGTTTTTCACCATACTCGTACAAATCAATCCAATTCAAGAGTCATTCTCAACCAATTGATTAATTAATCAAGGTATGAACTTTTTATTCCTTATATTTTTGCATCCAATTTAGTTTTTATGCATTTTTTGTTCAATTAGTTAAAAAGTTTTAATTCAAAAATCAGGGTTTAGGGTTTCGTACAAATGATTAAGCAATTATTGGGAAAGCTTCCTCGTAAGCCTTCTTCGAAATCATCATCATCACCTAATAACAAGAACGAGTCTTATTCATCTGTTAATTCCATGAATTTGAATTCAATGAGCCATGTTGATGCTATAATTAATCATTACTCGAAAGGAACAGGCAATTTTATCAGTGATGGTAATGGAATGAACTACACTACTGGTACGTACGAGTTATTGCAGAGTTTTAGGGATACTCCAAGCTCAGAAAAGGAGTTTCTTTTAATCGCAAAGCTAAGAATGTGTTGTATCGTGTTTGATTTCACTGATCCTGTGAAGAATATAAAGGAAAAGGATGTGAAAAGGCAAACATTATTGGATTTAGTGGATTATATCACTTCGATTAATTCAAAGTTTAGCGAAATCACTATGCATGAAATCACTAACATGGCAGCAATTAATTTATTTCGCGCTTTACCTCCAAGTAATCATGATTTAAGTAACTTACCCGCGGATATATTTGACCCAGAAGATGATGAACCTTCAATGGAACCTTCATGGCCACATCTTCAAGTTGTGTATGAGTTACTTTTACGTTTCATAAATTCACCCGAAACAGAGGCAAAGCTAGCTAAACGTTACATCGATCATTCATTCGTGTTAAAACTCCTCGATCTTCTCGATTCCGAGGATCAAAGAGAACGTGAGTATTTAAAAACGATAATTCATCGTATTTACGGTAAATTCATGGTACATAGACCATTTATAAGGAAAGCAATTAACAATATATTCCATCAATTTGTTTACGAAACGGAAAAACATAACGGAATAAGTGAATTACTCGAGATATTGGGTAGTATAATTAACGGATTTGCTGTACCATTAAAGGAAGAACATAAACTTTTCCTTGTACGTGGTTTAATTCCGCTTCATAAACCGAAATGTGTGGCTTTATATCATCCACAACTTGCTTATTGTATAACTCAATTTGTGGAAAAAGATGCAAAGTTAGCTGAAACTGTTATAAGAGGTCTTTTAAAGTATTGGCCATTAACTAATAGTAGTAAAGAAGTAATGTTTATTGGTGAATTAGAAGAAGTTTTAGAAGCTACACAAGATTCTGAATTTCAACGTTGTATGGTTCCTTTATTTCGTCAAATTGGTCGTTCTATTAATAGTTCACATTTTCAGGTATTCGAATCTTTAATCCCTCTAAATTTGGAAAATTACTTTTCAGTCTTTTCACTATTATATTCTAGATTCGCACTTTATTATCGCATTTTGCATAGATATATTTAATAAAATAATATTTTATATATTTAACAGGTGGCAGAACGTAGTTTATTCTTATGGAATAATGATTATATAAGAAACCAAATCACGAGGAATATTCATGTAACACTTCCGATAATTTTACCGTATTTGGAAAAGAACATAGATTCACATTGGAACCAAGCTGTTCAAAGTTTGTCGCTAAATGTAAGGAAAGTATTTAGTGACGCTGATGCAGAGTTTTTTGAAGAGTGTTTGATGAAATTCCAAGAAGATAAGATGAAAGAAAAGGATATGAATGAGAAACGTGAATTAATGTGGAAGAGATTAGAAGTTATTACATCATCTTCAAAAAATGTGTACCATGATGCTGTACTTGTGTCTAGGTTTCCTATTGCACTTGCTATTAATAGTAACTCTCGATCAGCTGTAGCTCGTTGAAAATATGACCAGATGGAAAAGTGTTTACTTTGTTTGTTGTGACTCATTAGAGGGAGGAATTTAAGGTTACTGGTTATAGATTTTTTTTTTATTGGTGATTTGGTATACTATTTGTTGTTGTTGTGACCATTCTTTTATTTTCTTGGATTACAAAATTGTGTAAAATATATTTACCTGTGGATTTAGTGTCTATTTTGTACAACTTCATTGATTACTGTTGTTTTTTATTTGTGTGCCTTGGTGTGTCGGGTTTTTTGGTGAATCGGAATATGTGAATGCGTTCATATCTTGGAATGATTAGATGAGTTTCAAAACTAGTATAGAATTAGAAATGTTGATTTATGTTAGATGATTGAAGAATAAAGCATTGGTGTTGATATGATTATATAGGCAGAACAATGTTGCACGTTGCAACTTTGTCGATTAACTATTATTAGGGTACATGTCAAAACAAAAAAGATATTATTATCATTAAAATACAATTTTTAGAAAAATTAAAAGAATTAGTCATGTGTTTAGCATGTACATGTAAAAAACACCAAACGCAAAGGGTGTAATATTCTTTCTTTTCTGAGAAAGAAATAAAAATCTCATAATACAACCTTGTTATAAATTTTGTAAAAGGTGAACAGTAATATATCCCTTGTCTTAAAATACATAGATAAACTTATATTTTATTTTAGATTAATGACTCAAAAGAGCACGCTTCAAAACTTACTGTTGTTTTTTTATCTAAAAATTTTGACACGATTTTTCTTTTTTACCTTTATTGATTGATTTGCTTGTTTTTATTTTAAAAAAAAATGTTTTCACACGAAGGTGGTGGTTGGCAAAGGTGTGACTTTGCTTTAATGAGGCGGATTAGTAAAACTCGCTATATGAATATGGGAAGCTATGGTGGTGGAGCTCGACATTTTGGTGGTGGAGGGAGCTCGACATTTTGGTGGTGGAGCTCAAACTCTGCTCTGATGAAGGAGTTTATGGATATAGTGACATCGTGCTAAGTGGCGATAGCAACTCCGTGGCGGTGTCGTATCTCAGTCTTGGAGCTTTTTGGTAGTTGTGGTTGGGTTAAAAAAGGTTGTGGCTTGGTGGTAGATATGTCTCTTCTAAGCTTTTTACGAGTGGGTTGTGTGGTATAGTTTGGTGGTGGTTATGAGTTCTGCAAACTTTTTATGAATGGGTTGTGTGAGATATTTAAATTAAGTGGGATATTTAAATAAGGGGAAGAGAGAAAAGAGGAAAATAATATATTGAATGAAAGAGCCTTAAAGGTTATAGAACAGGTGAATACTAGAGACTACATTGTTAATGAGTTGATGATATTAAAGTGAACTACATAGCAATATTTATACTAGGACTAAACTTGGAAAGCAAGTAGTCTAAAATAACTATGGTAAATAATCTCTCTAAATAAGGTAAATAATAAATCTAATAAGGTAATAATATATTTATAATAATAATATATTTAACTCTCCCCCTCAAACTCAAGTAGGTCGGAGAGAGATCAACTTGAGTTTATAATATGGATTGTTGATGATGTATCTTGAGTGTTGTTGATGGAGAAGCATGACATAGGAGTTGGCGTGGTAGTGAGGTAGATCGAGGAGTCGAGCGATGATAACCGTGAACCAAAAACCGAGTGATGAGTGAATTACCGAGATGAGACCATGGAAGGTCTAACGAGATGAGACCATTGAATGGCCTAACGAGACCACTGAAGGGCCTAACGAGACGAGTCCACTGAAGGGCCTAACGAGACGAGACCACTGAAGGGTCTATCGAGACGAGACCACTGAAGGACCTAACGAGACGAGACCACTGAAGGGCCTAACGAGATTACGAATCCTACAGGAGGATTAATATTATAAAGGTGGAGATTAACGAGTTGCGGAAGCGAACAAAAGGATAACGAGAAACCACTTTGGATTGTGGCTCTGATACCATGTGAGATATTTAAATTAAGTGGAATATTTAAATAAGGGGAAGAGAGAAAAGAGGAAAATAATATATTGAATGAAAGAGCCTTAAAGGTTAGAGAACAAGTGAATACTAGAGACTACATTGTGAATGAGTTGATGATATTAAAGTAAACTACATAACAATATTTATACTAGGCCTAAGCTTGGAGAGCAAGTAGTGTAAAATAACTATGGTAAATAATATCTTTAACTAAGATAAATAATAAATCTAATAAGGTAATAATATATTTTAATAATAATATATTTAACTGGTTGGATGGTGTGGTTCCATTACTTTACGGATTAGCTTTCATGAGTTTTTTTTTTTTTTTTTGGACGGGAGCTTTCATGAGTTAACGAATGTATTTTGTGTTCCATAACTTTTACAAATGAATTGTGTATCGTACAAATGGGTTACACACAGGAGATACAATTCATTAGTATTTTTTTTCTTCATATTTTTATTAAAACTTATCGGATAAATCATCTAAGGAAAACGTACTCTTATTGCTTTGGTAAAATATTTTTCTTCTTATGGGTAGGAAAAAACTTTTACTTTTTATCTAAAAAAAATATAAAATAAATTGACTTATTTTCACTATGCATCAAACTCTTATTTCATACCTTAAATGTCTCTATTTTAATTTCAAATTATTTATTATATTGTTAATATTGTCATAATAACCTTGTATCCTTTCTTTAAATGTTTAAGTGACAGTAAACAAATTATAACGTTATGTGTGTTTAACGTATATTGTATTTTTATATCGTTTATCTCATAAATTGCATGACTGGGAAATTTTCTATCATTGCAAAGAATGGATGTACTTACTATGTTTGATCTCTTTTGGATGTTATCATATATCGTGGGTAAAAGAAGAAACAAGAAGATTAAACAAAAGTTATAAAAAGTAAATTTGGAACAAAGAGAAGTACGCATAAATGTCAATGGTCGACCAATCCATGACTGCAAAGCCAAACGATAGACCGTCCACAAATGGAAAAATTGGTATGAGACAAACACTGATACGGCAGAAGGTTGTTCAACCCAGTCGGACGACCATTAAAATATCAAAGGCTCTAAGTAGTCCAACAGTCATAGACAAATGCTAGATGTTGTTTACGTGATGGACCGATAAGGCAAAAAATTGTAATTTGATCGAGCCATATAGATTGTATTCGTTGATGAGTTTCTTGGCAATGCAAATATCCATATTTGTCATGAAACAAAAATTTCTCAACTCCAACACTTCAAAATTTATTATTCTGCATGATTTATGAAAGATCCATAACCTAAGCTCAAATTAC
Organism: Nemophila menziesii; assembly: GCA_029959085.1. Classification (NCBI taxonomy): domain Eukaryota; kingdom Viridiplantae; phylum Streptophyta; class Magnoliopsida; order Boraginales; family Hydrophyllaceae; genus Nemophila; species Nemophila menziesii. The sequence continues at coordinate 2,111,761 of JARWIR010000015.1, read as the reverse complement.
ATAGCTTAGATATAGAGTAAGCTAAATTGTAACATTTGCTCAAGAAGGGGCATTTTAGTTATGTGTTATAAAATTCATCATTGTTGGTGATTCACTTACTTTAGATAGAGGATTAGGTTTAATCCTGTATTATAGAAGAGGTGACATATTTTTTATGCCACATGTGTTCTTTGTTGTGACTACGGAAGTGCTAGCAGCCAACTTTAGTCCTAGAGGGGAGTGGGGTGGGTGGACTTGAATAGGACTATGACCAATTTAAAAGTGCCTAACCAAATATATCAATAATTTTCTGTCTAATGAGAATAATGTAAAACATTAGATATGTAATATATGAGAGATAATTATGAAAGGGGCAGTATACTAAACACTTAGCAAGCATAAAGTAAATATTTATGTAGAAAAAAGCGTCACCAACAATGTATAGTGGTTTGACTCTCGATGGACTTGTACATTACCAAAGATCTAAGTAACCCTTAGTAATTGCAAGATTTTTCACTAATCTTTGCGTCTATTTACCCAAGTGAGAGCACAAATCCATTACAACCACTTTAAAGACTCAAAGCCCTCTCTTATACTATTGCAACACAAGGAACTAAGTATCACACCATACTCTAAGGTATATCTTCTCTCTTATATGGAAAGCCTTTTTTTCTAATCTAGAGAAAGAGGAAAACCTAATAAGCCATATATTCATAAATGAGTAAATTACAAAAATATAGCTTAGATCTAGTAATAAAAATATTGGTTGTACGATTTATATTTCTTTGAGAGATCTCCTTGATGATTTATCCTTATGGCTTAAAAGACGATACTTGAAATAGTTGATTTCCCCAAGAAAATGACCTTATTTTCATTATAAAGGGAATTTCCAACAATCATATATTCTATGTGGCACCTTTTGCATAAAATTTACCTTATGTCTTGAAGGTATGTCATTTGCTCGTCGTAGTTCCGGTAAAGACTACAGTATTCTAAGATCCGAGCTGCCAATGGTCTTGTTTCTTAAATGTATTGAGGAGGTTGAAACATCTTTGTTTTCAGTTCCCCCTTTCACCTTCTTTAAATCTATGGGCTTTGACTTTAGATTTTCAATGTATGTCTCTCTTTCTTTTATCAAATGGAGTTGTTCAGTGGTTTGGCTATTTATTTGTTGTGTAAATTAGTTTCCCTTTGTTTTACTCTCAAATGGAATCGGTCTATGTCAGTTTTTGAACATCTCGGAGGGTCGGTCTTGAGCTGCACATTTACCAAGCCTTAGATGACATTGGTGGCCTAAGTCTTGGTTCCTCGGAGTTCGAACTCATCTACACTTTAATTGAGTTATATGTGATGATGTCTTGATAACTAATAACTTGCTAGGATATAATTAAAACACGTGATTGTAACCAAAGATATTATACCAAATATAAGAGTAACTGTTTGACATAAATAATCATTAAAAATCAATACTAGGCCAACAATCTACCCTATTTTGTTGATGAAAAATCTTCACATGATATAATCGCAAGAATAAGACATAGGTCAACATAATTTAAGTAATCATAAAATAACTCCCCATGCACTAAGAGTAAGTACAACTTGGAATATTTACTCCACTATAATCAATGCATACTTGACTCCCCCATAAACATTGTATAAATTTATAGTGATATACATACAAATTCTTCTCATCCTTTGATAACATAAAAAATAAGAAAAGAAACATAAAGGAAGGTATAGAGGGGGGAACTTACAAAGATTACATGCCCAACTCACACTGAATTTTCTCAATTTTCTCTTGATGAAGGGGTTTCGTAAATATGTCGGCCACTTTATTTTCCGAGTCCGCACTTTAGTGCAATACCCCTCTTTTTGATGTTGTATCTAATTAAGTGATGCCTAATCTTGAAATGCTTGGTCCTTTAATGTTAATAGGGAGTATCAGTAAGGTTGATAGCACGTGTGTTATCACATCTAATAGGCAGACTCTCATATTTAAGACCAAAATCTAGCAAGGTTTGCTCCATCAAATCGGGCTACACAATTTTTGACCTCTACACATTCTACTTCGGACTTGGATAAATCAACATTATTTAGTTTTCTACTAGATCGAGATACAAGAGAATAGACTAGAAATTGGAAACTACTACTCGGTCTCTTCCTATCAAGTCTACACCGACATAGTCGACATCTGAATATTCAATAAGCTCATATACGTTAAATCACGAGTACAAAAGTCATAAATGTGCCTTTAAAATATCAAAACATACGCCTAATGAAACTTAGATGCGATTCCTTAGAACATGATTGAAACCTAACACATAAGCATACTGGAAATATAAACCGGGTATAAATGCGGTTAAATATAAGAGGGTGCCAATTATACCTTAATATGTCTTCTCATCAACATCCTTACCATCCTTGTCTTTGTCTAGCTTCATAGAGGTTCTCATTGGAGTACCAATTTGATAGTCCTAGAGGGGGGTGAATAGGATTACTAATAAGATTAATGCCTAATTAAAAAATCTTTTGGACAATTATAAGTTTAAGAGAAAACTTCTAAGTCAACTAATTTAATCAAACTCTTATAGGATCATGCAAAGGTAAGTTAGAGTTTTGATATAAAAGTATAACAAGTAAATCGTCAAACCAATATCTTAAAACTACTCTAGAAGACTATATGTTGGATATCCTAGATAAACAATATCATATAACTCATGCTAGCATATTATCAAACATATAGAGTGCGGAAAGTAAATAGAGTAGGGATAGAAAGATACACACGATTTATAGTGGTTCGGTTTCCCTACATCCACTACCTAAGGAAGCCTCCTTAGGATTTCAAGCTTTTCACTAAGCTTCCGTGTCTCTCTTAACCGGGTCGAGAACACAATAACCTTTACAAACTCTTCGATAACACGAAGGACAAACCACTTGTGTAATCACAACACAAGGACACCAAGTATACTTCCTATACTTGAATTCTCTCTTAATCTATCTATTACAAGACCTAGACTTAAGAGGATAGCAACAAAGTGTTTAAAGGTTTGCTAATAAAAGCTTGTAACTAAAACTCCTAAAAGAGTGGATATGACTATAAGCTTGTTTACTCCTCTTGAGTGGATAGAACCTTGTGGCTTAATTGATTAACTCCTTGAAAGGATTTATAAGCTCACTAAGATTGAATTTGACTATGTATAGCACTTGACACCTTCTTGAATGATAGCAATTAAGCCCCTTAATGTTTGTAATTAGTTGGTGTAGTTGTAGCCTTCAAAGAGCTTCAATTTATAGTAGAAAATGGCTTCCAACGGTCATAAGACTTGGGTCCAACGGATCTATTAATCTCCCAACGGATATATTTCTTATGACTTGTCTTTTGTGCAGAAAACCCTTTCTTGCGGTGTACCGCAAGATTCGTGCGGTGTACCGCGCTTCAATGGTTTGATTTTCTAGCATACTGACGGGCTAGCCTCTGCACCGCGCCCTGGTCCGCAAGCTTGGTCCGGTGTACCGCACCGGTGTACCGCGCCAAGTAACTTTGAAGGGTAATGACTTGGATCAATAAATCTTCTTCACGAAAGTTGTTAGAAACATCATTCTAAGAATCTTTGAAGTTGATCACTAAAGCTAATTCTCAATATACATAAAGATAAGGTTAATAGCATTTGTATGAGAATTAGTTACTTAAGATAAAACAATAAAGTTGATCAACATGATAAAGAAAGAGCTTTTTGATGAATTAGAGTGCAAGATAGAAAGTCAATAACAATAGATATTAGCACACTAAACACAAGAGGATTTGTCACATTAAAACAACCTATTAAGGGAGGCTATATGCCAACAATCTCCCCCTTTTTGATGATGACAAATCCTTCACTAAAACACCTTAGGAATGATATGAAAGTTTAAGCACTAATGAAATAAAGCTCCCCCTCACAATAAGCATAAGATTTGAGATGCATTTGTGAGTGTTTAAAACGTGCAAGTTTTGAAGGTTTTAGTGCACATAATATTTCTCCCCCTTTGTCTTCATCAAAAAGACGGGGTAAAAACAACTAAGAATAGAAGAGCAAAAACTCGAGTGAATAGATTTTAAACAATGATTTAGAGAGTGTGCAAGATATTTAGGATAACAACGTTTTTGGAAAGAGATGCACAAAGAAGATATTTGAAAAGCAAGAGCTAAGGATAGAGATTTTTACCAACTCCTTGAACGATAGATATTCATTTCATATGCTTTCTAATGACACAAACGATTAGTTGCAATATATGAAATAAAAGATTAGTTTAAGCATTTGAGTTTTTAAAAAATTTAGACAAAGTCTCCCCCTTACAAAATGCATAGAGTTTGTTTTAATTTTGTAAAAGTTTGATGGACAATTTTCCCTTAATAAGAATACTTGAAATCATTTTGAAGAAATTTAGGGGTAAAAATGTAATTTTTTGAAAAGCAAGGGGTCAAGATGTATTTTTCAGAATTTTGGGGACTAAACGTAATTTTAAAAAACCTTTTGGGGACCGAAATGCAATTTTCAAAACATTTTGAGAACAAAGATAGAAAGCACAAACTATAGGGACTAATGAGCAATATCAAGGATTAGATGTAGTAGTTCCTATACCATCAAAGAAAATGTTAGCAACATAACAATCCAAACCAAAGATTATACGCAACTAACAATCATGATAAAAACATACCAAATTTAACCAATAATCCAAATAAAACACATAGCATCCTAACATAATATCCAAATAATCCAAAGAAGCAATATCCTAGATGTCCAAAACACGGACCCACACATAATTAAAAAGCATAAAAACACCACAAACTAAGTTCAAAAATAACCACAAAAGCACATAAACCCATAAACCACCAAGAAGGATAAAAAGGTGATTTTAAACACCAAACACCCGAGCAAGAACAATTCAACGATTATCACGAGGAGAGCGGCTCCTAGACCTTCTTCCATTTCCGATATCATCACGAATACAAGAGACATCATTTTTCATACAAGAAAGCTCATTCGTAAGATGCCCTATTTTTTCTTCCAAAACCCCAAATTTCCTTTCTATTTTGTCTTCCAAAGCCACAAATTTACTACCTATATAATCCATGAAACGAGACATAGCACTTTCAAAACCGGATGGATTAGGAGGGTTTACATTGGTGGGTTGGCTTGGAGTGGGCTCATTTGGAAAAGGGTTTTGTTGGGCCAGGTTATCTAATAATTGAAGAGTGTCAAGCTCCGGACCATCGGTTCTACTTTTTGCTTCAAGGATGCGATTACGAATAGTAGCATCCGAAATACGATTAATAATGGAAACCGAAACATAGGTTTTGTTATAAATAACAAATTTCATTCTTAGAATCGTGAGATAATCGAAACTCCATGACTTATTGATTGGTTTCACATTTGTCCCTCCAAAAGAAATATCATTAGCTTCAAAGATTTTGGAAAGAAAAATACCGTAAGGGACTTTATCCCGAGAGGCTCTAGCATGATTCATCCATTTGAACATTATCGCAATAATGTTAATCGGTTGTTTGGTGAAGATCAAATATAATAGATAAGCTTCATAAGGGATAAGTTTTGCATCATGCTTATCTTTCGGAATCACGGCCGAGATAAGAAACTTGTGAGCCACAATGAATTCCGGATCAAAGTTACGAATATTCCAATTTCCATCGGGAACAACCATTCTTCCATTAACAAAGTCATTAACCTCATTTTGAGCAATTATATCAATATTAGAGTTATCCCATCCACTAGACCAAAAGCCGCTAAAACTATCCGAAGGAATATCAAATTTAGTGCACAAAGTATTTGACTTTAAACGTAAAACGGTACCCGAAACAGTTGATTTAATCGAAGTAGTAGCATGATTATATTCAAAATTAGTATAAAATTCTTCGATTAACCCGATTGCCAAATGACTACCCGTAAAAGCAAAGATTTTATGACATTTTTGAAATGAAAGGAGATCAAAGAGAGAATTTTCACCGGAGGGAAAGGCCGAAGCACTAATTGTTCTACCCGGAAGAGCATCGAATGGCCGGAGTGGAGGGGGTGTTGGTGACCTCGCCGGAGATGGTGCACGGTGGCGGCTGGAGGAGGCTCCGGTGGAGGCTTTCTTCTTGTTAGCAGCGGTCTTGGTACGAACCATGGTGGAAAACGAGATGGGTAATGAAGGATAGAGAAGGAGGAGTGATTTAAGGGGTGAAGAAGGGTGTTTTGGTGGTGGAGACGGAGTGAGGGTGGCCGGAAATCGCCAAGGAGGAGGAGAGGAGATGTTCTAATGAAGGAATGAAGAGAATAGAATGAAAAACGGCCTACTAAAGCTGTCAAAACCCTTACCTGCGGTGTACCGCGGGAATCGTCCGGTGCACCGCAAGAGTGTTCGGTTTGGACACAAAAGATGAGATTTTTGATTCTTTTAAAAACACCCGAAACACATTCGAAACTTCCCCAAATGATTCGGAATGGTATAAAATAATTTTGAGCATCTTTGTTTTGAAAAGAGAAGCCAAGGAGAACCTAAAAACTCATACAACAGTTAATTTCACAAAAGTCCCTAAAAGTGCAAAAAGACCCAATGCAAGAACAAAGCAACATTTAAGCATGTAAAAAGTTAAGAACCAAAAGATAGTAGCACAAGTTGATAAATCACATAAAACACAATATAAAACATAAACATAAAAACAAGAGAGGAAAGAATTTCACCGTATTTTCCTTTTATGAGGTTTGAACGTCCTTTTGCATAAAATTCCATTTTCTTGACGCTCAAAACCTTCAATACATATTACTATGGTAACCGAGGTGGAATGGATCCGGAAATGTTGTTAGCATTTGTCACGATCCATATTGGTTTTTCCCATGAAGGTATCAAAGATCCACTATTAAGTTGTTCATGGTAATGGCACGTAGAAGCATGATGACCGGGTTTACCACAATAGTTGCACGAACTTCTTTTTCGAATAGAGTTACCATGTAAAGGTTTTGAACAAGAAGTTTCCACATTCTTTCCAATATCCAAATTATCACTTAAATATAATTTTTCTTTGAAAAAGCCATTTGGATCAAAAGGAGTGATATTTGAAAAAGGATGATTTTTTAAAGTATCAAGAGCAAGGGAAAAAGCTTCATCCAATTTTCTAAAACCTTCTATATTTTTCTTCATAGGATGTTTCCATTTATTTAAAGAAAAAATGTTTTCAAAACAAGGGTTTTTAGTATTGCCAAGAATATCATCCAAGGTAATACAACATTTAAAACAATTCTTTAGCTCAATTTTACCCTTTTTTAACATAAGATTATTCAAATGGATTTGAGAATCAAGAATTTTGAGAAGGGATGAAATTTGCCTAATATCACAATAATTATAAGGAAGAGATAAAGAGTTAGGATAAAGTGCTACCTCATGATTTGGTTTAAAATCGTTATGAGATTCATCATGGATTGAGACTTCTTCTTCTTCGTCATTTTCGACAATTCCATATAAAAACTCCAAACGATTCCAAAGCTCTTTTGCGGATTTACAATCTAACATTTGTGAGAAAATTTCTTCGGAAATTCCACGAATGAGAGTGTACATTGGTTTTGCATTTTGAGTGAGCTTAGCCTTTTCCTCAATGGTAAGTTCATCAAAATCTTTTTCTTCTTGATTTAGCTTAAGAACTCCCGCTTCATTTAACTCCTCTTTATAAGGAACAAATGGACCTTCCTTTACGATTCTCCATTGATCGGGATCTTCGGCTTTGATAAATTCCTCCATTTTTGTTCTCCAAGCAAAATAGTAAGTTCCTACAAAAAGTGGAGGTCGAGTAGAAGACGAACTTTCCAAAAGATTAAATTCCATATCGTTTACTCTACTAACGATTAAGCTATTCACGTAGAGTTAGGCTCTGATACCAATTGATAGTCCTAGAGGGGGGGTGAATAGGATTACAAATAAGATTAATGCCTAATTAAAAAATCTTTTGGACAATTATAAGTTTAAGAGAAAACTTCTAAGTCAACTAATTTAATCAAACTCTTATAGGATCATGCAAAGGTAAGTTAGAGTTTTGATATAAAAGTATAACAAGTAAATCGTCAAACCAATATCTTAAAACTACTCTAGAAGACTATATGTTGGATATCCTAGATAAACAATATCATATAACTCATGCTAGCATATTATCAAACATATAGAGTGCGGAAAGTAAATAGAGTAGGGATAGAAAGATACACACGATTTATAGTGGTTCGGTTTCCCTACATCCACTACCTAAGGAAGCCTCCTTAGGATTTCAAGCTTTTCACTAAGCTTCCGTGTCTCTCTTAACCGGGTCGAGAACACAATAACCTTTACAAACTCTTCGATAACACGAAGGACAAACCACTTGTGTAATCACAACACAAGGACACCAAGTATACTCCCTATACTTGAATTCTCTCTTAATCTATCTATTACAAAACCTAGACTTAAGAGGATAGCAACAAAGTGTTTAAAGGTTTGCTAATAAAAGCTTGTAACTAAAACTCCTAAAAGAGTGGATATGACTATAAGCTTGTTTACTCCTCTTGAGTGGATAGAACCTTGTGGCTTAATTGATTAACTCCTTGAAAGGATTTATAAGCTCACTAAGATTGAATTTGACTATGTATAGCACTTGACACCTTCTTGAATGATAGCAATTAAGCCCCTTAATGTTTGTAATTAGTTGGTGTAGTTGTAGCCTTCAAAGAGCTTCAATTTATAGTAGAAAATGGCTTCCAACGGTCATAAGACTTGGGTCCAACGGATCTATTAATCTCCCAACGGATATATTTCTTATGACTTGTCTTTTGTGCAGAAAACCCTTTCTTGCGGTGTACCGCAAGATTCGTGCGGTGTACCGCGCTTCAATGGTTTGATTTTCTAGCATACTGACGGGCTAGCCTCTGCACCGCGCCCTGGTCCGCAAGCTTGGTCCGGTGTACCGCACCGGTGTACCGCGCCAAGTAACTTTGAAGGGTAATGACTTGGATCAATAAATCTTCTTCACGAAAGTTGTTAGAAACATCATTCTAAGAATCTTTGAAGTTGATCACTAAAGCTAATTCTCAATATACATAAAGATAAGGTTAATAGCATTTGTATGAGAATTAGTTACTTAAGATAAAACAATAAAGTTGATCAACATGATAAAGAAAGAGCTTTTTGATGAATTAGAGTGCAAGATAGAAAGTCAATAACAATAGATATTAGCACACTAAACACAAGAGGATTTGTCACATTAAAACAACCTATTAAGGGAGGCTATATGCCAACACAATTTCTTTAGCATCTTCATACCCAAATGAGATTTATTATTAGTCATACCATGATCATCAAGTTTATTACGAAAGACTCGCTTATTTGAGATAAGGGCAATACCTACTAGATTCCAAACTTTACTACGTTTGAAATAGTTCAACTCATCATGGATATATTTTATCCAATGATCATAAAGCAACGTCCCTTTAAAAAATTTGGGATCAATTTGGTAGTATAAAATATAGTGAGCACATAATGAATTTATACGAGATAGCTTTCTTACCCCTTCATTCAGATCACCTTGAATAAAGACGATTGGGCGACATCTTAAATTTATCCAACTCCTTGGTACGCCCTCATGCACTTTGTTTGATGGTTGTGGAATATCCTAAAGAATTTCTTCCTCTTTATTAGTCCAATTTACTTTATTGGAATGTATTCTTGAGGAGAGAATTATTTTCCATCATCACCTTTATCAATTGATAAAAAGGGTTAGTCTCATCAAAATAAACATACATATGTTTCTCAATGACTTTAGTACGCTTGTTATACACACGATACACTTTACACTTTTAAGAGTAGCCAAGGAAACACCTTCATTAGATTTAGCATCAAACTTTTCCAAATAATACCTAGTGTTCAAGATAAAACATCTACATCCAAACTCACAAAGATACAAAATATTGGGAGGTATACCATTCCAAGTATCATATGTGATTTTCTTAATGATGGGTCTAACTAAAACATTATTCAATACATGACATGTTGTATGAACGAATTCACCCTAAAAGTATGTAAGAGAGTTATTCTCTTTTAACATGGTTCTTTCTATTTCTTGTAAACTCATGTTTTTCCTTTCTACTATCCCATTTTGTTAGGTAATTCTAGGAGTCGAGAAGTCGTGATCAATGCAAAATATATCACTAAATTTCATAAAAGGAGAATTCAAATATTTGTAACATTGTCTCTATAAATGCAAGTAATATTATGGCCTTTCTCAATTTACACTTTTCTATAAAGATTTACAAATTCATTGTAGTCTTGGTCCTTTAAAGCTAGTAACATAACCTATGTATATCATGTATTATCATCTACGACTATAAAGACATACTTTGAACATCCTAGACTCGTTACATCAATGGGACCGAAAATATCCATGTGCAACAATTATAGTCGTCGAAAGATGATGACCTTATTTATAGATTTAAAAAGAAGACCAATGATTTTTAACAAGTTGACATGCATCGTGTAGGTTATTCTTATCATACTTGCACTTAGGCAGACCTACAACTAGATTTTTTTCTAAACAAATTAGAAAGTAAATCCATGCTAGCTGCGCTAAACGCATATGCCATGACTGATTACCATTTACAAACGACAAATATTTTACATGTTGGAAAATTAGGCTATCGAAAACTACTACATATACATCATTTCATCTATTAGCAATAAATAACGCATTAAATGTATTATTGTTTAATAACATGCATCTAAAATCTTTAAACTTGAACTTATGCCCCACATCACATAGTTGACTTATACTAAAAAAGTTCTAAGATAGACCCTCAGTAAATAAGACATTATGGATGAGTAAGGAATCGTTATTACTTAATGCTACCTTTACCCAAGAATCTTTATTTTTTGCTATCGCGAAAAGTAACATTTTATACTCCTTTCTTTATTATGAAGTGGAAAATGACGAGATCTTGGTCATGTGTTTAAAGCATCCTCTATCAAGGATCCATTCATATGGCATCTTGATACTTTTTCGTACAACCACATAGATTAAGCTTTAGGTACCCAACTTGGTTTGGGTCCATGTGAAACACAACCTAATTTGGCCTCTTCCAATAAGGCACACATGATCCAAGATCCAAGAATATATGATAATATAAATGGGATGCATCATCGCAATTTTCTCATAATAAGTTCACACAAAAGTTGAATTAATTAATGAAGCACACCATGTGAGTAAATGGGTTTAACAAAAGCATTTTCAGATTTTAGTTTTTTGGTTAAACATTGGCTCAAAAAACCAACTCCACGATTTTGAAAAGGACATTTTTTGTGAGCCCAAAAGCAATTCAAAGTTTTCTAGACCTTTTTTAAACTTTAAAACAATAACATTTAGTTCTTCGGCCTTCTTAATCAACATAGAATTTTTATTTAAAAACATTTTTCTTTTTATCATGAAGGGATTCACTTATGAAAACATATTAATCATTCAAATATTTGAAGCATTTAAGGAATTTCAGATTTCTTTGTCTCTACGTTTCTCTATTTACAACCCGTTGGTTAAACTTTGTTGATTTAAATGGAATGTGAAATTATTATATAGAGAATCAATAGAATCATGAATTTCCTCCTCACAGGGATCATTATTAGTTATACAAGTCTTAGATTAGAGGCTTTCTCATCATTGTTGTTGTCCATGAGTGCAACTAGTTTAGACGAACAATCATTTCTTCCCTCTCGTTCTAAGTTGTCGTCATCCTAACCAACATAAGCTTCCTTTTTGTCATTTCCCACTAAGGAAACTTGATTTGCAACATGATCACTGTTCGATATTCTCTTTTTTGTCATTGGTAATATCCCAATTTGCATTTGTATGCATGTCCTTCTTAAGCTTCTCCTTAAGAAATTTCAAACAATAGGATTTGATATGTCCCACCTTTATATAATGGTAGCATGTTGGTTCTTCTTTCATCAAGTCTCTACCGCTTCTTGTAAGGTTAGATCGAGCTTCCTTTCTTGGAAAATTATCTATACCTCAATATCCTCTTTATGTCATTTGTGAACATGCCAATGCCTCCATCTTCACTGGTTTCTTCATCATCGAAATCTTCTTCCATCACATTATTTTTCTTCTTTCTACTTGATGCATGAAAATAAATAGGCTTCTTAATGTTTTATTCTTCCTCATCTTGAATTTTTTTTAATCAATAACAAGCTCTTCCATCATGAGGTGGCATATGAGCTCATGAACCAATATTATCGATAAATCCTCGGCTTCTATAACTGAGGTTGCATTTGTCTTTATTTGTGTAAGAATGATCAAGAGTTTTCAATTTGTTGACAATGTCGGAGAATCTTTGATGCATCGTATAGTTTTTTCTAGGCTCTAGTCTGAAAAACTCGTATTGAGTAATATAGAGACCAATATTGAGTTTCCTTCAAATCCCAGTACCATGGAATGATAGCTCCAAAACGTTCCAAAGTTCATGAGCCGACTCACATTCACTCACTCGACTATAATTTGTAGTACTTAATCCATAATTGAGTGAGTTTAATGATTTACTATTCTTCGTGTGCTTTCTTAAGTCCACAAGTTTGAGATTTTTATGTGTTTTATTTATTTTGGTTAGCTCATACTTGTAAGGTATTAATGGACCATCGCCAGTCACCACCCAAATCACATAATCAATCCTTTTGAGAAAGACCTCCATCATTTTCTTCTAATGAAGGCAATCGGTACCTATGAAAAGTGTAGGTATAGTAGTACATGAACCTTCTAGACGATTAGTATCATGTCGTATTACTCTAGAATCGATTGAGTTCAATACTTAGAATCTGTGTATGATACCACTTGATAGCCAACTATAGTCCTATAAAAAAGAAAGGGTTGGATAGAAATATGACTAATTTAAAAATAGCTAACCAAATATATCTATAAGTTAAGATCTAATGAGAAATATATTAAACACTAGATATGAAAACAAGATATATAAAATATGAGAAATAAATATAAAAGAGACAATATATTAAACACTTAGTACGCATAGAGTACAAATTTAGGGATATAGAAGAGATACACAACGATGTATAGTGGTTTGGCTCCTGAAGACCTATTACATCACCTAAGTTATATTGATCCCTTAGGATTTGCAATATTTCTCACTAATCTCCATTTTTCTTTAAACGGGGTGAGAGCACAAACCCATTGCAACTACTTTGAAGCCTCAAAGTTTTCTCTTATTCTATCACAGCATAAGGAACCAAGTATTCTCATAATATACACTATAGTCTATCTTACATGAAAAAGGCATTTCCCAGTCAAGAGAAAGAAGAAGACCTAGGATTTTATATTTGGATTAAATTTAATCATCTCTATACTTATTAATTAGTAAAATACAAAATATATAAATTAGAATAACCATATAAAGATTGACAGTTTTCTTTGGATTGATTTGGAAACTCTCCTTGATGATTGCACTTTGTGGCTTGAAATATGATGCTTAGAAGATTTGATTTCCCCAGAATATGACCTTGTATATACAAAAAAAAAGTCTAATATGCATATCGTATGTGGCACCTTTTGGATAATATTTAACTTATGTCTCGAATATCAGGTCTTTTCTCATCACATGTCCCTTCTTTGCTCCCTGGTGGACTGAATTCAGTCTTTAGACTTCTTAGTTTCCAACTATCTTTATCTCACCTTCTTGATTCTTGGTGATCCCCTTGTATCTTCTTCAGAGGCCTGATGTCGTGCTCTTTATATTTTGCTCTTCGAAGGAGTTGTTTGGTGGTCCCGTTCTTGATTTGTCAAATGTATAACTTAGTTTCTATTTTTGTTATGCCATAAGATGGATTTGTTTGGTGGTCCAGTTTTTAAACATTTAGAAGATATGGTGTTGAGATACAAATTTTCCAAGGCTCGAATGACCTTGGTGGTTCGACATCTTTATTTTTTGGTTTCTTGAAGCTCCGAACTCAACTTTCTTTTTTAATTGATCGATATGAGATAATGTCTGAATAAACTATGAATTGCTATATAGTATTAAAACAAAATATTATACCCAAATTAATATCATATTATATAGGAGAAATTATTTGACATAAATAATCATTCAAAATTAATACTAAGCTAACTGAAAGTGACTTTGAAAGGTTCTAGAATAAATTAATTTGGTTATCATCCCAAATCATATTTAGAATAGATATCCGACATTACTCTTTGACTTTCCTCAGTTCCTCGACCTCGAGGTGCATTTAGTTGTCTTACATGAGACTCGGATTTTCTACCTATCTGAAACTCTGGCTTTCAAAATTGGAAAAAGGCCAAGCCAATTCCAGAGGTAAAGAATCGGTGGCTTGCAACATCAAATCTGGAACGACTGATCTATGAATCTAAAGCTTTACGCGTAGAAAAATCAACTTCCCTCTAGTCTGATGGATCGCTTTCTCTTTCTAAAAAGCTCGCAAAATATTGTGAATATAGATTTTAATTTTGACTTTAGTCTATTTAATTTCCCCCCTCTACATTTAGTATATTAATATAAGCACAAAATCCCTAACAGGTTTAAAGTAAGAGGTATATGGTTTGAACTCCTCCCTGAACATTGGTAACCTAGTTCTGATTTACATAGGGTATTTTTTTTCAAAATTACAAAACAACCTGAAAACAAACGTACCCTAGCCAATACCTCTATTATTATAAATAAAAGAAAGACTGTTATAAAAGTCGATGACCGAGTTAGTGGGTGGTGTCGCCTAAGGTGTGATAAAAAGATGTATAATATAAGTGCAAATAAACACCCTAAGCTGAGCATGGTTCTGCAAGTATACAGATCGTATGCAAGTTTTAATGAATAAGTAGAATTCGTTCCTCAGGGACTACGAAGGTTAAGAAGAACTTATGCAACTATTCAAGTGCAAATATAAAAGATAGAACGGATAATACGCAAAGGTAAAGAAGAGAAAGATAGATTTTTATTTGATTTTCAATAAAGGAAAATTAAACTAATAAACTAAAAGACAGACAATAAATAAAAGAAAAGAAGATAGTATGAAAGTTTAGCTTGAGTCAATGGCATGTAATCCCCACTAGTTTTGCCGTTCTAAACATGTAAGGGTGAATTATGTAGTATTTCAATAATCGGTTTCAATTGCGCTAGGTAGTTTTAAATAGGATTTACCTGTGTCAATAAGGAGTCCTAAGCAAACTGTTCCTGCAATTGGTAAATAGCAATATATACTAAACCATGATGATTATCTAGTTAGGTTGATTTGTCAGATCTAAACCGAATACTAGACGTTATGTGCTAAACATGTAATTAAACACCGTTGTCAATGGTGACCTAACTACTAGATGGTAATTCTATATGGGCGCGCTTCCACAAGAACATAGAATATAAATCCAAACACATACACAGAGAATAAAAACAATAATTCAATTTAAAACATAAAATTCCCAAATTAGATAGATGTCAACCAAAACTAGGGTTCATACATATATGCTAAAAACTCAAGCTAATAGAAATTAGTTCATACTAAGAAAAGAAAAGAAAAGAAAAGAATTACAGAATTGAAGGTTGAAGGAGACATAATTGTTGCACAGCTCCTTCCAGACTTCTCTTCTTGTGTTGTAGCTTCTTCCTGACCTTAAGGTTTGGTCAATGATGATTTTCTAATGTTAAGAGGCTATATTTATAGTGTATATGTTGACCTAATTCGTTTTCTTGAAGGAAAAGGTAAATATGGGCTCCTAGCCCAACTCAAATTCGTAGCCCAAAAACATGCAATCAGCCCCGTACTTGTTTTGGTCCTAACAGTTTCAATATTTATCCGATTGATGCGTATGAGTATACCAAATTCATCGTCTCGGAAAGATCTTCAACTTTTCTCTTGACCGTTTCTCCAAACTCCTCACCGTTTTTAAGATATAAGCTGATTTGTGGTCGTAGGTGCAGAAATTCAGATTTAAGGCAGGTTTTCATTTTCCATGTTTTTAGCTTTTACTTCCTTATCTTCAATTTCCATGTTTATCTTCTTTCCTTTAGCTCTTTTAACCAACTTGGACTCTAATTAATTACCATATATCTCTAAATCTTCACACTAAATAAATAATTAAACCCAATATGCTCTAAAAATAATAATTAATTAATTTAAGACCCAAAATAGGAAAGTGTACTAAATCATGAGAAATTCGACCTATAAACTAATAAATACGCCTAAAATGATGTCTCGGAAATAGATTTTATTATCACAAATGAGGAGACATCAGTGGGACAAGTATAAACGTTCACGTTAAGTCTTGCGCATTTTGCCAATTTATCAGCGATCTCGTTAAATTCTCTGTTTCACATGCTTGACTTTCCAATTTGGGAATTTCGCCAGTCATCTCCAAATTTCACAAACCATAGGGTGAATTTTCCAACCAATTCCCATTTCTTTATTGATACCTTGCGTAACTTCAAGGTTTGTAGAGAAGAAAGAACATCTCTTAATATCGAGATCTGCTACAGATTTCATGGCCCAAAGGATGGACCAAGTTTCGCCTTCAGCAACATTATTAACCATGCCCCTTTCGTATTGAAATGTACAATTTCTCCTTTGTCGTCGATGGAAATCGACGTCGTGCTGGCAACTTCCCAGCTATTGGTAAAAGAACAACCGTTAAGCCATACCAGATCAACATCATTAATAAGAATAGTATATTCATCCATGTCGTTTTTTCCAATCTCCCGTGTGCCCCTAGTATTAAGTAATTCCTCTTCACCAAACAGTGCTTTCATGACAATTTTTGTTATATTTATCAATGTCCCAAATATTCCACTCCTTTTTCTCGAAAAAACCATTCATACAAGCTTTCCAAATATTCCATAATGTTACGAAAGATGTTGCGGTCACATTTTTTTCCCATCCATTACTACTATAATCGTCGATAACTTATCTAATCCAATCGCCAATTCTTCCATTAAAGTTTTGGTCAATTTTGCATTGTAACTGCGAATTGGACCAAACTCCAGTGCTTGTAGGTTATGCTGTAGATATCGCCGCCTAGGCGCCGTCTAGGCGTCAACTCCCCCCTCAACCGCTTACGCCTAGTAAAAATGCTAGGCATTTTTTCCCAACGCCTTAGTCGCCGTGGAAGAGGCGCCTAGCCCGCCTAGGCACCGATTAATGGTAAAAACTTGCCGCCTAGGCCCTCCATTAAATTTATTTTACTCTCGGAAATTCTTAAATTGATATTATAACTCTAATTTTAGTATTTTTCCATATTCAATATAGTGGTGTTAGATGAATTTTATGACTTAAATAGATAAAATTATCATAATTATACACGGTATTACTAGATATATAAAATTACATAGCAAGATTCAAAACCGCGTAATCCCGCCTAGGCCCCGCGTAGTCCCTCCTAGGCGCTAGGCCCCAGTCGACCGCCTAGGCCGCGGAACCGAGATCTACAGCATAGCTTGTAGGGCATTAGAAAAGAAAGTGTTTGATGGATTTCATGCTTTGTTCACACCATTCGTAAATATCGGTATCGCTATATTTCCTTTTCTCAAGTTCGCCTTTGATGATATAGCATTATTTCAAATTAACCAGATAAAGTTACGAACCTTAAGTGGAACATTTGATTTCCGAACCAGATTCCACATGTTGTTGTCATTACTTTCCCCTTCTCTAGAAGACTGGCCTGATTTTTCTTTTTCTTTCTGTATCAGTCTATGATACCCAAATTTAGTCATGTACTTACCATCTTTTTTCAAAGGCCATATGATCATATCTTCTTTATCCAATTGGAAGAAAGATATCTTGTTAATGTTTGTTAAATCTCTTATCGTGCAAAATTTCTCAAGCAAAGCATTATTCCATCTAACCCTGTTGATATAGAAACATTCGGCCACTCTGACCATATTAGAATCGTTCGGTCTTTCCAATTTATAACACTTTTCAGTCCACACATGATCCCATATGTTGACCTTAAGTCCGTTACCGATCTGTCAAATACATTCCTCTTTTAGAAAGTTTAATCCGCTGAAGAATACTTCCCCAGCTCCAAGAGTGCCTCAGTTTTAGCTTGCAATCCCACATATCGTTGTTCCGGAAATAATTCCTTTTAAAACTTTGTAAACCAGTGAATTAGGGTTACTAAGTATCCTCCATGCTTGGTTACTCAATAGGGCCAGATTCATTTTCTCAAAATCACAGAACCCAATGCCATCCATAAGCTTTGATTTTGCTAGCTTATTCCACGATACCCAGTGAATTTTTTTCCATTAGTGTTCCGCCAAAAATTCGCGACCAGGCTACTAAGATTTTTACATAAAACTTTTGGAAATTCAAAAATCGATATCGCATAATTAGGTATTGATTTCATGACAGCCTTAATGAGAATTTCTTTACTTCCATCCGAAAGAATTTTAGCGACCCAACTCGCAGATTTATTGACAAGTTTATCTTTTATATAAGAAAGATTCGCCACTTTTGACCTTTTGAGAGTCAAAGGAATACCTATATAGTTGTCCATCGATTTAGTTCTTTCGAAATTAAGTTCATCAGATATTCTTTTTGCTTTCTCCTCTGGGGTACCATTGCTGAACATAATCGAAGATTTACCAAAATTAATACCTTGACCCGATGCCTGACAATATTTTGAAATGACTCCTTTAAACGATTCAATTTCATTCTCATTGATTTCGACAAAGAAAAGTGCGTCATCGGCAAACAACAAATGCGTGAGTCTCGATGCCTTCCTGGCTAGTGAAATCCCCCTTTAATATTTCCTACTCTGTTCAAAATTAATTAACCCAATAAGATCTCTGTCGTCATGGAAAAAAGAAGAGGTGAGAACAGACCGCCTAGTCTTAATCCTTGTTCTAGCTTGAACTTTTTAAGCTGTTCCCCGTTAATTTTAATTTGATATGAAACCAATGATATCCAATCGAAGATCAGCTCTCTCCATTTCTCGCAAAAACCCAAATTTTTAAGAATTCTCATTAAAAATTCACAATTAACTTGATCATAAGCTTTCACATATCGATCTTAACTGTGCCATAATATCTCTTTGATTTCCTTTTATTTTTAAGAAAAACGTAATTTCTTGTGCGATCAATATTTTGAATGCATCTACCTTTGATCGAGGCCGATTGTGTAGGAGAAATGATGTCATCCATGATAGGTTGAAGTCTAATGGCCATAAATCTTTGAGATATTCTTGTAACTAAAGTTGATACACGATATCAGTCTAGAGTCTTTCATCAAACTCTAATTATCTCTTTTCAGAATTAAGGTAATGAGAGAATCATTGATTATATCCAAAGCCGTATTGTAGATAAAACAACCAGTCTCCATTTTAAAGATATCAACCTTAACGATCTTCTAGAATTGCTGATAAAAATTGCCTGGTAGGCCGTCGGGCCCATGAGCTTTGGATCCCGACATTAAAAAAACCGCACTCCGAATCTCCTCCATGTCCGGTATCCTTGTTAGAATATCGTTAGTATCATTGTTGATTTTATGTGGCGTATGGCTAGCCGTTGCTTCAATATCTTTAGTTGTATTTCTCTTAAATAAATTAGTAAAATATTGTTGAATTATTTTCTTAATACGTTTTGCCTTGTCGCTCCATTCCCTGTTATCTCAAGATAGTCTTTGCAAAAAAATATTTTTTGTATTTTTATCACCCATCTTTATACAAGTATCTCTTGCTTTATTCGTCCAAATGCTTTTTCTTGTTTCTAAAGATCATCCATCTCTTTTCTAATTTTTTATTCAAAAGATATAGTTATGTTCATCAGATTCTCTATTTTGGAGCTCACCAAGCATTCTTTGATATTTGTCTATAAATTTCCTACTATTAAAAAAGGTTTCATGACTACATCCTAACAAAGCAAGACAAAGTAACATCTCTTTTATCAATAAAGAAATCAATAAAGTTCTGTATATTATCAATTGCTCTACTTTCGTTCCAAGTTTTGTGAACAATATCTCTACACCGAAGATTATCCAACCATCTAGTTTCGAAGATGAAATATTTAGACTTATTATTTATATTACTAGATCGTTGAAGAATAAGATATTGATCTACATAAAGTATGCATAAAAAAAACTTACATAATTCTCTAGGATTAGTCGTAATACGCGCAAGTTAACTCGAACCACCCACGTACCAAAATAAAAATAAAATATAAGCACAAAAACTAGATCTTCTAATTTTTTGGACCTTGGGCAGTCAGCCCCGGCCCCCGCCTCCGCTAATAAGTACTGAATTGCTAGAACTTATTCATATACATGTAGACCTTTGATCCATGGGCCAATGCAAATTTGTTTTGCTAGTAAAACTAATCGAGTCAAATCTAAAGATCCAAATATTGAATAGACAAATTGTGATAAATCCGGTTCACACCGAGCATGTTACAACAAACAAGAAATGATTCAAAATTCATCAGTTTAGTAAAGCTCACAAGCTACTACAACAATACATAATCTATACTAAACAAATTCCGTTTCAAAACCTTGAAATAAAAGCCTCATCCTAGTCCTAGTATATCAATCATCACCATAAGCTCGAAAGCTAAAACGCTCTTGATAAAAATCAAAGAAAAACAGATCAGCTTCAAACCATTTAGGATAACGTACAAGATCACCAGCCATAAATTGCATATATCGTTTACTTCCTTCAGGTACAACTCTTACTTCCCCTTCTTCAATATATACTAACTGATCAACATGCCAATCCCATGGAAGCTTACATTTTCCTGTTTTCCACATTGACCATTTAGAAACTCCAAGCTCAGCTAATCGCTCTTTTGATACCTTCCTTTCCACTCTGACATTGTACAACTCTTCTAATGACTTTTCTATCCTCATTGCTACAATCGATTTACCATTTTTGTAACCATTCTGTAATGGTTTATGCTCTCCTCTGCTTTTTCTAGTGCAAAAGGAGTTCAATGTAGGAGACATTACTAGACTAGCCATTTTCTTCCACAATTTTTAAATTTCCCTGTACAAATAATTAAACCAATTAATTATTATTTTTACAGATTAAATTATTACATTTATGCCCACCCAATTATTCTTAAACATGCGACACTAATCTAATAACACATAAAGCAATTATTCTTACATAGATTTAGGATTATTAACTATTAACCTTACGACACAATCAGAGCCTCAAGTACAACATCAAGTATTCACTAAACCACATAATTCTTAGATTCAAAGTTTCAAAAATTAATTTTGAGTACACCCATTAAACGATAAAAGTAATAGAAGCATGTATAATCCTGGTTACAACCATTTTTGAATAATGAGATTTTTTCCTTCAATTCATTGAGAGTAGGGTGTGTTTTGTTTAGTACACAATATTAATGGAATTGATATTACTTACCTTGTGAATTTTCTGATGGTAATGGTTCTTTAAGCTGCTATCGAGCTCCTCTAGAGTGAGAGAGCACCACCAAAATGGTTTGTTAAACCCTTCGCACTACAACAAATGGGTTTATCAAATTATCTTGCTTTATCTATAACAATGATGATAGCTCGGTGAAATTACCAAAATGGGTTTCATAGGCACGTGCCTCGCGTGACATTAAGACAACACTTAGTTGGTTTGGTGGGGTCTATTTTTAACCTTTTTTTTCTTTTTTCTTTTTTGTCATCTACTTTAACGTGTCCAACGCTTGTTCTCATGTTTTCTTATTTGGAAAAACTATGTTTCCATTTCTTGCAGTCTCAAAGATTGAGGAGATAATTAACAAGAAAACATCATTATTTCTTAAAATTTCCTAATCTTTTTTTTTTTTTTTGCTAAGTTGTTATGGTAGTAATTCAAGTACAGAGGCCCTTCTTAAAAAATGTAGCCTTTAAGCATCCATTTGCAGCAGCTCCATTGTATCGGAGAAGAAATGTGCTTGCACAAGTTACTCCTTCAAGAACTCAAGTAACTATTTTTCTTTTACTTAATTAGCTTGTTTATATGTTAATCTACTCTTTTGTCAATCCTCTCATTGCATCACATTAATATGTGATTTCCCAGTAAGAAAAGTTTACCATGAGGGTCGTGAATTCAAGTAATAATTTGAGTTAACCATTTTGACTTCGACAATTACAAGGTTAAAGGTAGTTATAGTTTAAGTATACGAAACTAGTCTCACTTTCAAGTCTGCACGTAATATATATAATAATTCTATCGTCTTTAACATGTATGATAAGATCATCTTTGAAAAATGATTAGAAGCTAATTATTTGACGTGGAGTTAGTTTTTTAAGTCATATGGATAGCTTTTCATAGGCGGTAGTGAGTAGAGTTAGATTTTTTTTTTTCAGTTCAATTGCATCATTGGTCCTTGTGTCATGCAAAATAGCCAAATTTTACCCCTCTGTTTTAAAAGTAACAAATATACGCCAATTTTTTAATCCCTTTGTAACCCGATTTGTTTGATAAATGTTGTAGAAAATAATGGAGAGTATATCAGTCAGTGGAGAAGTTGGAGGAGCTGGTGGTGCAAATTCATATAACGCTTTAAAAAGATTAGACCAATTATTATCAACTATTTACAATGCTTCATCAGGTATACATACACCTATATTACGCTTTTTGAATAAATTTTTCTCTATGATATTAGTTATTTTCATTTTTCAGTAGTGGAAGAACCTCAAAAAGTAGTTTCATGTTTTCCTGGTATATTAAGTGACTCTGACCTCATTAAGAAATCAGTAGATACATTTGATGTTATAGTTTGTGGTGGTACTTTGGGAATTTTCATTGCCACAGCACTAAGTTCTAAAGGACTTCGAGTTTGTATTGTTGAAAGAAGTATCTTAAAAGGGGTAATCTAGTAATCATTACTCAGATTTTTACATTACATAAACATTTTTTCTGTTAATTACTTTTAAAATTACGTTCAGAGGGAACAAGAATGGAATATATCAAGGAAGGAGCTTCTTGAACTTGTGGAAGTTGGCATTTTAAGTGAAGATGATATTGATCATGTTACTTCTTCTACCTTTAATCCTGTATGATCTATTGCTTCAAGAAAATATTTACCTTTTGAAAGCTATTTATAATTTGTATTGGATGGTGTAGAATAGGTGTGGATTTGAAGGGAAGGGTGAGATTTGGGTACAAGACATACTTAACCTTGGTGTTTCGTAAGTTTATTGATTTAATCGTATAGTGAAAACTATGTAACGTGATTTCTTTATGTTTCTTCAAGGACATATTTACAATTTCAATAATTTTCTGCTTCTAAATGCAATTTTTTTTTTTGGTCATGATAGGCCTGTAAAGCTAATAGAGATAATGAAAGAGCGTTTCGGTTCACTTGGAGGTGTAATCATGGAGGGTTACAGTGTCTCCAATATAAAAGTTTACGATGATGCAGCGGTATGATTACTAACTGTCAATAAATAATGAACGGTCTAGATGAATCTTCAAATCAATATATGGAAAACTAGATAATAATTGATACAAACACAAATCAAGTACCTTGAATATTCGATATGGCAGGTTTTGCAACTTGCAGAAGGGAAAATCTTGTCTTCACGTCTAATTATTGATGCAATGGGAAACTTTTCACCTATTGTTAAGCAAATCCGAGGTGGGAAAAAAGCAGATGGTGTTTGTTTAGTAGTTGGATCATGTTCACGTGGATTCGAGAATAATTTCACTAGTGATGTAATATATAGTAGTAAATTAGTGAAAAAAGTTGGGGAGTCTCAAGTCCAATACTTTTGGGAGGTAATTATTGTAATACCATTTCGTTAATTTAAATGTGACTAATTATGATCGTGTCTCAAATGTTTTGACAGGCATTTCCTGCTGGATCTGGATCCACGGATCGAACTACTTACATGTTTAGTTATATTAATCCTGAACCAGGATCTCCAAAATTGGAAGATTTGCTTGAAGATTATTGGGATTTAATGCCACAATATCAGGTATTAAATTAATCTATGTGTTATGTATTAATTTTGTTTTTATGTGTCTTTAAACTTGGGTAGGGCGTGTCCCTTGACAATTTAACGATCATGAGAGTTGCATATGGAATTTTTCCTACATATCGTGACAGGTGAATTTACAAATAATTTTCTTCTATAATTTAATGGACTCAAAATTTTATTTGTTTTGATGCTATTTTGATAGCCCATTACCTGCAAATTTCGACCGTGTTCTACAATTTGGCGATGCTAGTGGCATACAATCACCTGTTTCCTTTGGTGGTTTCGGGAGCTTGACTA
Source organism: Nemophila menziesii (assembly GCA_029959085.1). NCBI lineage: Eukaryota > Viridiplantae > Streptophyta > Magnoliopsida > Boraginales > Hydrophyllaceae > Nemophila > Nemophila menziesii. The sequence goes on along the minus strand of JARWIR010000015.1, from coordinate 2,087,527 downwards.
GGCATCTCGGGAGACTAACAATAGGTAAAAGAGTAAAATAACATTCCGTAAAAATCTTTAATTAGAAAATCTTAATTATTTTCTTTGTTTTCCTTTTATTTATTTGAGAATTAAGGCATATATGAAGCGATGGAAGGTGATTTTCTTGATTCTCGGAACTTGTCTCTATTGAACCCTTACATGGTAAGTGTTTCTTTTGATGCAAAACTAATGGTAGTTTTCTTTGGGTAATACTTATTACTTACAATACGAATATCATACAGCCTAACTTGAGCGCTTCGTGGTTATTTCAAAGAGCCATGTCCGCTAAGAAAGAATCTAGCATAGCGCCAGATTTTGTTAGTGAGCTTCTTTATGCTAATTTTCGGAGCATGCAGGTAAAGTTTTGTCTAAAAAGGCTTTTTCAGACGATTATTTGCTTCTGAAATTACGTTTTGTTTCGACAGAAACTTGGTGATCCGGTGCTAAGACCATTTCTTCAGGATGTTATACAATTTGGACCGCTTGTTAAAACGTTAGGCCTAGTAATGTTAGATAAACCTCTGATCATCCCTTCAATATTCAAGCAGGTATATTAAAACAGAGTTGTTCTCCAAACTTTCAGATTACTTTTTTAGTTTTAGTTTTAGTTTTACAGATGTCTTTGTTGTATCTCCAGGTTGGAATACCTGTACTTGTCGATTGGTTGGGACATTTCATTATGTTGGGGTACTATACGTTTCTTTCGACTTTCATTGACCCTGCAATCAGGTAATTAACGTTTAAATCTACGATTTTTTAAACCACCTAAGTTACAATTTCTGGTGGTGGTATTCTATTTTGTATAAAACCTCAGGGATGAACCACATATGATAATATTGTTTACTTCCTGACAAGATGCTTGTTTGTTAGGCCACTTGTAAGTGTATTTCCAGGCGAGATGAAGTATAAATGGAAGAGGCAGCTTGAGGCTTGGAAATATGGAGCCGGTCTAGATTATCAGTTAAGCGATTCCAGGACACAGGAAATGAATACAAGAACGGAAAATGGCACCACAAACTTAACTTAAACAAACTAGTTCTTGAAATTTGTATGATAATAACAATAGGGATGTATATTGAAAGTATTTTGCTTATATGATTTTGACCAAGTTTTAACATGAACTACATTTTTGAACATTTCAATTACAAATGGATCTTACTGAGTTGCTAAATTTTGGGCATGATGCTTTATGTAACCGAAAATATATATCTTTCCAGTTATATGAACACACTACGGATATCAAAATCACATTTTCATTTAGAAATGCTAGCACTATATTATGGGTTGCGATAAGTAGAAGTATTGGTTATACGAATGTTTGCTTCAAGACAGATCCAGAGGAGTTTCATGCGCTAGTGGAGGATGAAGGTGGTTCATGAGGTCGGTCTTGTTATATTAGTCGTGACCACTTGAGAATGTTATGGCAGAATTCACTTATTGAGGTAAAACATATTTATCGAGAGACTACTATGTGTGTATTTGTTGGCAAAAGAAGGAGTTGAGATGAGAGTTGGACCGGTGTGCTTTGCTGATTCACCTGTTGATCTCTCGAGAACAATTACTACTGATCAAAATGGTTGATCGGTACCTAGAACTGTATTGAACTTGTAAGTTTTTTTAAATTTACGATTTTTATAATGTTCGAATGTATAAAAAAATACGTTACGAATAAAATACAAAAATAGGAACTATATATATGTTGGATAAATGAATTTATTTTTGACATTGTGATAGACATCAACCTACAAAAATTACATTATCCTATACCTAGTCGATTGAAAAAGGTTTCTAAAGAGACCCCGTTGCCTGAGTTCGTCCTCCGTCTAACTAATCGTGATATGTGATTAACCAATTTGTTCACTACGACGCGGAATATGCTTAAACCGTACAGAGCCCTGACGGCTAGCAATATCCTGAATTCGTGAAACAATACGCTTAATCCTCCACCCCGCTACTGAAGGCGACATTATACCTTGAATAACTTCACGATTATCCGAGCATATGATTACCTTTTCATTACCTCTTTGCATATTTATTTTAGTAGCCTCTAGAACCGCTCAAACTTCTCCTTTTGCAGCTGATTTTGTCAAGATTTGTTTTGAGAAAATATTTATATTTCCAGATCTAGTATCAGTTTGAATAATACCGATTGCGCTAGATTCTGCTGAATTAATAAACGAGACATCACAATTGTAAATAGTAGTAGTTCCTTGTAGATCTTCTTCCTTCCAGATTATTGTATTTTCTGGATTTGAGTTGGTGGTGGTGCTTATTGGAATCTTGCTCCGCTCATTTCCAAAGAGATCATTCAATCCCATATGCACGTCTTTTATTCAGTTTCCAATAGTACGTTTTCGTGTATTGTATTAATTTTTTATTTCCATATATTCCATAGAGTGGGTAATATGTACGCATTTATTATTTTTATCCGCACATTCATAAAATCTTGTGATCAATTCTCCAAGATTTTCATTCATTAGTTATTATGGAATTCTAATTTGGAGTGTTGTTGCTACCCATACATGTTTACAAACTGAACATGTTAGTAATAAATGATTAATATTTTTGTCCTTTTCATCACACCAATAATAGTAGTTATCAGTTGCACAGTGTCTCTTTTATAAATTCTTTCTTATACGTAATATATCCCGGACTGCTTTCCAACATAAAATTTGTATCTTCTTCTGTACATTACTTTTCCCGACCAGATTCCAAATTTTTGAGTTATTCATTTGTGCTTGATTTGAAGATTGAGCTGAATTATTTACTTCTTTTTGTATTAAACAATTGATATATAGGTTTAGAGTTATATTCTCTTGTTATTGTGTGGGGCCATGCAAATGTATCTTGTTTGTCTCTTCTTAAAATGTACATTCTTTCAATCTCAGTACGTGTTGCATCTGGAATAATTGAGTCCAATATTTTGGAATTCTATTCACCAAATTTCTCCATTATTAATTGGTCAACAGTTTGAAATTCAGTATTTTCCGGTTTATCTTGAATATATCCAGATTGAAGCCATTTGTGGTTCTGTATGTTTGTGTTCTATGCATTTTCTATTTGAATAATTCCTTCTTGTATTAAAAGATTCCTTCCTTCTATTATGCTAGCCCAAGACCATGATCTACTGTGTTTTAATTTAACTTAAAGAAAATCTTGTCTAGGAAATTAAATTTCTTTGAGTACTCTTATAGCAAGAAAATTTAGGTTTTTAAAATCCTCCAAGCTTGACATGCCGTTAGTGCAGTATTCCTCCGTTTAAGATCTCTGAAACCCATTCCACAATCATTTTCCTAACGTCATCTTTTTCCCTAGCAAGTCAATGATTATTTTTTTCTTTTCCATAGAACTCTACCAAAATATTCCAATGATTGAAGAAATTTTTCTGCAAATAGTTAAAGGAAATGAGAAAACAGACATAGCGTAAACTGATATAGCATGTAATAGGGCTTTAATGAGAATTTCTTTCCCCCAAAAGTTTAGTCGTCCATCCTTGAACTTTTGCAAAAACCTTATTTGTAATCCATGTTGAAGTTTCAAAATTTGATCTTTTGTGACAAAGCGGTATTCCAAGATATTTGTAGAAATCATTAGTTTCTTGAATTTGTAGAAAGTTTACAACATTATTTCTGACTTCCTCTGGTGTACCTTTACTGAAATAAATGGAAGATTTATCATAATTTACTCGTTGTATAGAACTAGAACTGTAGCATTCAATACATTCCTGATTTTCCTTTATTTCATCTCACTCTGTTGTAAGGAAAAAGAGTGAATCATCTCCAGAAAGTAAATGGGAAATAATAGGATAATTTCTAGCTATACAAATTCATTTAATAAGGTTATTCTCAATTTTTTTGTCCAGTTAAGCTTATCAGTGATTCAGTCATAAGTCAGAAAAGTAAAGGAGATAACAGATCTCCTTGTCTTAATCCTCTCTGTGGTACAGCGGTATCAAATCTTTCTCCATTAATATTGATTTTAAAAAAAATCTTTTGTTATGCAAAGCCAAATCCATTGTATTAAAATGGGATCAAAACCAAATTTTGTAAGGATCATTATAATAATTTTCCATCTAACTTGGTCATAAGATTTAGCTATATATAATTTAATAGCTGCCATAGGATGTGATCTCTTAATTTTCTTTTCATATAAAATGAAACTTCTTATACAATAATAATATTGTCTTGAGTTGCTCTACCTTTTATGAAAGCGGGTTGAGTTGGTGATGTTATAATTTTCATAAGATCCTGCAATTTGTTAACTAAACTTCTTAGACAAAGACAAATACAATTTTGTATATAGTTGGAGATTTTCTTATATGTGTGGTTTTATTTTAGGTATTTTTAATATATTTGTAAAGTTTTCATGTGGTTAAAAATATGCAAAATCGTTTAGAAAGCCGAATCCGAGTTTCACGGTTATGGTTTAAAAAGGGTAATCGATGGTTAAAACCGCTGTGTTATGGTTTTTAATAATATAAATAGTTATGGTTATAGTATTTGATACTTTCTGAAAAAACCGAACTGTTTCCATCCCTACTTATCATTATTATTATTTCCATCCCTACTTATCATTATTATTATTTTTATATATGCATTCACATAAGTTAACCACTCTCTAGGTCATAAATTGTTATATAATTTGATTTTGTATAAGCGATCAACTAAAAAACTTGCTTGTTTGTTACATTAGAGTATATTACATGTTAACATAACTTGTGCATTCATTAATCTTAATTTGATGAGCACTTTTTATGCAACATCTTGTTATGTGTAAACTTTATTATTATATAATTTATATTTAGAACACATGGCATGCTGGGAGCTAGACACATAATCATGAATACTTGGACTATTTGTGCACCAATTTGCTATTTTTCCCAACCTTATGACTATGTGATTGTTAAGCTATGTTTATGACACCCCTTGATATTATTTTCCATAAACTTTACCTCTCTAAATGTGTATACTTCATTTATATATGATTACAAATTTAGATACACATTACATGATTAGAGAACAAGCATCCTAAGTTTTATTCTTTATTGCCCCCACTGGAGGAATCGCGGTAGGTTTATAGGTTTTCACATAGGTAAAACGCTTTCTAGAGCATAGTTTTTCACATGTAATGAATTTTATAAAGATCTTAACTACATACTTGGTTATATTCTCATCCAAAACATATTTCATAGTGAGATTTATATCATCTAAACACCACATCTATAGCTAAAACATTCATTTACATCTTATCTATCTTAAACATGTTTTAGGTTTTGTGGGCGTTTGCTCGAGTTAAACATTTTTAAAGCATAAATTTTAATTTATATTGAATATGCTAAAACATTGAACTATAAACTTGTTAAGGTGAATAAATAGAACATTTTATATGTTTATATCAACAACATCCTAGTACCATTTTCTATGCAAAAACATGTAAAATTGTCTTCATACTCTTGAACATGTTTTATACTATAACTTGTTTTATGTTTAGAATATGAAGAATTAGTCATATACAAACTATCTTATAATTGAATTTTGAAGTTATATTGTGAAATAGGTTTTTGCATTTGAAATACGAATAAAAAACTATATCCAAAAATACAGTGTGTATTTCGTAACCCCGCTTTTGAGAAAACGACATCCGCTTTACAAAACGGGATCTCACTTTACAAAGTAGCCGTTGTTGTTTTCCAAGTATTTTAAGTAAACGTTGAATTCAAACCGAAAAACCTACATGGTACAGTACAGGATCCCAATTTCACGAGTTGTTTTGCCATAAAGACTCTTATGCTTGAGCCTTTGAAGGCTATAAATACCCACATCATTGGAGGAAACCTAGACTTCCAAACCATAAAAATGTATTCTTCATTTTTATATCATTGAAATAGCTGAAGCACTTTATTGTAATGATCACTCATTAGGAGTTAAACATTGTTCATTGTTATATATACTCTGTAGGATTTATTTACTATTCTTGTACTTAAGCAATTATACGAAACAAAATAGTAACTTTTCTCTAGAATGATATTGAATATTCAGTTGAGGAAAAGAGTAGTTCGAGCTCGGTATGAGTTCGAGGAGAAGGCTTCAAAATTAGAAGTGGTTACTTGTGTAGGTGATTACACAAGAAGTTTTACTTTTCTAGCACATTTCTGCATTAACTAATTCTTCAGATCATCCATTTTCAAGGTTCAATCCTAACCTATGAAACTCCATTTTCTCTAATATAGAAAAATAATAATAACCTAAATTTTTAGATGAGTAATGTTACAACCAATTTGAATGTTCTTTTTGATGAGCTAATATAACAAGATTGATTGTGGACTCCTTAAAGTGTTGATATAGATGAAACTTGAAGTTATATCCTTTTTTGATTAGATATGAAGATTTTGGTTTGACTAGGATGAACCCATTGATGTGCTAGATATTACAAATTAGTGCACCAAGATTGATTTGATGATTTAAGAGCGACGAACAAGCTTGGGGGAGATTTATTAAAGTATATGATAATATGATATTGTATTTTTGGTGCAAAAGGTAAGTCACGTGATGCAAGAGGGTGTTATATATATAGTAGATCAAGTTCCAAGAACTCTATAAGAAGGATCGCACTATCTTTGGAAAATGTTATACTGTTTTCTAACCGTTTTTTCCCCAAATCATCGTGTCGTACTTTGTTCAGCGGTTATAATAAACATACACTTTGAAATTTCGTCATTGATTAATTCAGTTATATCGGTTTTGCCTAGAAATGGGTATTTATTTTTGGTAGGGATGCCGGCCTAACAAGATTATAAGGTTGTATATTTTTGTGACTTTTTTAGGTTCCTACTAAAAACGTTATGCCATTTTTTATCATAAAACTTTACACCAGTTTAAAACGGTATGTCATTTTAGATATTGTCAGTTTTGGACTGAAATGACACTGAACCTATTTACCATTTGATGGCTCAATTTGAGACACTTCCTTCATAAGAGTTGTACAATATAAAATCCTACAATAAATGTTAGTATAACTCAAGAGAAACAAGGCATCACACACAAAGATATGTCAAGAAGGTTATGAAGAAAATATCATGTGAGAGATAAAATAACATGATCATAATATTTATTTCAAGAATGAAAGATGAACATGTGAAAAGTATAAAAATATTATGGTTAATTTTATGCACAAAGAAATAACCTTTAGAGAGTTGTGATTTAAAAATGTTGTCAACTAACAAAGGTGCAATATAAAACACGTGATGTGTATGAATGAATTTTAAGCATAACTAATCTCATAGAAGATTTCTCATATGATAAAGAATACAACTATTGTACTCATGAGAAGGAGCATGAAACGGGTTTTAATATAGGTGTTTTTGATGAAGATATGCAATTCTAGAAAGTATAAAGATCACCTAGTAGGAAGAGGTTTAAGCACTTAGTAACTAGGTATTTGTTACATAAAAAAAACCTATAGGAGAGACTATATGCTTACATATACTATAATCGACTAGATAATATACATTTATTTCCTATAACAGTGTGCATTGAAAAAAGATCTCACACAAACCTCGTAAACTTCTATGTTATCTGCTGCTCCAATACCTCCTCGCATATGCAGTAAAAAATGTCTAACAAGGAGCAGGATGAGTTGGTCTTTCGAGTTGCCGATAAGGTGATGGGAAAATCGAGTAGTTGGAAGAGTGGTGTCTAACTTGTGTGAAAGGTATTGTACAATCATCTTCACGCACCCTGAGTTAGTTAGATATGAATATCGATTGCTTACTCACACATTTGAAGAATATAATGGTGGCCTTGGACTTCACACCATTTATCGTTGACACCACCTTATCCGCTAGCTCAACGACTACCACAACGAGGACGATCAAGTCTGATTTGTTCGATCAATTGTTTAGGTACTTTAACAGGATCATGGATCCAACTGGTCATACTTGGTTCAAACCCGCCCAATCCCAATGACCCACCCCTTGTCCTTTTCCGATTGGCGCCGATTGAGAGAAGACCGGTGATGGTGACACTCGTGACAAATATACATGTTTGTTCAGATTTGTATTATTTTGCTTAAACTTTTATTATTTGTGAACTATTTATTGATTTTTCGACTTAAATTCGATAAATATGTAATTAACTTATATAATTATAAAAAATTTATGTATATCTATGAGTTTTCTCATTAAATTTTATCTGAAACCAATGATTATTGCTTTAGAATGGAAATTCTTTCAAAACAGGTAAAAATTGAGGATAGGTAAATGTTTATGTGCTAGTATGCATTTTTCATTTTTATTGAATTACTTTTTAGCGACCTAGTGGTGTGGTCACACAAGAAGGTGGGTCGTATTGTTAAATTTACGTCACTAAAGTTTAATGAACTTAGTCGCTAAAGTTTAAGAAAATTAGTCACTAAAACATTAAGATGTGGTCGCCAAAACATCTTAGCATTTAACGACTAAATTTCAAAAAATAGTCGTCGAAATATTACGCCTTTACCATCATTTTCTAACAACCACGTATTGGCGACCAAGAATGGTCGTTGGAGACTAAAAAGGGTCGATGGTGATCAATAGTTGTTTCTTTAGGCATTCTCATTGTCTCTCTTTAGCACAAGAATATACTTTAGAAATGTTTACATGTTCCAAGGATTTAATGAAAAAATTTGATTTTGTAAATTGATCTCAATCAAAACGATGAAACTTTGGTTAAAAATCAAACTGTTCGGGAGACATTTTCAGGTGGTAAAGCTAGGGTGGATTATTTATGTTCTCCATGTGGTTTACTTTAATAGAACGAAAACCTTATATACTCTAAAAATTGTATGAAACCCCACGTGGTCTACCTTATAGCACAAAAACCCCATGTATTCTAAAAATTGTAGAAAAATCCTATGTGGTCTAAAATAATTAGCAAGAAACCCATTCGATCAATTTTATTATTAAAAATGTATTTCAAATACATTAATAATATTATATAAACATATTAATACACTTGAAATACATTGTTTAATTAAAAATTGATCGAAAGAAAGTTTTTGTGTTTTTTTAGAGTACATGGGTTTTCTTATTATTATGGTAGACTACAAAATGATTTCCTGTAACTTTTAGAATACATGACGTTTACATAGGATAATTGACGTTTACAAAATGGGGGGTTAGGTGTAATTGACCCGGTAAAGCTACCCTCATGTTCATGTGATATATATCTACCCTTCATATACATAATACAAGTTTCCAGATTTTTCTTCCATACCCATGTTGTACCTACGCATGAATAGGATGGCGACACATGGCGGAGAAGGCTACACGTGGCGGAGTGTGATGACATCTTAATAAATTATTTTTATAATAAGATGTGGTTTTACCGTAATGCCCTCATATAGGTATTGATACCATGTCATTCGGTGAATAGTAATGCTATAAAGTGGCTTTTTATGTATGGTCATTCGATGAATAATTTCGAACTTCTTTTCTTTAATTGGCAAAGTCGGAATTGAATAGTTGGTGGAGTTCAATTTATCGTTAGGATTGCATGCATGAGTAATTTTACGTTCGAATTTCTCCAGCATAAGTGAAGGTGGTAAAAGGAAAGTTTGCCACATGTCACGTTATGGTATTTTTGAATTTATTAAATGGAAGGTCAACTCAATGCTAGTTCTCATCCACTAACCTTTTAAGGTGGAGTTTTGATTAATTAAGTGTAGTGTAATTTATCGTTTCTTAATTGTTGATTGTAGACTTAATTTATACTAGTTAAATAGTGTTTTGTATTATGTGATGATTGCCTTTTTGGACACGTGTCAAGCTGTGGGAGTTTCGAATTAATTAGGGTGTAGGGTAATTTTATGTTTATGTATTGTTTGTGGTACTTTTGATTAGCGTTGGATGATCAAGCTCGGATATTGAATGTTATCCCGGGTCGGTAGACTCTCGTATTTTGTTTTCTCATGAATGAGCTATGTATGTATTATGTGTGTCTAGGTGTAGGGGTTAAATGAACAAGTTAGATGCAATTATGGTGATATGATAGTAATGGTTGAGACGGTTGGTAGGAGTTAATGATACGGTTACTGATATATCACCAACCGAAGTGGTTGTGAATAAATGATCGGGGTTTTTCATTGTCTATATATAGCATGGTATTTAAGTAGTTGGAGGAAGAAGAAAGAATTATCGGGATTGGCTTGTTATATACATATAGACGGTGATCGTGGAACAGGTGGAATTCGAGTTAAGAAAATGTCTTCAAATGGTTAGTTAGCTTTTAATCTCTTAATTAGTATTATTTTCAACAGTTTATGTAGTTTATGGTTATTTTATGTTATTTTGGGTTTTTAGAGCATTTTGTTATGGCTATAACACGTAGTTAGGGTTACGAGTTTAGTGGTCAAGAAAAAACGGTATGAAAGAAGTATAATTCTCGTAGTAGGACGTAATATGGTTATTATGGGTTAAATCGTGTTTATTAGTCTAGTTAATGTAAAGTAGGCTAGTTTAGGGTAATATGATGATCCAAAGCTGGTTTACGCTTAATGTAATAATGTTTAGGGTTTATTAGGGTTATTTATGGATGTTAGTATAGTATATAATTGTATAGTGTTTGAATGGTTGCCTATGGTTATTTTAGTATAGGTTAGGGTTGTTTTAAGTATAAGTTGGGGTTAATGCTATAATTAGTATGGTATAGGGTTTTTTTTGTAATAAACTTGTCATATGGGTATTTTAGAATACTTTATGGATTATTAGTATATATTATTGGTAGAAGAGTTAATTAGTCTAGTTTTTATGTAAATAGCCGAATTTGTTAAATGAGATATGATTTTTTTAGGAGAAGAGAATCTCGGGGATGACCAGTCGCTACGTAACTTGTCCAGAGATGAATTCATGCAGTTGCGGTTTTCAAGTGAGGACGAGGCGTATATGTTCTATAACATGTATGCCCGAGCCATGGGGTTTAGCGTAAGGAAGGATCGTCTAGAGAAAGGTGTTTGGGGAGATGATACGGTGGTTGCTCGACTGTTTGTTCGTGTGCGGGAGTTAGGCAAAAGCAATACCTAGAGTTGAAAGTTAGGGTGAGAGAACATAGGCCAGAGACGAGATGCAACTGTAAGGCTCAGCTCCGTGTGACGTTGAATCGTGTCAATGAATGTTACGATGTTGTTCAATTCGAACGAGAGCACAACCACCCTTTAACTCCAGAGTCCACATCACATTATCTACGTTCTCATAGAAAAGTCGATGAAGGGCACCTTGGTCAAACATTGTCCTTGCGTCAGTCAGGGGTACGAACGAGTAAGATCATGGATATGTTTTTGAAAGATGCTGGAGCTTACAAAGATATCGGGTTCATGAGGAAGGATTTGTACAATGTCCTTGATAGGATACGAACGAGATAAATGAGGGTGATGTGAATGTGTCTCTGGCCTGCTTGGAGGGTAGGTGCGTAAATGATCCGTTATTTGTGTCTAAATACACGGTCGATGAAGATAATCGTCTTAAAGGCTTTTTTTCTGCAACAGGCGGTCTAGGTTAGAGTTTGCGCTGTACGGTGATGTCCTAATATTCGACGTCACCTACAAGACCAACGCGTATCGTTTCCCCCTTGTGGTGCTTGCTGGTGTGAACAACCACCGCAAGACATGTTTATTTGGGGTGGCTTTGGTGAATAACGAGACAACAGAGGCTTACGTGTGGGTGCTCGAAACCTTAATGGAGGTAATGAACGGAAAGAAAACGATATCCGTCGTCACGGACGGGGACAGATCCATGCACGCGGCAATTGAAAGAGTTTTACCCTATGCAGGACATAGGTTATATAGTTGGCATCTAAATCGTAACGCAGTTTTAAATGTCAAGATAGATGGGTTTGCGGCCATTTTCAAGTCTATTAGGTCGTTACCGGTTACCGTCGAATTATGGGAAGTAGCGTGGTTGGAAATGGTCACAAAGCATGGCCTAGCAGAGGACAAGTGGATATTGGAAACGTACAAGAAACGGGAAATGTGGGCCGAGGCATATCTTAGGGGTACCTTTTTTGGTTTCGTGAAGAGCACACAATGTTGTGAAGGCATGAATGCTTACGAAAACAGGTTTTTAAACACACGTGTGAAGTTCATTGAATTCGTAAAATCATTCTTGTTCGGCATGGTTACTATTAGGGATAATGCCAATCAAGAAGAGTATATCACCAACTATACTAGTCCAGTGTCGACCACGTTGCTGGAGGACATCGAGATGCACGCAGCCAAGGAGTTCATCCGTGAGGTTTTCTTTAAGATCAAAACTGAGATAGGGTTTCACGGTGCGTGTTATCATCAGGTGTATACGGAATCCTTTGGGACTCGGACATACGTGGTAAAGTCCCACAAAAAAAGGAGTATGGTACGTAGGGTTTTGTACTCAAACGTTGCGTCTAGGACGATCATAGAATATGAATGCTTACTTTACGAGACACACGGTATACCATGTAGGCATATTTTTTACGTGATGAAAGTGGAAGGTTTGAGGGAGATCCTCAAGACTTGTAATCGTTTTAGGTGGACCCCGCAGAGTAGCATTACTCACCGCGACAAGTGTTTATCTAAATTCAGTTCTACTGAAAGGGCGACGGCTAGGATGGAATTATTGAATGCCAAGTGGAAAGATATGCACTACCATGCCGCTAGGAGCGAGAGGGGATATAACGATACACTCAAGGCCGTAACTAACGTCGTTGCGCATACCAGTAACTACCCAAATGATGATGGGAGCGTGTTGGAGTTACCTAGTCAGGTCCTTACCAACATAGAAGATCCCTAGGTTGCTCGCCCGAAGGGAAAAACTATCAAAGGACCTAGACGCTGCAGTCTCTGTCGGTCAGTTGGGCATCAAAAGAACAATTGTCTGGTACCCAAGCAACGGACTGTCGTTGATGAAGAGGTTGTTCCAAAAACTAATCTTCATTTATTTTAAGGGTCAATTACCCAAAGAGACTTGAGGAGACTCAGTGTGCCATATAGGAACCAAGTGATTCCTCTCTCCTACTTAGAGCCCAATAAGATGTTCAATGTCATAACTACCCTTATAGTGTATATAAGACAAAAAAAATAGATTTCTCTCTCCTCCATTACCATTAATCCCTCTCCTCCATTACCATTAATCTCTCTCCTCCTTTATCATTTTTCTCTCTCCTTCTTCATTAATTATCAAATAATTTCCAGATCTGACCACAACCACCGATCACCGCCGGAAAAAGTTCTGAGCGTGGAAAAAAGTTCTGAGTCTGGAAAATAGTTCTGAGTCTGGAAAAAAATTCTGAGTCTGAAAAATAGCTTTTAGCATGGAAAATAGTTCTGAGCATAGAAAATAGTTCTGAGCATGGGGTATTGGGCATGGGAAAAAGTACTGAGTATGGGCTACTGAGCATGAAAAAAATTGCTGAGTATCAAAAAAAAGTTTTGAGTGTCGAAAAAAGTTGTTGATTATTCGATTTTTTTTGTTGAATGACTTTACTGAGCATGCTCGTTTGCTCAGTAACTTGCTGTGTGCGCTCAATAACTTGCTGAGCGTGCTCAGTAAAAATACTGAGTATGCAAAAAAAAATCAATGAATTTTCGGGATTTTTACGGAACAAATTGAGTGATTTTCAGCAATAGTTTATTGACACAAAATTGGTAATATTAAAATTGATAATATTAAAAAATAAGCTTAGTAAGTTTCATCTTCATCCCTAAAAAATCAAATCACACCTTTGCATAAACAATACCTCAATGTCTTAATCTAAACAGAAATTTCACCTCTTAAATCCAAAAATCAAACACAGCTAAAATTCCCAAAGAAAATATAAAAAACCAGCAGTGAAGGAATCAGTAACTTGCTGAGCGCGCTCAATAACTTGTTGAGCGTGCTCAGTTAAAGAAAAAACCAGCAGCTTCGAACAGACCAGCAGTGAAGGAATCAGTAACTTGTTGAGCGTGCTCAGCTAAAGAAAAAACCAGCAGCTTCGAACAGATTTGCCTTCTTCTCGGTAGCCATTAACAAACCACGAAGCTTGCTCACGCCATGGCCGGAGCTCGCAACATCTTTAGCTCGCTCAAGCTCAATATCACGAAACTTCATGGCGTCATATCTGGACATTAACGAACCACGAACGCGACGAAATCATTCGATCATTGTGCAAAGATGGAGAAGACGAAATCATTAAAGATCCCGATCTCGTGGCTGGAGAAGACGGCGAAGCTCACGTCGGATACTGCTGAAGCAGCTGCAATCGACACCGCTCGCTAACCCAATTTCCATTAAACCTCATCTTTAAGTCAAGCACCCTCGGGCAATCGACACCGTCAACCGGTGGGGCTGGGCCGTGTCTAGGTATCCTGAGCACTCGGTGAACATCGATATAGGAGAACGATAAGGTGGACCCCATGAGCTTCAATGAACTAGAAGACACTTCAAAGACCTCCACCATGAACTGACACACATCCCGCTGAATTATAGCCTTCGGGAAGTTTAAGATTCCGCCAAATCCTATGTCTTTAATCGCTTGTCGTTGCTCGGGTGTGAATCGATCATTCATCGCCCACATTTTTGTAAGGGATAGCTTCGTGACAAGTTTAATCTATAAACAAAACACGTACAATATAAATACAACCATACAAATAAATTTATACTAAGAATACGAATTATATTTCAACAAGTAAATTGATAATTACCCTTTGCTCCTCATCATCATCGTCCTCGGTTTTAGGATCAGGTATTTCCGCCGCCTCATCCACGTCAGCAGCCTCCACCATCGCATTCTGGTTTGCTTCCTCTTGACTAAACCGAAATTGTGCCTCGTACAAGGCCTGTTGTGCTGGTGGAAGCGAGCTAAACCTACGTTGAATACTATCCACGTCCACTCGTAAGTCGGGAAAGTTGGCGCGTATTCCACGACCATTAAATTCCTACATAGTTGTACAAATAAAAAAAAGAGTTAGTCAAAGTTCTTCAAGTTAAAAAACAAAAAATACAGTATAATCGTTACACATTATTTTTGAAAAACATAACTAAACAGATATATTACTAAATTGCTAAATGGACCCTACAATTTTTAAATATCTTATTTTTACCCCCCATCTTTATAAAGTAAATACTTATGAGTTAAGAAAAACTTTTATTAAAGTACAATTGCATAAAGGTCCCTGTACTTTATTAATTTCTTTTTCTAACCCCTTTTAAGTTAAAAAAAATATACAGAAATACTTACTAATTATACATAGTCCCTATAATTTTATATAAGTATTATATTACCCCTTCATTTAAATACATATATACTGTGTGTATTTCCTTTACCTACAAAATAAACACTACACATTAAACTTAGCCTTAACTAACATATAAAGCTACTGTAAGATTTCCATATCCACCAAATCAAGACACGTAACAAAGAAAGCAATAAGAACTTACGCATAGTAATCGGCGGCGGTAGCGGGAATGAATAAGGAGCACGCGCCTTGGTGGCACTGATCCCTAATACAAAAAATATTTAACTTATTAGCATCAATGCGGGATCCTTATTACACAACAACACACGTTCAAACACTACTAACTAATACACTAAAACTCCTTGTACATTACACATTTAATTTCATACAATTTCCATAACTTACCCACCTTCTATTATGGATAAATATCTTATATACTTTGCAAATCTACATAAATTACCTTTCATATACACATATTATATACATTAACATATAATTAAACGTTTAATAAACACTCTACACTTCACTACACCACTCGAAATCACATAAGAAAACACACTAACACTTGAATTTTTTTCCTCCATTAAACTAACCAAATTTCAAAATCACCGCTTTTTTGTAATTTGTTTTCTTTTTCAAAGAACATAGCAACTAAACTTTTACCAACAAAACACCATTACAATTAACACCATCACCATCACCGAATCGTGTTTACTAAAACATAGAAGGTTTAAAAACAAATCCAAACCAAAACAAAACACAACATCACATATTTGTATCTTAGATTTTAGGAAGAAAATGCCCCAATTTCAACATCCCTCATAAAAAAAATTAACCTTTACAAATCAAAATAAAAACACCTAAATCCCTCTTTACTCAACTTTTCAATCACATGCAAGCAAGTTGTTTTAAAAAAAAATACCTTATTGCCGAGGACGATGAAGGTCTCCTCGAATGAGAACTAGACATTGTGATGGCAAGGGAAGCTTCTTCTATGGAGTAGATTCAAACTAAGATCTCCTAAATCTAACCACTTCTACCCTTAGACAATGAAAACCCGATTTCACTTCAAGCTTCTATTTAGTTCCTAAGTTCACAGATACATGACATTAAAAGAAGAAGAAAAAAATAAGGGCTATGAATGTTTGAGAGCTTCATCTTACCTTCAATGGAGGATGAGAGATTGAAAGAGGAAGAGGAGTGAGGAAGAGTGTTGGTGTGAGTGAGTTACTCTTTTCCGAAAAAGAGAGAGTAGAGGGATTGACGGGGGACAGAGAGAGGGAGTGTTACAATCTCTCTCCTCCACCGTGTATTTTTTCTTTTTATATATAAATACGGAATTACTTGAATAAAAAAAATCAAAACTCTGATACGTTGACAAGTGTCAACATAAGGCAAATTACCTACTTTTCTACGTTTAGAATTTTGAAACTAAAAAACGCTCCCTACACTATTAAAAACGATATTTAAGACACCATTAAAAACGAAATATAACAAACCACCTAAATAGGGTAAAATAGTAATTACCAAAATTATCATAACTTTTCGTTTAAAAATTGTACTACCGAAAAATAGAAATTAATTCAACTCCAAAAATAGCTTTAAGCTATATCTTCCTTGAGTCCCATAAAATATTGTCAACTCACCCATCACATAAGGGTAAATAAGTAATTTATTAATTAGAGTTTTCTATTTTCTTTATTAATACACAAATTTCATGTGTATGGAAGAAGCTCTCCAAGTTTCCATAGGCTTTAATAGCTCGTCGTGGACTCGTGGGGCAATAGCATTTCGTAATTGACTTGATATCATTACAATCTCTTTATTCCACACCGTAATAATTTGTGTCCAACTCCATTCATAAAAGCCAAGTGGGGCGGCAATTATGTTTATGTAAATTCAGTGATGGTACAGTTTGTAGCTGTGCTTGCAAGGGAATATACTTTTTAGATGTTTAAGTAATTAATACTCTATGGAAAAAAGAATTTGGGGAATCAGATATTTCCGACTATAATATTCATTGTTTCGGAGTTATAAATCAGCTCAAGATCTCATAGATTAGTTTCAAACTTGTGTTCGTAGTGGTTTATAATACTTTTATACTTGTAATATAACAAACTATGAACATTAAGCATTCACAATGAAAATTTTAATTTCTCTTAAACGACGATGTGATCTTTTTTCACGTTTTAAAATTATTACATTCTTTCGCATGTAGGTATTTGTTGCTTCCAACCATAAAATTAATTTTCAAAAGCAAAACAGGTGTAATTCCATTAAAAAGTTAAGTTATGTTCTTTGGTAATTTTTGAACCACGTAGAGTGAGAGATAGAATGAATGATGACTTACCAAATAGGGTGTGCAAAATTAATTCAGCAGCCCGATATAGACTACTTATGAAAGAGATCTTTTATTATTTAAATTTATGAAAAATTAATTGTCACACAACAATTATTGAGATTAGCAAAAAAAAAAAAAAAAAAAAAAAAGCTATAAACTGCACTTGAGATCAAAACCTTCCGCAAAGGAAACGAATATTTGCGTATTTATTTATATTTCCGTATGGTAGATGAGAACTCCAACAATTACCTGTAACACTTATTAATTATCCCTTATAATGCAAAACCAAACGTAGTCACCAAATTATTTTAGGATCAACTACTTCACCTTAGGCCACAAGTCACAAACCCAAGAGTCAACAAAGAAGAAAGAACAAAACAATATAAGTTACTATATATAACAACTATTACATGTAATTTTCTAGCAAAATATTCTACTATATATATGTGCAATATATCTATTTGATGACTAAATTTAACTTGATCGAATCGGTGTATCAAGAAAGTTACTTAGGATTGTCAAGCTCCTTTAGACTCCGGTAGTTGAAATTCTCCAGAAACTTTACAAGTCCTGTCTTGAAAAAAGAAGATATACATAAACTATACCTTATTTTCTTCAACTTATTGTAAAATCATCGCTTGTTGTGGAGTGGATTTGATCCTGTGGGAACCCTTCGTTTTTCTGACTCAAAAACTCCAGCAATTGGAGCACCAATAAAATTAGATTGAAAAGATTGTTGACTTTTGGTTGATGGGCTGCATGGAACCCTATGATGAATTGCATGAATTGCCCTTTGATTAGTGCAGAGAAAGAGAATGCTCAAAATAATGAGAGAAATCAGCTGAAATATCATGTTTGAGAGTTTTTTTTTTTAAGCAAATGTTTGAGAGTTGAGAGGGATGGATGGGAATAAGAAAACAAGTAAATTGGTAGCTTTGGGTATATGGTTATTTATATATCTAAGCTGGCAGGATCATTATCTTTTATCATTTTTCTTATGGTTAATGATATGACATTTTAGACATCCAGGGTGTCGAAAGAAAACGTCACGTACAGTGTCATGTTTCGCCTCTTACTTACAAACCTACCAATTTCTTAATTTTTTATTTTCTTGTCAAAAGACCTATCAAATCTAGAAACATGTATATATGATAGAAAGAAAATATAGTGATCATATAGACCCAGTGAAAAGATTTTTTGTTATGGTCATATGGACTGAAGACAAGTCAAACATGATATTATAATCCTACAAAGACGGATGGGATGGCCGTCACAATTTCATTCGGAAGGTGACAGTGTGCAAAGAGGCAAAGACTAGCTTTGTATGTAGAAACATGGAGGATAAAACAAGGGGTTTGATACGGCCCAAGAAAAAAAGAGGGGTTGTTGTGAACACTCAATAACTACCAGTTTATCATGGTGCTTGGTGCACTTTTGACTTTCTAGGACAAACAAAATGGGGAAATCACCTCCTAAGTTTCAACTAATATGTTATTTTTGTCGAGAACAATTTCTCGACTTGTATGTAAAACAAGTGCTAAAATTAAAGAAATGCCACTTGAATTTCTCGACTTATACGTGGTTAGTTATTCTTATTTGGCGATTAGTGGTTTGTGAATGTTATATTTAAACTCATAGACTTAAAGGGGTAATCATTTATATTCACATTTGAAGAATTAATTTTCCTTAAATTTAAACAACTTATTTTATCTCAAAGATTATATATATAATTTATCCTTAATAAGTGATAAAATAAGAATAATCCTCCTACCGAACTTATAAACCGACACATCGACTTGTAATAACAATAGAGGTGGTAGAAAAGATAGTTTGTAGTTGTCGAAGATAGAGAAGGCTAATTTTCAAAATCTTACTGTCACTAACTGCGGCGAAACTTCCCCTTTTAATCGATGTCACTTGCAACCAGACATTATTTCAAGACTACACAAATTCGGTTTCTGATGACACTCTGACGCTCAAGTTAGTATTATAACTGAGAGTAACATTACGACCTGATAAATCTATGGAGATTTGTAGATATATTCCTGAACAATGCCCTTTTAGAAAGAGATTGATTATACAATTTTTGGGAATGTGTGGGTGGTATTATAGACGTCTTTGGGTATGCGAATGGACTTTTATGATCCCATGTTGCGTATTACTCGTCAAATATGCGGAGAAATAAGTTATTCAGTTGTAGACCACGTACGTGAATATTACCCTGGATAGACCATAATCTTGTGTGATGTGTAGTTACCTTCGACCATGATTACAACCCTCACCTTTTGGATATAATATTTGATCATGAGGTATTGACTTCGCCAACCTTATCACTTCTCAGATAATATCGGCGCTTCATTCTGACCTATCAATACACCTTACAATTCGTATACTATCGATATCGTCTCGGTAGGTATGAGCGAAGGAAATGTTGCCCTATTTTTTGGGCGCCAATATGAGACTCGGTGTGGGATTTTTGGGATACCTTTTGACCAACCTTTTGATATGTCAACATGAAAGTGAAGATGATTTAAGAATCGGTTTTCAGAAGAAATCTCTTGAAATAGCAACACTGGAACTAACCTTTTGGATACTATCTTGGCACATTGATGCTAAAATCGGGGGTTTGAATGATTTCCAGATATGCTAACACGGGAGCTGGTCTTTTTGATGCCTTCTCGTTATGCCAATGTTGAAGTTGTGTTTTTGAGTATTTTCCAGATATGCCAACACGAGAGTTGGTATTTTGAGATAAACCCTTGATATGTCGATACTGAAGTCAGGCTTTCGAGTAATTTTCAGATATGCCAACAAGAGATTTGGTTTTTCTAGATAAACGATGGAAGCTCGATTTGATTCAAGCATTAAGGAAATTTTTCTGTGGCTTGATAGGCATGATTTTGATTACAAATAAGGACTTTTTTGTCTTCTTTGTTGTGTCACGGGGTCGTATCTTATCTGTCTCTTGGTAATCACTATTGTTTCACCATTTCTTGAAGCTCATAAGACGTTACACGAACTGCAAGGGTTTTTAGTAATTATGAACATAAGAAGTGAAAGTATTGTTTCCCTTCTATAAATATAACATGTTATTTGCTTTTTATCTTCACTAGACTTCCATTAATTTCCTCAGAATAATCCGCTCATAGCGAAAATGGTCTGTCGTTCTCTAAACGCTTCTTTCTTTGCCCCAGGGCAGCATTCTTCAGAGACAAGAGAAGAGGACGGGCCTTATACTCCTAGACTTATAAGGAGAATATATATTTTCCCTCTTCTCTAGCTCGTACTTGAGGAGTTGAGGTTTCACCATTGAATTCTCCTTCCTCAGGACCCGCTTGTGATAAATCACTTCAACCTTCTCTTCCTTTCAACCGTATTCAACCAAAAATGACACCCATGATATCTATCTCGTGTTCTATTACATTTATTTGGTACATATTTCCTTATTTGTTTGGATTTATAATTTATTTACACTTTTTATGATGTGGTAGCCTTATTTATAACCACGCTACTCATGTTCGGCATTTCCTTTTGTCCCAGCAGGGTGTATATGCTGAGTTGAACCATTCTTCTTTGAATAAAGTAAAATATGCCACGATAACCAGCCAACTTTGGGCCAAAAGGAACAATTGCCAAGATATAGTGAGGCACCTACAAGATAAATTCAAGTTGTGGGCTGATTTAGATTTGGCTGCCTCGGAGGCAATGCGATTATGGTCAACATCCAAGTATGCTGACAAGCGTTCATCCATGTTTTATAGTCGAGTTATGGAGCTATTTCAGTGTAATCTAGATTCAGGTATCATTATAGCTCACCATTATACCTTAGACGAGTTAGAGAATGAATTGCAATTTCTTTTTTAGCATACTTATAATGGGGGAAAAGGACTGACTATTTTGCGTGCATCTGGCACATCCAATCTCGTCATCCCCACCGGGTGGTCTTGGTCAATAATCGCGGTCTCCTTTTCTTTGAAAACTTGAACCGTAGTGGTAATCCCTCCCATTATATGAGCTTACTTCCTGTTCGCTCACCAGCTTATCTGGCGGTACAATTCTTTGTTGACTAGCTTCTCAGTTTCTCATTGATTGACGGAGTTTTGAGTTCAATATAACAACGGTGTTACCACTGTGAGTAACTTCCGCTGCTTGGTGAGTTAGCTCCAATATCTCTTCGGCGACTCGACCTTTGATCTTTTTCAACCTTTCTCTGCCTCTTAAGCAGATCACTTAGGAAATAGATTGTAAGTATTCGTTTAGGATGACATTGTACTCCATCTTTTATGAATATATATATATATGGGTGTGTGTGTGTGTGAGTGAGTGTGTGTCTTCTTCCTATTTTCTAAGATTTCTACATTTTCCTTATTTTTATTGTGTGATTATAACATGTGTTTCTCATGGACGAAGCTTGTGATTTTGACCCGATGATAATCATATTTTTTGAGCTCGTAAGGTTTGGTCTTAATGATACACACGTGTTCCCGGAGTTTCTTTTGAATTAAGTTTGCCAACTGTGTAGGCCCTTTGGATTATTATACTCTTCTTTGGCAAGTTAACTTGTTATTGAACTACACTGATTTTTGGCTTACTCCTTTAATTTTTTACTCATTTATTGAGCTTCCATGATTTGTTCTTTCGTATAATCTATATTTGTTAGTTGGTCTATCATAGAGGTCTTTTCAGTCTGATCTTACCATAGAGACTGGCAAGATAGGCAAAGTTTTTGCTTTTCTTCCTTTTAGATAAAGACATAAGTACTTGGTAATTTTTTCTGTTGGCCCCTCACGTGTTGCATCATATTTTTGTGCATCTTACCTCCACGTGGAGTATGTTAATTAGTGTTTTTATTTTTATTAACCACCTTAGGAGGATCTCATTCACTTCCTTATTGCTTATATAAGGGATATTCCCACTTCTTTATTAGTTATATTCGCTAATAGATTCCTTTAGGAAAACTTCCAAGAATCCTCAGTTTGTAGAGTTCTTTCTTCGGTTATTTTGCGATGTATGCAGTGTTCTAAAAGTCGTTAGGTGCTAGGCGGGCGGTCGACCACCTTCAAGCGCCTAAGGGGATAGACGGGCGTCTAAGCGGGCACCTAGGGTTTTTCTTGGTAGGCGGTTTTGATTTTTATTTAAATATATGTTTGGGTATCAAAAGATGAATTTTTTTAGCTTCCAGACCGCCTAGGCCTGCCTGGGACCTTCTGGGACCGCCTGGGCCATTTTTGGAAGTTACACTACCTTCAAGTTCCTAGGTGCCGTCTAGGCCGATTTTTAAAACACTGGATGTATGTTAATTCTTCATCCTAGGTTTTGTACTTCTTCGAGCATTTTTCTTTGATGAGGTTTAGGCTTTTCTTCTTGTGTACCATTTTGGAGGGAATGAGTACCCCTCAGGACTGGTCAGTTGGTTAGCCAAGAATATTAGTTTCGTGGAGTCTCGTTCAAGCAAGGCATCATCTTTGTCATTATTTTCCATCACTAACTCAGGTAAAAAGATGAAGACCTCCCACACTTTGGGGAAGCGTAATACATCGGGAAAGGAGGATGATAGATCACCATCGAAGACACCAGTGATAGAGTAAAAAAGGAATTGATAGTAGTCCATCCTATGTTTTCTCTGACTCTTCAACTCTCTACTCAAATTTTGCAGCTTCTTTCTAATCCTGAGGCGCTGATGGTTTTGTCAATATTATTCATTGTTGTGATGTTGGATGATATTTCTTGCACGCTGGAGTTGGTACGTGATTATATCAATAACTCCCCTAGCATTCTTGTTAGGGAATTCAGATTAAAAAGGATCGTGATGATGGAGTGAGCCACTTAAATGCCAAGGTTGAAGATCTTGCTGACAAGGTTCAAACAACCAAGAATATGCAGTCAGTTCTAGAAATCAAATTTCTGTAATGTCCAAATCTACGGGGAAGTCAAGGCACAAACTATGGGAATGTAGGGCTATAAATAAGGGTTTAACCTAGTAGATGGTTAAGGAAAAAACAAGGGTCATTCTAGAGTAAAAAGTTGTGTCTTCTTTCAGTGACCACGTATTTGATATGTCTGGTTTATCTTGGAAAATTTGGTCTTGTGAGGGGTTTATGAACAACATTGATCATCATAGAAAAGTATACCCTGATCTCGCTGCAAATGTTGATTTAAACTCTTTTTCAATCCCAACTCTTTCTCTTTTTGGTAGGTTCCAACGCATAAGTCTTTATGTTTCTCAAGTAAAATTTATATTTTCATTTATATGAGATTTTAATATCTTTAAAGACTTATGCGTTTTTGCCTAGCACTTTAGTCGTCGTGGAAGAGGCGCATAGCCCACCTAGGCCTCGATTAATGGCAAAAAATGGCCACCTAGGCACCGATTAATGGAAAAAAATAGCAGAATAGGCATTCTTTTTATTTTTCTTAGTCTCGAGAATTCTTGAATTGATATTATAACTCAAAATTAAGTATTTTTATATTTACTGTATTGTTATTAGATGAATTTTTTGACTTAAATAGTTAAGTGTTATAATTACTACATGTATATTACTAACTATACAAAATTACACAACGGGATTCAAAACCGTGTAATCCCGCCTACGCCCCATGTAATCCCGCCTAGGCGGCAAAACCGAGATCTACAACATAGGTTGAGGTCAAGTTTTCTCTGGTGTTTGGATGCCCGAGACTTTTCAAGCACGTTGCAAATAGATTCAGTAGTTGGGTTGAATATTCGAGAATATCTTTCCAACCTTAGTATATTGCCTCTTCACTTTCTCTTGAAATATTAGGAGTTCATTTCCTCTCTTTGCTGTGATACTAAATATTTGTAAAATATAAATTCTTCGTCGGCTATAATTTTAAAAGTAATATGATGTTGTATTTTTTTTTATCTAACTTCGTGTTTCCATAATATTTATGATTTTTGAAGTATTTTCTTGCTTTTTGTCGTGCTCCTCTATGTACTTATTTACTTTGGGAGTATAAATATTCCTCGATCTTTCATTTTATTAGGTCGGGGGTATGTTCAGTCGACTCCATTGTCTATAAAATTAATCGAGTACCTACAAAAATTTGTCTTTCAAAGAATTTACCTTTTAGCCTTACGATGTCGTGGTATATTTTTCCCGACCCCTTAGTCCTTGGACCAAAGATATTGAGTGGAAGATATTATATGCTGGTTCTTTTTAGGCTGAGTTTTGCTTGGGCCAACCCTAAATACCGAGTATATCAGGTGGAATCTCATTGTCCAATAGTACTTTTCATGCCAAGGTTTTCTTTGAATGACCCCCTAGTCTTCAAACCAAAGAAACCGGGCTTCAACACGGATATAGTCTTTTTTTTGAAACATGAAGTTTGTCTTTGGTGCTCACCGAGTTGGTATTTGTTGTCAATGCAAAATCTGTCTTTAGTTTCCAACCAAAGTAGGTCTTTAGGTGTCAGTTCTAGCCAATGTTGGTATTTACGCGGCAGTTGAAATGGTTTTTTAGGTTTCAATGCAAAATTGGTTTTTAGGTCCCAACCGAGGTTAGTCTTTAGGTGCT
Source organism: Nemophila menziesii (assembly GCA_029959085.1). Lineage (NCBI taxonomy): Eukaryota > Viridiplantae > Streptophyta > Magnoliopsida > Boraginales > Hydrophyllaceae > Nemophila > Nemophila menziesii. The sequence goes on along the minus strand of JARWIR010000015.1, from coordinate 2,062,408 downwards.
AGTGCAACAATGGTTTGCAGGTGCTAGTATGAAATTGGTCTTAGGTTCTAGTGCAAAATTAATCTTAGGTGCTAGTGCAAATTTTTTCTTTAAGTGCCAGTGCGAAGCTGGAAATAGGTGTCAACCAAAATTGGTCATTAAGAAAATCGATTGAATGACTTCCTAAAACACTAAAAATGATGTCTCCAACTAATATTGATTCATGACAAATGGGGAGACATCAAGACCCCCAACTCAAAGTTGTATCGTCCCGATACAATAAAGATAAAAACAAAGGGAAGTCTCTAAATACACACCTAAGTCAATTAAGCACAGAGGGAAGAAGATAGTAGAATATGGAGAATAGACTCAAAGCAACTACTCAAAAAATTTCATGTAATAATATTTACAAACTACATACCTGCTCACTTTTCATATCTACCATCAACACGGCTTGAATTCAAGATTAGATTAGCTTCGCAATGTAAGAAGGATTGGAACTGTACCCAGTTCACCAAGGAAGCTATAGATTGTTCATCGAACTTCACTAGTATCCAAAGATCCATTTAACTACTCTCTATTGGCTCAATCACTTCTAATTACATAGCAAAGAATCAAAAAGGTCTTTAAGGTTGTAATTTTCGCTTAGGGACGGTATGATAGTATATTTGGATAATATAGAGTGAGCATTAGGCTCTCTCCTCACTAGCCATCAACGAATCGCCCTAGAGCTTGAGTTGCTCTCATAAAACGTTACTTACTCAACCCAATGACTTTTCTTGATGCACAAAGTAGCATCCCCAATAACCCAATTAAAGCATAAAGATGTTCACATAAAAATTACTCTTTGCCGGTCCAAATATATAATCTTTTCATATCAATTTTTTTCTCTTTTGTATAGATATGACTCTCCTTTTGATGTTCGAGATATCACGCTATTTTTCTCATAGATTTTTCTTTTCTTTTCATGCTTTTTAGCTTTTTTCATTCACTATTACCCTGACAAAGGGTTACAATATAAACCTATGAATCATCATCAATATATAGAACGAGCACAATTAATAAGCTCAAAAATCCCAACCCAATAAATTCCCATAATGGTGGACCCACCACCCCAAACTCAAGCTCTAAAACAACTGTCTATGCATCGCGATTCGAGTGCGGGTCATACGGAAAAGTCCTATAATCTAAAGGCATACGGCTTATAATGTGGTTAAATAAAAAGGCTTTAGAAAGGCTAGAAGGGGCTGAGAAGGATATAAAATATTAAATAGACTCTAAGCTAAAAGGCAACAAGGGGCTTATGAAAGAACCGCCTTAATCACTTTCTAAACTATGTAATTTCGTCATTCTCTTACCTTTAGCACGTTCATCAAATGGGTTTATCAACTAGCTTGGATCTCACGGCCTACACACCACTCATGGCTCCCTGAGATCGAACATACTTTCTATCGCATTGCTTACTAATCTTTTCTTTACTATCAATGTGTGTTTTCCTGCAAATACTTCAAAGCATACAAAATAAAATAGCTCATAAACATACTACTTTCTATCATTAACTTACTGAGCTTATTCTTTCAAGCTATTAAACACACTCTACATACATCTAATCCTTCAAAAAATTTAATCTTAACTAAAAACACATACAAATGGAGATGAGAGACAACGAATCCCTACACCCCAAACTCAAAAATGAGTCGTGTCCCCACGACTCGAAAAGACTCAAAGAATAAAATAAAAAATTACAAAAAAATTAAAATTTTACAGATATTGCACATAAAGAAATGGTAAGGAAGAAAGAAAACATACTCTTCGAGGCTATTGCCTCGCTTGACTAATACCCGGAATAGGGTGCAGTGCTTTCCATGTATGTAAATTTCATGTATCACCAATTTCGCTTTCCCTTTCATCTTCTTATCCTCCATCCCAATCAATCACACTCTAGAAATCCCTTGTTTTTCCTCTTCTCCAACATTTTTTGTTCTTGAATACACTCTCATGTGAAGGTGTTCATACAAGAATATGTTGTTGTGGAAACAACTACTAGCACCCCAGAAGCTTTTCTCATCTTTGGTTAAAGGATGCTTGATTTGTAGAGGTTGTGGTGTCTTCCTTATGAAAGTTGAAACCTTTTTCTCCTTATAACCTAAAAAACGCAATGTTTTCTCTCTCCAGCGGCGCTGACCGGTATACCGGCCATATGGCCCGGCATACCGGTGCTGCTTGTTCTTGAAGCTCATGTTACGGCAAAAAACACAAATCGTGCACACGTGGGCTCGGGTTTTGGTCTGACCGGAATACCGGCGGAATGGCTCGGCATACCGGTGCTGTCATCTTCCGAAACTCACCACTCGGCATAGAACACGTGACAAGTACCCGAGGGCTCGTGTATCTGACCCGCCGGCTTACCGGCGGTATTGCCTGGCATGCCGGTGGCAGGTCAGAACATGCCCAAAAAATACGTTTTCCTCCCAGACTCGATCTCTTTAACACCTGAACATCAAAACCACTAATACCTTTCTCAAATACGCAATATCAACTAAAAAAACTAATCTAAACTAAAATATAACCACATAAATTACTATGGGATTTCTCCCTGAGGGCACTTTTGTTTAACGTCTTTCAATGTTAGACGAGTTACCTCGATTATTTCTTTTTATAGCCTCCCCAGCAGGGAGTGAGGTCATTAACACTACCAACTTGAGCTTGCAACCCTCGATATCTTTTATTTCGACCACTCCTTCTGAGATGATTTTCGTGATAATGTATGGCCCTATTTAAGAACGGTTATGTTTTGGAAAGGGAGGTTTACATGCCACCTTGTCTCCCACCCCAAACTCAATTTCTTTTCCCATGGTTTCTTGGGGGCTTACAGGTTCTGGCTTCTTGGTTACAACTCTAATTGGATATAGTTCTTGTGACTTATTTTTCTTCTTCTCTCCCGAAACATAGAATGTTTCAGAATCATCTTCAATACTACGAGTCATGGTTCCTTCATTCACATTCACTATGGTGTCGCTGTTGGCCAAGAATGGACGCCCAAGAATGAATGGGACGTTCTTATCTGCTTTATAGTCAAGAATAATGAAGTCCGTGGGAATAACAAGGTTACCTACTTGGACGAGTACATCCTCGATTACACCCCACGGCTTTTTTTTGATTGATCCGCAAGTTGTAAGATAACGGATGTCGGTTTTGCATCACTAATACCAATCTTCTCGAATACACTTTTGGGCATGATATTCACACTTGCCCTTAAATCACACATGGATTTTCCATAAAATATACCACCTATTTTTATTAAGAGTTTAAACTCTCCCGGATCTTTACGCTTCGGTTGTAATGTTCTCTGAACTTGTGCTGATATCCCTTTATTGATTGCCACAGACTTGGCTCTTGTGAATTTTTCCTTATTGGAGAGTGCCTCCATAAAGAATCGAGCATAGTTTTGCCTTCCTTTCATAGCTTTGAGTAAAGGGACGTTAATTTTCACGTGTTTTAACGCCTCCATACACTTCTCTTGTTGTTCCTTTAAGGGATCTTAGCAATGTAGGGGTGGTTCTCTTTAATTTTTGGTTCATTAACCACTCTTAACTTCTTACTTTCATCGTGTTCAACTTCTTCAACCTAATCTTCAACAATTATCTCATCTAAGTTTATCCGATTTACGTTTGACTTGTTTGGTAGAACATCCCCTTTTGATGGAGATGGTAGCGCTTCAACGATTATCTCGTTGTGTTCTTTCATCTTTTGAGCTTGAAGACTAATAGTCTTAACCTTATCGTCAACGTATTGGATCTTCTTCAAGTTAGACGTTGTATCTTGGATCAATTGCAAAAGTTGACTTTGCATTTGTTCTATGACTGCAGTGAGCCGCATTACATTCTTCTCTAAAAGTTGATTATGCTGTTTCAGATCTTGATTCTATTGTTGCAGGCTTTTCACTACTGATGCATCGATCTTTGATTCAAGTCTGCTCATATTATCCTTCGAGAAGTTGATGAATTGACTAATAGTCTCTTTTAACTCAGTGATGTCTTCTTGAGGACGTGATGGAGCTTGACTTCCATTGTGCACATTGCAGCCCGGTGGATGATTAGCTTGGTTTTCATAGGCTTGTTCTTGCATGTATAACTGTTGAGGTGGCATTTGGATGTTTTCCTTAACTGCTATAGCGAGTTGTTGTATTTGATATTGCAAGCTTGAAAACCTCGCTTCTGTTTCTTCATTAGTGGTAGGACTTTGTTCTTGTGGCCAACTTATGTCGGTCTCAATGATTGTTTCCATACCACTCTTTGCTTCTTTTGGATCCATAGAGACAAAACTACCACGACCTATATCATCTACTCTCAGCCTTGACTCTCTATTGAGTCCATTATAGAACATAGACAATTGTAATTCTGGCGTGTATCCATGTATTGGACATCTTGCCAACTTCTTTTGAAATCTCGTCCATGCTTCGCTAACACTCTCTCCGGCTTCTTGTAAGAAATTCATAAGCTCCAATAGTTCCTTTACTCGCATACTTGTAGGATAAAATTGATCAAGGAATCTTTCTTGAAGCTTGTCGCAATTTGTTATTAGCTCGGGAGGTTGATCATCTAACCAATCGCTCGCTTTCCCGGTCAAGAAAAATTGAAACATTAAATAATACATATGTTCTTGCGTAACACCTTCATTAATGTAGGCATCACAAAATTGCATGAATTCTGAACAGATCGGACCGGATCTTGATGTGTATCACCACTATATTTTTCATAGCTCGTGAATTGATTAATCAAGTCAGGATCAGGCTTGAATCTAACGGCTTGAATAGTTGGAATGCGAATCCCAATCGATTTCACTCAGAATTGGACAGGAAAACCTAGCTCTAACCGTTGATTAGCCATCTAAAACCCTGAGACAAACAAAAAACAAAAAGAACGCGTAAAACTGAAAACAAATAAAATCTTCTACACTAATAAACACAAAATAGATTTAACTTAAAGATAAATCCCCGGCAGCGGCGCCAAAAACTTGGTGGGGGCAAAGGTGTGATAAATAAATAGATAAATAAGATAATAATAAAGTTAAAAACCATCAGTTACACTTTTCAAAACCATAATCGTATTATTAGTGATGGCAATGAATTGGTTTTTTGCGAAAATTCTAAAAACCATAACCATAAACGTTTTTATAATTAAAAACCATATCCTAACGGTTTTAACCATCGGTTACACTTTTCAAAACCATAATCATATTATTCGGTTTCGGTTTATTAAACGGTTTTGCAGGTTTTAACCATATTCAAATGATAATTTAATAAATATATTAATTTTCATAAAATAAAATCACACATATAAAAGAAAACTCCAAGATTCATAAAAACATATGTTGGTATTTGACTAAATTACATATTTATTATTTAATTGGTTAAATCTAGTATTTTGATTTTGCTTTTAGAATTTCAATATATCTAATTTAATCTAAATTTTTCTAAATTTTGGAAATATATATTGATAATAAACGGTTTTCGGTTTTTCAGTTTTATTTTTATCAAAAACCAAAACCTAACGGTTTTAACCATCGGTTACACTTTTCAAAACCATAACCTAATGGATTTAACCACGGTAATAAAATTCGGTTTTCAATCGGTTCGGTTATCATCAGTTTCGGTTTTTAACCGTAACCATTGCCATCCCTAATCATTAACCTACTGAGCTTATACTTTTAAGCTATTAAACACACTCTATATACCTCCAATCCTTCAAAAAAAAATTAATTTTAACTAAAAACACATAAAAATGGAAATGAGAGACAACGAATCCCCAAATTCAAATAAATTAGGGTTACCAATAGTCGAAATTCATCGTCTCGGAAAGATCTTTAACTTTTCTCTTGACCATTCTTCCAAATTTCTCACCGTTTTTTGAGATATAAGCCCATTTGTGGTCGTGGGTGCTGAAATTCAGATTTATTTGGCAGCTTTATCTTTCAATATTTTAGCTTTTGTTACCTTATCTCCAATTTCCATGTATATCTTCTTTCCTCTATCTCTTAGAATTGACTTGGCATCTAATTAATCTCCATATATATCTTTAAAGCTTCACACTAAATAAATAATTAAACCAAATATGCTCTAAAAATAATAATTAATTAAATCAAGACTAGAAATAGAAAAGTGCAATATATCATGTGAAAATCGACTGAATGACTTCCCAAAACACTAAAAAATGATGTCTCCAACTAATATTAATTCATGACAAATGGGGAGACATCAACCTGCAAAGAAAATTGGGGGGCTTTGAGATGGGAATTGGGGGTCGACAACTATTTGTCACCCCCCTCTCCCCAAATATCTATGACAACTCTGTTACCAATTTGCATAATGCATCATTATTTTTACAACATCCTTCCCTCCATTTGTCTCATTTAAAATCAAATCATACCATGTCACGGGTTGTATGAAAGGTGATATAAAAAAAGTAGTATACAATATTACTCTTTTTCAATATCTAGATATATTTTCATATTAAATTAAATAATGTTATATAATCAATTAAATAGGCATGTACATTGTAGACTATTTATCTCTTTTTATATAAAGGTTCCAAACTAACGTATAACTAATCATTGTAAACAATCGTTGGTTCTTCAAGAACCACTACATGTAAATCGTGAGACGTGCCTCGCATATTGCCTAAGTTTCCGACAGTACCGTTACTGTACACAAGAATCGTCTCCTAAATGTTTTCACCAAAATTCGAATCGCCATACTGCCTATAGTCCACTATTGTATTGATTGTTCTACCAAAGATATGACCCAAAATCCGTAACTTATAACCAAATAATTATGAAATCCAAAATTATATAGGAAGGGTCTCATTGACCTATTTGTGATTTACTATTATTTATTATGTTTTATACAAAAGTTCTAAAGTAAGTATGGTTTATTATTCATACGGGTATGCGTGTTTAAATTTCATTCGAACTTCCGACCAAACAAAAAACTCTGCATGAAATATAGTTTTTTGTGTGTTCTAGTACCGACCGATGATTTGGATGATACGACCCAGAGTTTTTGTGGAAACCCCAGAACCAGAAGCAGTAGGATTTATTCTCATTAGAAAAAAAGTATGTCAAATTTTTTTGTTGCAAACGTTATCGAATTCAAAATAAATGTTCCAAGGGCCAACTTGATCCTCTTTCCCATGTATATATAATTACTCATTACTCACTGGCCAGGACCTTGGTCATCCAATCTAGTGGTGCAGATTCGAACCGAGTCAATGACTCCGAGTCCAAAGTCGCTCTCCTCTGTAACCAAAAAAAAAAGAATTACTCATTACTCTTTAATTTAGAAGGATAATTTCACAAATAAGTTATATATTCGAGGGGTATAAAAAACAAATTTAACATGGTATTGAGAGTTGACTTTTGTTCACCACATAAAACATTATATATGCTATTTAGAGTTTTCAAACCAAATAGCACAATATAAAATGGAGCACTTCGGCGAGTGAAAAGAAAAAGTCAATGTCCCGTTGTCGACGCACTTGATTACCATTCTACGTCCTAGAAAGCTATATAGGGCCGGTTCATTACTCTCTTTTTCTTTTTTTTTATTGTCAAATAGGGTTTTTTTTTTTTTTTTTGGACGGGTTGTCAAATAGGGTTCATTGCTCTCACTAATAAGTAATAATACTTTTCCGTTTTTCCAGATTTCCTTCACACGAAATTAGTTGTTTCTTTTGGTAGGTTAAAATGAATATACTATAACTTATAAAAAATGGTGAGTTAGAATTAGGAATCAATTTCCCGTCCAAAAAAAAAAAAAAAAAATAGGAATCAATGCTCTCTCTTTTCTATTCTCATTCTAGAAAATATTATTGTAGTAATTATTAAAAAACCGTCCATTTTTTTAGTTAAAAATAACATTCATTAATCACAAAATATTACAAATTAGTCAATTTTATTTGTTCAAAGTCTTTATCAAGTAAATTAACTAAATAGGAAGGAGTATACACACTCCAAAGGCCAAACAATCATTCTCGAAGAATTTGTTTTGTCACCCAATCAGCTACCCTATTGTTAGACTTTTTTACAAAAGAAATTTTAAACTTATAAAATTCTTTACAAAAAATGATATTCCTGACTAAAACCTTAGTAATACTAGCAACTTTACACTTAGCATTAACTTGATTAAGAATTCTTAAGTTATCACTCTCAATAGCAACCTTTTCAATTGGATAATTCGAAGCAAGCAGCTAGAATTTCCCTTCCTTTTGCGTCCTTTATTGATGTAGAGTTAATATCTTTAGTAATACTTTCAACAATCTGACCTATAGAATTCCTTAAAACACAAGCAAAAGCAGCTTTATAAGTTTTTAAGCTAACCGAGACATCAGTTAAAAACCATTCCATTACTATGGCTTTACTTTTTCTTTTTATTCTTTTCCTAACTAAATCCGATTTTCAAGTCCTTTTCTTCCTTTCCCTTTAGTTAATCTTCTAGCCTTCATTCCTTTGTTTCGGGAAACAGAAATCCCTAGTAAGTATTTATTTTCTTCCCTTTTCTTTTTATTTATCCTTTCTTTCCGTTGATTTTTTTTAAATCCACTTCTCTGATCCTTTACTACCTCCTTATCTTTTTTTCACCCTAAATCTAATTATTACCTTTTTATTGAAGTATTGAAACTATAACTTGTTTTTTACTCTTTTTTTTCAACATTTACAACTTTAATATTCTCTACTTTTTCTCTAATGTTTCTCTAATGACTTTATCTCTCCACTGTCAATACCAAGGACGGATCTCTTGTAGGCCCAGAGAAAGCTCAAACCCCTTTAAAATAGTAAATTCTATAATATGTAAATATAATTTTATCTCAAAAAATAATTAGCCATTTATATATATATATTTAAATTAATCCTACATTACGGAACATACAAATCATTATAGCTTAATGGTTTAGTAGGGGTGAGCAAATGAGAACCAGAAAACCGAAAAATCGAACCGAAAAAACCAAAAACCGAATAACCAAATGGTTCGGTTTTTTATTTTTCAAAAAACCGAATTTTTTGGTTCGGTTCGGTTTACTACGCAATAACCAAACCAAAAAAACCGAACAAAAACCGAACTAACGAAGGAAAAAATAGGGAATGTGTGAACTTTTTTTTGTAAGAAATATGTTGGAGAAAATTTTGTTGAGAATTTGTCATCTACGTGAAATTTTAGTTATACTATTCGATGGTGCTATTAGTGATTTTTTTATATCACTTAAAATTATAAGTATTTATTACTTGATTGATTTTATAAATCATGATTGTATGAAGTAGGAAGTAATAGATTTAAATTTATTGTAGTATTGTAAATTAAAATAAGTATTGTTACATTATAAGTTTATATTTAATTGATATATTAATAGCCCACATGGACAAGTAATAGTAACATTTTGTATTGGAATATTGTCTCTATTGAACAATGTATTTCAAGAAATTGGGTGAAAATATTATTGACCAAGCATCCGAATTCGAAGCGAATCAAAACCGAACCGAAACCAACCAATGCGGAACCAAAAAACGAATGTGGAACCAAATGCGAACCACCCGGTTTGGTTATTAAATTATAAAAAACCAAAATATTCGGTTCGGTTTCGGTTTTAGCCAAAAACCGAGACAAACCGAACCATGCTCACCCCTATGGTTTAGTATCTTTACATATTAAAATTTAGACGGGAGGTTAGGGGTTTTAGTCTAATCATTTGTTTTATTTGTTTTCTCAAATACACATATAATTGGAAAATCATTCCAAAAAGAAATTTAAACATGATTTGATTCGAAAATAAGTTCAATATAAAATAATAATAAAGTTTTAATTTAATTCTTATATTTTAATTTTTAACAGACAAATTTCTTATTCTTTACTTTATTAGATTTAAGTTATACATTTGTCAATTTTTATATGATTGATTTATTAATTATTGCATTTTTTGTATACATATCTCTATTTTAAATTTGAAGAAAGTAATATTTAGCTATTTATTATTTATTTATTACTTTAATAAAATTATAGCGTTTAATTTTTGTAGATAATTAATTTTCATATGATATATTTAATATAATACTAATGATACTATATACAAAAGGTATAAATATGTAATGGTGTTGATTTACATATTAGATGGAATAAGATTTATTTCTCATATTTATGAATTTGAATATTAATATAACATATGTTAAATTTAATATAATACTAAGGTACTATATAAAATAGGTGTAAATATGTAATGGTGTTGATTTACATATTCTTTTGGATATATAATAAATGTTAAGTTCATCAATTAAAGAAATATGAAATGTAACAGTGATAGATTTTCATATTTGCATTTTGACAATAGCAATTATATATTTATGTATAATATTTTTATCTTAAAAATTTCGGAAAATATTGACTCCCATAATCTCATATGTTGCAACCCCCCCTCAATTTAGTCTCTGGATTTGTCTATGCTCAATACTTCGAGTGTTACCTATCGTGGAATCTTTTTCAGTCTAGACGATGAAATTTGAGCTAAAATACTAAGATCATGAAATCTATGCTCATAAAAACATGCTCCTAGCCAAAATCTTTAGCGTTCAGGAAATAAGCCCCTTCACGGTGGAAACTGCTAGCTAACAATTCCTGGGCCGAAAGCTAATATGTATGTGTTCAGCGCGGGCCTAAACAAGTTTTCTGTGTTGTCGACTCTAAGACGATTTGATGAACATTGGTACTTTCACACGTGGACAATTAATAATATATACTTATATTACATGCTTGACAACCAACAATGGACATTGAAGAAGCTAATTTCTCAATGGCTACTACGTGGCTTCAATTCATGGATCTATCCCCAGCCTTTATTACCCCAGATAACGCGAAGGATATGTTCACAAAATTTGATTGTCATATCTTTACGTATGATATAGAGGAGGCGAGTGAAACAGTGATATATCAGAACAAGAGTGTTATGGAAAGTTAAGAACCCTTTGGTACCAATGTTTATGGTGGAAAGACCATCCATCCCTGGCACAGAAATAAGAATCTGATATGAAAAATTAAGTAAAAAATGATACTATTGCGGTCCTCTAAGTAATATAGTTGGAGAGTAAGATATGTTCAAGCTTGAGGCAAGGCGTTCTAGAGGTCTGGCTAATTTCCGTTTTGGAGACTGGCTGGTTGTTTATCTGGTTAAAGGTCCTGGTGGTAGAATCTATGTTGTTGATGATCTTGATGACCCATCCTATTTTTTTCCTTATTAGTGGGTAAAAACACCATTTTTCCATATGAGAGTGGTGACAAAAGATATCAAGAACACATAAAGGGTCCTTTGTCAAAGCACGTTGAACATGGTTCGAGGGGGGGGGGGATGAAAGTAGCAGTAGTGACAAAAAATGAAATATTTGTACAAACATTGGTGTACCAGAGAAAGAATTCATTATGGTACCAAATCCCTTTGTAACATGTGGCATCCCTGATGGAAATATTTGAACGACATAGACTGAGAAGAAACCTGATAGCTTTGAGATGATTGGGCCCATCAAAGATGAAGTCAAGTCTGTTGAATTTGGAAAGAGTACCACTATTGGGGAGCTAGTCCTAAAAAACTATGCTAATGTTTTCGGATCCAAGAGGAAGGTGTATACGAGTATTCCCACCATAGATGAATGGCCAGCCTAGCCCAACAAGAAATTGGGAGGTAACAACAACCAATCCACTATAGGAAACAAGTGGTCCATCCGTGCGTGGTCAAGGGAAACCCAAATCAAGGTAAGACAAGTTCCTGCTGGATTAACCTAAACATAAAGGGCCCAAATCTAAGTGAATGAGAGATCCCTAAGAGCCTAAGTCCAGCGAATATTCGTAATGATCCAAACTTTAATATAACCCCTATGAAATATCCATCACTATCCCCTACACTTCCTCCAATCATCCCCTTATTGCTAACCAAAACATAGACCTACCTTCCCCTGAAATTAACATCTCTTCTGAGGAACCAAGATCTAAAACACTAACTACAGTTTCTCACCCCTCAGAATCCTCAATCCCGATAGACTCTACAAATGAGCTTGTTCTCCCTTTTCTCATATTAACTGATAATGAGTCCCCCCTAACAAATATGTCAATTATGGTGGAGCGTCCTATCGAGGAAAAGCTTAAACCTATTGGTAAGAAATGTTAAACTTACGCATAATGAGATTGTATGTTTTGAATAAATGAATGAAAATATGGTGGAGGTGCCAGGTTTCAACATCCCCTTATCGGCTTCACCCTTGAAAATGATCAGACCTGAAGATGAGAGTGTTGCTCAGCACAACCCGCACAATAACCATAATCAGGGTATTTTGTAACTGTCAAGGGACAGGTTCACCATTGACAATCCAAAACCTTAGAGATATCATCTCTAGGAAAAAAACTTGGGTTCTTAGGCTCTCCAAAACCAAGACTGAGAAGAAGTCACTATTATAAGGAAATAATTAAAAATTAAGTTATTATGTAGTGTGGGTCCTATGGGAACTTCTACTGGATTTGCCCTCTTTGGTGTTGGAAATCGGGACCATGAGGTACTATTATCCTCTTTATATAATATTTATCTATTTATTTTCCTTGATAATATTTACGTTTTATATATGCTCTCCCTGATAGGAGTAATAAGAAAAACTCTATGTGACTTCATAAACTATACTACTCTGAACAATCCTAATTCCCCTAATATCTTTTTAGGTGACTTTAATAATATCAAAAATCCCCAAGAAAATCTAGGGGTAACCCTAAAATTTTATCAGAAGTTAGGTTGATTAATAATAACATTATTATTAATGATTTGTCTAAAATCGCCTCTAACATTTGTCCTTTTACATGACGAAATAATAGAAATGATGAGGAACCCATCCTTCAAAAACTGAATAGGGGATTGGGATCACACTCTTGTCTATCCTTGTCCCCTGGTGCCAGAATTCATAACGCCCCTCACATTGGTTCTGATCATTCCCCTCTTATCTTTCATCTTGATTTTTCCACCTAAAGAGATAACTTCTAAACCGTTCATATTTGACCATTCTTGGTTGACCATCCCTTCATTCAAGAAGGACATATCTAGGTTCCCTCAAGGACCCTCGACCTTTAGTGGTCTTTCATATGTCAAGCTCTCTTCGAGACTTAATAGATGCAAAAGAACTATTCTTAGGTGGAAGAAGACTAACATTAGGAATAATGATACACTGATCAGTATCCTCCCTAAAACGCTTGAGTCCCTCATGCAAAATAATCATAATAGCCTCAGTTCTCCTCTCTCATAATATTTTGCTTCCATTTCCAAGGAGACTGATATATTATGGTATCTTGTGGAGCGGTACTATGCCACTAGGGACAAAATTCAATTGCTTAATCTTAGAGACAAATACACCAAGTTCTTTTATCTTTCTACTAAAAATTAGATTAGCCTTTCATTAAAATAATATGTCTACTAAAAGATAATGATGAACAGACCTCTAGTAACAATGAGCTAAAATCCCATGGTACTAGCTTCTTTCAAGACCTCTATAAGGATCAAGGTGATAGGGACATTGATCCTATTATTAGATATTTTTAACCCCTGATTTTATAGAATTCATTCATAATGGCTCCTATTAATAATGATTGACTTAAGAAGTCTAATTAGAACTTAGGTGCCACAAAATTTCCTGGACTTGATGGTCTCCCTAGTGTTTTTACCAGAAATTCTGGGACACTCTCAAATCTTATATACTTTCTATATGCAATGGTATATTAGAAGGAATCATCTCTCTTGGGAAAATAAACGAGACCAATAACATCCTGATGTCTCTCTTTTTGTGATGAATTAATCCACTCATGAGACATTCTTTTGGGAGTTTTTTAGACCTAAGTGAGGAATTTTCCCTATTATTCAACATATTTCACTTTCGTCTCCTATTTTGGTCATATTGGTATTTGTAGAGATTTTGTTCCTTAATTGTGTGTTAAGCATGTAGATCTTAGGTAGATGGTTGACAAAAGAATCAAATTTGATGAAGATAAGTAAAAAAAGTCAAGATAAACCCCAAGTCAAGGCGTAACCGGAGCTAAAAGTCACTTTGAGAAAGTTAGAGCATTTACTAGAAAAGTCTTGACATCATATTGTTTCAGTCACCATGATTAATTGATCAAAGACTTGGACTTAATTCCTTTTGATTTAGAAAGAAAATAAATTCATTTATGCGTGAGAGGTGACAGAAGTCAATTCGGAGTTGAGACAAGGAAATCATGCTATTAGCGCCACCGTGACTCAAACTTGGACAAGACTACCTAAAAACGGGTTAGGCCATTAGTAACTCATTTTAGTGAGCCCATTTGACCTCAAAACGTTTTTAGGTCAGTATATAAGCATATCATAGCCTCCTAATTCAAGATACAATATTAGATAAGAAATATTTCAATAGAGGGAGGTGCAAAAATGTTTGGAGAATAAGGAGAAGAAGAGGATGAGGGTTTTCACCCAATTCCACCAGTTTTCTCCATCCCATATCCGATTCCCTTCATTCCAAAGTAATTTTATCCTGTTTTTCATTTTTGAAATGATTTAAGCATTAGTTTTATTTAATTTCCAAATTTTCTTTATGAACTAAACCTCTTATGTTTGAGGCTTGCAATAGGTATGAACCCTAATTGAGTATTTTTGTATGTTATTTGGATTTGGGATAATTTTACTTTTTAAATGAATTGAGGTTTATTTTTACGTTGATTATATATTTGTGCTGGTTTCCTATTCATTCCTTGATCACGTATTGTAGAGTATGAGACCTGTGGCTAACACCTGAGGTAGGGAGGTCGAATTTCAGACATAGTTTTAAATGTCTAGTGTGTGGTAGTGATCCTGACGGGTTTACCTAGATAGATAGTCCATAGTGTTAGAATTATTACACTGCTTAATTTCCTAGGGTGCCCTAACCCAAATCCCCTAGTTATGTTTAGGTTTCTCCCTAAGCTACCCTGACGAGAGTTAGAGAGACTTTTGAATCCTGTTAATATGAAACACCCAATTCACCGTTATGTTAAATAACGATTAAATGATTGATTAGGAAGATTAATCGCAAGAATTAAGCATATTTATCATCCTCTTCTTATCTTTTTAGTATTTTAATTATCTTTATTTTAGTTAATCATTTATCTTATTTTCACTTTTAGCCCTTTACACAAAAAAAACAAATATATTATTGTCATTTCTTAGGAACTTTACATTATTTTACTCTCATGAAACACGTTATTGTAACTTTTATAGTCCATTTGGAGACGACAACCTTTACAATTATCAAATTATTACTTGTCAATGATATGTACACTTGCGGGAAGTCACCCTCTTTTTGTGTTGATTATTTATCACACACGACAATATTTTGCGATGCTGCCTTGGACTATATTGTTATATTTTTGTGTTTTTAGATTGTATAGTAGTATTTAGTTTTTTTTTTGTTATACTTTTTTGGTTTTGTTTTTGTCTCTCTACATATTTAACAGACTTAATCTTAAACGATCAAGGAAATAGAGATGTATGCTAGGATTTCTAGCTTGGAAGATGAATTGAACCAACTTACCACGCTCATTAATGAGAACTTCCAAGGTGAAGGTCATAAACGAAGTCTATGGTTATATCATGGTAAATCACATAAATTTCTAAAACTATCACCAAGGTAATCAGTTCAATTAATAAATTCCTAGCGGAGTCTCGTATCAAATCAATTCATATTAGCCTCGACACCAAGAGAATATATATCAAGAGACACCTCAATATCTATATATGAGTGGACAAGCCTATAGGATTCAATCCCTTCACCATCAAATTACAATGTTTATGGGCGTCAAGCTCCAATTTCAGTGTCATCACATCCACAAGA
Source organism: Nemophila menziesii (assembly GCA_029959085.1). Lineage (NCBI taxonomy): Eukaryota > Viridiplantae > Streptophyta > Magnoliopsida > Boraginales > Hydrophyllaceae > Nemophila > Nemophila menziesii. The sequence goes on along the minus strand of JARWIR010000015.1, from coordinate 2,046,520 downwards.
ATCCTCCATTGACGATCTTCAACAAACAATGAATGTTTCATGGAGGTGACGCAAGAAATGATGAAATCTTTTATAGTGATGACACAAGAGAATATACGAGACATTAATGAGAAATTAATCGCGCAATCAACTACGTTGTAGATGTTGGGGAATAAATTCACCCAATTGGCCTCCCATAGTGAGAAAAACCAACAAGCTCATCTGCTACAATTAGGCAAAGATAAAAGTAATGAAGCGAAGTCCATCAAAAATAATGAGGGAAGTGTTGGTTTCAAAGCATGTAAAGCTACAACCCGTCAAGTTGAATAGAAAATAGTGGAATTTCCACCTACTGCGTAGATTTCCGTGGAAATTCAAAGATAGGTGAACCAACCAAGCCAAGCTTGGAGGAGACGAGTGTTCAAATTTTTTGTTGAAGAGGTTGAGAAACCAAGAGTGATGGTTGATGCACCGGGGCTACAAGTAAAAATACAGCTGGACACATGAAGGATCAAGGGCTATTTAGAAAATCGGAACCATATTTAACATTATAAATGATCAACATATTCCTTGGGAGTAAGGTGTTACACCGTGAAAGCAATTTCGGCAAGGAGAGGAAACTACCCACCACCTTTTAAAGATCGAAAAAAACAAAAAAAAATAGGTGGGAAGTCCCCAGGTTACTTGTCCGAGGAAGAGGCGATTTTAAGTGGAGGATTACCGCAAGGGACTCAAGACAATCTTCGTGCAAGGTAACATGTCGAGTTTAACGATGTAATAAACAAAAGCTCTTATTGGGAGGAACCCATATTGTAAAATGATGTATTAATTTTATTTTATTTTATTAGTGTAATTAGTAAGTTTATTTTGTGTTTTAGTAATATACTATTGTTAATGGAAAAGGTAGAAAGTTGTTTTTGATGTGTATGTGAGTAGCAGATTGAGTTTGGGGTGAAAAAACTCAAAAATGGTGCTCAAATCAGGTCCTAACTGTCATGACCCTAAGCCCACAGTGTAAAATGTCAGAATCAGCACTGCCCATGCGATGCATCATAGAATTTCATGGTGTACCGTATTCATCAGTGAACGATCAAATTTCGAGAGGCCATAACTTTTCCCTCGGGTGTCGGAATAAACTTTTTTCGAGTCCAAACCGTATATTTTTTTAAGATTTATCCGATGGATAATATATTACACCCTGGATATTTAGAATCAAATGTTGTAATGAAGGTGAAGTATGTATCACTTTCATGGCTATGATATCGTTCGCCGAACTCAAGTTTTAGAGTAGCGCTTTTTATTTCAATAACATTGAAATAATTCAAGGTATTCACAAATTGCGAGAATTAATTGGAAGACCTAAGCAATTGTGGAAAAAAATATGAAAATGGATGAAAAAATTTCCTAAATAGAAACTCGCACACATTAAAAAGAATTTTAATGGCCTTTCTGATTCGTTGGCTAAATGTGTGAAACAAAATATCGACCTATCTAGTTGGAAGCCTCATCGTTATTTGACAACTTTATCTTTCTTAATAATTTATTTAGATGTAGTCGAATAGGTTGACATTTAATTGACAATGGATCCAATCAGGATTGATTTAAGACAAACTAACTGACACTTCTCTGGAAACGGTTGATCAACTTATCTTATGATAACTGATGTGCACCAGTGGAATTAGAAAACTATTGATTCAGTTTTACCAGGACCAGTTAAAGGATAAATTAGTTGCATACCATTACTTAATAGATAAGACCAGGATACATTTACATGACCTCACACCACTCAGGTGAATATACTACTAAATCTAGATAATCAGACACTTACTAGAAGTGGCTCCAATCAGGATTGATTAAAGACAAACCAACTGACACTTCTATGGAAACGGTTGATCAACTTATGAAAACTGATGTGCACCAGTGGAATTGGGAAACTATTGCTTCAGTTTTACCAGGACCAGTTAAAAATAAAATTAGCCGCATACCATTACTTAATAGAGAAGATCATGATACATTTACATGACCTCACACCCACTCAAGTGAATATACTACTAAATCTGGATAATCAGACACTTACTAAATTGGCAGAACAAAGGGAAGAGTAAACAAGATACCAAGCACAACTCAGGGACGCGACGCTCTGGAATAGGATTTGGAAGTCGAATGTCCCAAATAAAGTAAGAAGTTTTACTTGGAAGGCATGCAGGAACATTCTCCAAACTAGGAAGAATCTACATTTACGTAGTTGTAGTACCGATAAATGGTGTTATTGGTTCAATGGAAAACTGAAACAGTCATACACCTTCTACTATCTTGCTCTTTCTGTAAACAGGTTTGGACTGGCTCAGCATTACAATTCAAATACCAGAAACAGAACCTAACACGCTAGGCTGACAAAAATATATGAAGAGGTGGATCAAACGAAATGGGACACAAAAAAGGTGGTGGCATATGTTATGCTAACTTTTTGGAATATTTGAAAAACATAATATGAAAGTTATCCATGAAAACACAAAAATGGAGATGCAAACGGTTATACTGGCTATCCATGCACGCATGATTGATGTGTTTGGACACGAGTGGGACATGTTTCCTTCTCAACTGGAAGAACGACAATTAACCCATGGACACCAAATGAAAGGTTTCCTTCTCAACTGGAAGAACGACAATTAACCCATGGACACCAAATGAACTTTCTGGGACACAAACAATTTTTTCATGTGACGCATCTTTCAAATCTAAAATGGAACAAAGTCGCATTAGAATCGTTAAAAGAGATACACAAACTTTACACAGAACAATTTTGTCGAAAAATGATCTGGCAGATTCAGCAGCAGAAGGGGAAGCAATTGCGGTACTTGAAGCTGCAAAAATAGGGATACACGAGACAGGGAAGAAAACGATCATATGCTCAGATAACCTTGATCTGATTCAAGGTATCAAATCGTTTCCAACTACGTGGTGGAAAGTCAAACCGTATGTCAAGCGGATCAATCAATACGCGGAAGAACATGGAAATATTTTTCAATCATTTTCCGAGAAAATGTAACGGGATGGCAGACCTTACCGGGCTTAAAGCTAGGCAGAAAATCGGATCGGATAAAAGACAATTTGCAATGACCTACCAGTTTACCAGGCTCGGGACCAAGCTTGATTTGGTGTATAGTTTACTATGTCAAAAAAAGAAAAAAACTTTGAAAATTAAACTACCTCAGTGGTCCCTCTTTCCCCTTCACCCTCTGCATTATTCATTACAATTTTCCAAAAAAAAAAACGAAAAACAATTATCATCACATATTTTTACCATGACTATGTTGTTCATCCTAACCAGAACCGGTCTTGTCGAGTTTGGGGCCCTGAATGAAAAATTTAAACCAGGCCTTATTATTTCGGATCCTAGATTAAAATAGCAAAGTAGACAATTCTACTTATAGTGTAAAACCACATACCAAATCGACAATTACTTACAATTAACACAAAGTAGTTCAAACTTTAAAAAAATTGCAAATCTATCTTATGTTCTCTTTCCTTTTTCTTTGGGCCTTTAATCAAATTTAATTTATTTATCATTTAATTACTTCAATATGTAATTTTATAAACATAAATAATTAAATATATCTAATATACATTAAAAAATATTTACTCTCCGAAAGAATTTTGTCATTTTATAGCATGCAAAAAATCTTTTTTTTTATGTATGAGTGTACGGGCCAGCTTACGCGCACCACGACTATTCCCATAGCATGCAAAAAATCTTCTTAATAAAAGATGATCATTTACGGGAAAAATATGTCTTGTAAATTATTTTCTAATACCTTTTCACTGTTATTTTCTAATCCTTATGTTACGTATTAGAGTATTAGGTACTAAAAATATTAAAATTATTAATAAATCAAATAAATTAAAATTCATAAATATGATCAGTCTACCAATTCAAAAAATAAGCAGATAACAAATAAAAAAACTGTCATCATTAAACCTTTAAAAAAGCATATGATTATTTGATTCTTTTTTAATTTAATAAATTATAAAACTTATATATTTGATATATTAATAAATATTAAATTATTAAAAAGATTAAGTAATAATATATATCTGCAAATATGCAAACAAAACAAAAATTACGGCCAATAAATAGCAAATTGAAATCTTTAAAATTGTTTATTCAACAAATTGCAAGATTATTTAATTCCTTTTGGATCTAATAAATTACAAATTTTTAATAAAAAATTACAAAAATTTCAAAAAAATGAAAAATATAATAAGAATAAAAATAAAAATACCTGAGAAGTGAAAATAAATTAGTAAAATAATGAATGGTGTTTGAAACCCTATCATATTCCTATATAGTTACAGTATTTATTTTTATCATAACCTGTACAATAATAATATTAATGATTGTTTTTATTAATCAATAAAGAAATAGACATAAATAATTTGAGGATTGGAAGAGTTTTGTTTGTTGGGTGTTTGAAAACTGAAATCTATTAAGAAAAGATAATGCGTTGCTTTAAATAATATAAATTGGGTTTGAAAATGGATTAGAAATATTACTAGTGGGTCTTTATAAATATTGGGCCCTGTGCGGTCGTACTAGTTGCACTTGCCCAAGACCGGCTATGATCCTAACCCAGCTTATTTTAATCCTAAACAGCTCAACTTTCAAAGCTGTTGAATCCCGTTGTAGCAAAGGATGCGACTTAGCACTAGCATCATACTACGTTTGGGATGGAAACAACCTCACTTTCATATCCCAACTCACAAACACACCAATCCAAGAAATCCTCGATTACAACAAATAGATCCCAAATCAAGACAACATACAATTAGATTCAAGAATAAACATACCCTTTTCATGTGATTGTCTTAGAGGTGGTGAATTCTTAGGCCATATCTTTACTTATAACATTATATCACAAGACACTTATGATATAATTGCAGAACTTTATTATTCAAACTTGACGACAACTGAAAGGGTACAAGCGCAAAATAGTTGTCCTGCTCCAATGATCCCAGATATAGGCGTTACCTTAAACGTGACAGTCAATTGCTCTTGTGGAAATGAAGATATTGATAAAACATATGGGATGTTTGTTACCTATCCTTTGAGGGAAGGGGAAAGTTTGAATTCTATAGCGGCAGCTAACAATTTGAGTGCTGATGTGATCACGACTTATAATCCTGGAGCTAATTTTTGTGCTGGGAGTGGCCTGATTTTTCCCTCCCGGGGGAGGTTAGTTTTATTAAAACATAATTATGATTTGATTATTACTAGTAATTAGCATAGTACACATTTTGATACTTTAAATACTACAGTATTATCCATCGATTTAAATTCTTGTAGTTTCGCTATGGCTTACTGAATATTTTTTGGTTTACACTTCTTTATGGATAAAAATCGAAACTATCCTCCACTAACTACAAGGTAGCAACCACCACCATCAAAATGCTCTCTCCTCTCTCTAACTCTCCACCCATCACCACCATCACCATAAAAAAAGCCACCACCATCTAAAAATCACCATTTAAATAGAAATCGAGCTCCCTTTACAAAGAAATCAAAGCTTTATTTCCATTCTTACTCTTCCCCCCCTTCCCCACACTTCTATACCCCTGTTTTTCAAAAATTGCTCTCGTTTTCATCCACGATGAACTTCTATTATACTAAACATCCTCTCGCAGGTAATAACAAGCTTGTTATCTCACTTGAAACAAATACTAAGTATAAGACACTACAAGAATTCAAACTCATTGGTAAATTGTTGGTTAGAGATCAGACTAATTTCATCTTCATCAAGAATCACATTAATAAGTAATCTTACTGAAGAAGTGGAAGCAGAAAAATTAGCTCCAAACACAGTGATTCTTAAATTCAAAAATGAGGAAGATCAACTCACTGTATGGAATCAAAGACCGTGGACAATTATGGGTAAGCATTTCGCTATAAACCATTATGAAAAATCATCGTCTAGGGTCATGAATACTACTCTATGGATACAACTTACTGGAATTCCAATAAGCTTACTTACTGAAAACTGTATTGGCAATATTATGAATTTTTTTGGGAATGTTCATCATATCTCGTTACCTGAATCTCAAATTATCGACGAAAATTCGATAACTAGAGTGCAAGTAGACTGGAATCTTGAATCTCCAATAATTGCTGGGATTAATTACTTTGAAGATGAATTCACCAAATTTTGGATTGAATTCAAGTACGAGAATATCGGTCAAGTTTGCTACGGATGTGGTTTATTTGATCATGAAAATCAAACTGTGGAAATCCCACAACTAAACCTCGAATTGGAAGTTGGGTCAAACTCTCCACAAGGGGTCCTTCAAAATCAACAGCCTCATTCAAAGAAAGAGCCTCCTCCACCACCGAAAAATTCATGACTGGTGGAAAGAAAATCTTCAAGTCGAGTTGGACTCGGAAACTCGAAAAACCCAACTCACCTATTACGAAAAAGGGTACTATTGGTACTACATCGAAATCTGTGAAATTGGTACAAAGCAACACGGTGGTACTCACTAGTGACAAAAAAGCCACTGATCTGTTCATTTTTTAAGGTGGAAAAGATGAAGGTACGGGTAGTGGTAAGAATAAAAACAAAATTGGTACGAAGAAGGAGGAAGAAGATAAGAAGAAGGAAAAGGCCAAAACCTTTTTGGACTTTATAGAAAAAGAAAAAGGCCTTAATGAGTTGTCCCAACAAATGGTTACAAAAATTAATAATTCACCGGCCCGTATAGAGGACATAGCCTTTGGTTCTTTTCCAAGCCCAAGTCAAGGAGGCCCATCTTCTGTCATTAAAAAATCTCCAAACTCAGGGTCAGCCCACTTTATGATCAACCCACAAGAAACCCAACCCAACTCAAACATTAGCCCACACACTCCGATAATATCCTCTCTCTCTATCCAAACCCCTTCTTCTAACATTATCCAAAACCATTTCTCCTCTCTCTCTCTCCACCGTCCCAAAACCCTACCCGCTCATCTCCTCCTCATAACCAAACCTCTAAACAAGCGGCATCTCCTACTATCTCTCATAAACCCCAAGCCACTACCTTAACCACCACTCTACCATTACCAATTATCAATCAAGTTAACCCCAGAGTTCAAATTTCTACTGACTATGAAAAATCTATCTCATCTGAACTTAAAAATGATGATGAAGAAATGGTTCATTCTAGACCATCAATACGAAGAATGTTCAACCATAAGAAGGATAAGAATACTATTAAGAATGAGAGAAGGAATAATAAAATATGGAAGTTCAGATCTCAAATCAATGATCCTGTTAGAAGAATCGAAATGGAGGGTCATGTTGATCTAAACATACAAGATGAAGAGGTGGTACTCGAACCTCTAGTGATTCAACTTAATGGTAATAATGATCAAATCAACAACATTGAATCGGAACAACAACTTGAAGAAGGTGAGATCCCCGATCAATGATACACCTTGCCTGGAACGTTCAGGGGATTGGCACTCCTCTGACGGTCCAGACCCTTCTCGATATCTGTACAAGATATCATCCGGAGGTAATTTTTCTTTCAGAAACTAAAAATCCCTATTCTGTGTTGAAAAAACTTGAAAAACCCCTTAGAATGTCTTTAATTACTACAGTTGAACCTGTGGGGATTAGTGGGAGGTTAGCAATTTTTGCAATTAATAAATCTTCTATTAAAGTCCTTAACCAGGATGAAAATTTCATAAATTGTGAACTTATTAAACCAAATGGCACTAAACATATTTCCACCTATGTCTATGGAGCCCCTACGGAAAAATATAAAGACTTATGCCTCGAGAAAATTAAAGCTTGTAATCCTAGTAGAAAAATAGCGTGGAACCTCATTGGGGATTTTAACCTTATACGTTTCTCGCATGAAAAACTAGGTGGTAATACAAATTATAGGAAGAGTATGGAAAAATTCAATAAAGTCATTAGTAATCTTGACCTTATACAGCTTAATAATAAAGGGTGTGCCTATACCTGGTCTAATAGAAGGAATAAAGAACAACTTATTAAAATGGTACTTGATAGAAACCTCTGTAATGAAACTTGGGCCTCTATTTATCCTAATGCATGGGTTAATGCACTACCAGCTCTAGGTTCAGACCATATCCCACTTGTCCTTCACTTTAATGATAATCATGATAAATCCTATATAAGATTTCATTTTGAAAATTTCTGGACAGAAGAAACTGAATGCCTTGAAATAATTAAGAATGTATGGAACTCTAGAAAGAATATTAAACTATTACTAAAGGTAGTTTAGTTACCAAACTTAATATGTGTAAGAGAATTCTTACTGTGTGGAGTAAAATAAAGTTTAAGAATACTAGAAAGAAATAGACCTTTACCTGGAAAGGCTTAAAGTTATTACTAATAATAATAATGTCCTAGACTCTGATAAAGATGAGTATAACTGGATAGTTAAATAAATTGAAACCCTTAGGAAAAGGGAAGAAGACTTCTGGGCTGCAAGGTCCAGAGTTAATTGGTTAAAAAAGGGGATAGAAATACAACATATTTTCATGCTTCTACTAAATAGAGGAGATACTTTAATAAAATATCCTCTATTATGAATGATCAAGTGGTTTGGTTAAATACTCAACATGAGGTTAACCAAAATCTCCTTAATTACTTTAATAACATCTTCAATTTGGTGGGCCCTAGAGATTTTTCCTTTGTTCTGAATATTATTCTGCCTAAGATTACTAAAACAATGAATAATACCCTACTGAAGCCTATTCTTATTAAGTAAATTGAGCAGGCAGTCTCAGAACTTAAAGCTAATAAAGCTCCAGGCCCTGATGGCTACCCAGATTTCTTTTATAAGAAATATTGGAATATAATTAGACTTGATGTCATACAAATTATCGACAAATTCTGGTATAATAATGAAAGTTTGGAGGATCTAAACCATACATATATCTCGCTTATTCCTAAAATTGATAAGCCTGGCACTATTAAACATTATAGGCCTATTAGTGTGTCTAATTTCATTTATAAAATAATAGCGAGACTTTTAGTCAACAGATTACAACCTTTCACGTGTTACATTATTGATGAAAATCAATCTGCCTTTGTACCTGGCATAAATATACAGGAAATACTTATATAACACATGAGGTTTGTAACTATTTAAAAGAAAAAAGAAATTCAAAAAATTATAGTATGATTATTAAGGCAGATATACAAAAATCCTATGAATTTGTGGAATGAGATTTTTTATCCCAACTTATAAAAAAATTGGGTTTTGAACCTAAATGGATTGAGAGAATTATGAACTGTATCACCACTGTCTTATTCCATTTTAATCAATGGACATCCTAATAAACTCAATAAACCCCAAAGGGGTTTAAGGCAAGGGGATCCCCTCTCCCCACTTATTTCATGCCTTATAACTCAGACCCTTACTGATTTGATTAAACACAAAGTAAATAATGGACTTTTAGATGGTATTAAAATTTCATGAAATGGTCCCGCCTTAACCCATTTATTATTCGCTGATGATAGTGTTTTATTTTTGAAAGCCAACTATAAAGATACCAACAGTTTTAATGATATTATCAATAAATTTGGATACTCTACATGCCTTACTTTAAATTTAAATAAGTGTGGGGTAAAATTTAGTATAAATACCCCTCACCACATTCAACATACTTATGCCTCGAGAATAAACATGAATATTACAAATAACTTAGGTTCTTACCTGGGCCTACCCACTGAATGGGGTAGGTCAAAAGTCAAAGAACTAAATTTTCTTGTGGAAAAAGCTATTAAAAAGACCCTTAATTGGAAAAATCTCTATCTCTCTGACGCTGGAAAGGAGATATTTATTAAATCAGACCTCCAAAGTATTCCAAATTATTTTATGTCCTCTTTTCTTCTCCCTAAAAATATTTGCGAAACTATATCTATGAAAATAACGAAATTTTGGTGGAGTAAAAATTATAATAAGGGTATATATTTGACCAATTGGTCTTGTTTAACACATGGTAAGTATATAGGGGGGGGGTTAGGATTTCGAGACCTTAACATTATGAACATATCTTTACTCTCCAAACAAGCTTGGAACTTACTGAATAATAAAAATTCTCTACTTCATAAAGTATTAAAAGGGAAATACTTCCCTAATGATAACTTTCTACATGGTAAATTGGGTAACAAACCATCTTGGGGATAGAAAAGTTTAATTACAGGAAGAGATGCTATAAAAAATCAACTAATTTGGAAAATTGGAAATGGGGAGGACATTAACCCCCAAAAGGATTACTGGTTCTCTCAAGATATGAAGATTAAAAAACCTTTTGATATTAATATCACTAAGGTATCTGATCTCTTCCATAATAATGAAAGAAAATGGAATTTAGAGAAAATTAAAAATAATTATGAAGAATCTGACTACCAAAGAATTATTAAAACTTTCATACCCCTTATTCCAACCCAAGATATTCTATCTTGGAAGCTAAGTCCAAGTGGACTCTATTCTGTTAAAATGGGGTACCAGTTCATGAAAGCTGAAAAAATTAAATTAGAAACTGTTACAAAGAAGGCTAAACCCTCATCCTCACATGTTACTGATTCAAATGTTTGGAAAGCAATTTGGAATATGAAAACTGCCCCAAAGATAAAAAACTTTATCTGGAAGGCTATAAAGAATATAATTCCTACAAATTATAATTTATATAGGAAAAAATGCAAGGAAACAAATATTTGCCCTATTTGTAACATGAAAGCTGAAACTGTGGAACACTTGTTATTTGAATGCGAATAGGCCCGGGCCACATGGCTTGCTTCTCCATTAACTTTAAGAATCAACAACCACTCCACTAGTTTGGATGTTTGGATGGAAGATTTTCTTAAAACAATGGGGAAGCAACCTAATAAAGTACAACATACCTTTGAAAAATTATGTACTTTAATTTGGCAGATTTGGAAAGATAGAAATTCTTTCATTTTCAATAATATTAAATTGGATCCTATTTATACTTTGGAAAAAGATGAGAATAATTGGAAGGAAAACCTACCTCACTCTACGAATAATTTTAATTCACATGTTACTGATGTGGATATGGATACTTCACTTACAAAGATTAACACCATTAGCGAGAAGGGTACAACACTCAAAATCCCTAATGATGTGAATAAAAAACTGAAGGGAAAGAAATACTCCACTTCTGTGGATAATTCTGCTCTTGATAGAAATCAACAAGTTAATTATAGTAAAGAATTAACCAGATGGGATTAGCTCACTGGCCAAGACCTTGGTCTACCAATCTAGTGGTGCAGGTTCGAACCGAGTCAATGACTCTGAGTCCAAAGTGGCTCTCCTATGTAACAAAAAAAAAAGAATTAATAAAGGATAGTAAGTGAATTCCTCCCCCTTTAAACTCTATAAAAATAAATTGTGATGCTTCTTTTACTAAAGATAGAACTACCATTGCTTGTGTTGCCAGGGATTATAAGGGAAGACTTATTAGATGTGAAGCTTGGAGAATTAAGGTTGACAATCCTCTTGAAGCTGAAGGTTTATGAGTTCTCAAGGCATGTCTATGGGCGAGAGAACTGAAGAATTTCCATTGCATTGTGGAGAATGACTGGCTTCAACTAATGGAGCCTTTAGTTAGCAATTTTGTTTTTAATTCTCCATGTATTACTAATATAGTTAAGAGTATTTATTTCGTTTCGGAATATTGTAATCCAACTTTTTCATTTATTAGAAGAAGTGGAAATAGGATAGTGGATTGGGTTTGCAAAAATTTGCCATTAGGTGAGTCATTTGACTTTTGCGCAAACCCACTCCCTACTAAACTAGTTGAGTTGTTAGGCCTTGATTCATCCCTCAAGAGAATAGACTAAAATTATTCTGTAAGCGTTGTGGTTTCTTTTATATAAGCGTTTAAAAAAAAAAAAACAAGGTAGCAAACTCTTTTGAGGTTTTTTTTTTTTTTTCAGCATAGGTGGGACTCTCTTCTCATAATGTTGTAATATACCGAGGTTTATTTAATTTAATAAAATCCTCATAATAAATTATAAGACTTTGTTTACTTGTAAAAAAATTAGACTAGGCTAATAGGTAAAGAATTCGACAGACTCGATTAACTTATCTAAACTAACCTAAAATTAAGATGAATGGTTGGTTTATTGGACGAGTTGTGATCTAAATTTTAAAATAATATACATTGTTTAAAAAATTATATTTTCTAAAACTGAATATTATTTAAATACAGATCAAATAAAATGTAAAGTAATAAGTATTGTTTTGAATAATTTTTATTTTATAAATTAATATTGACTCAAATACAAATCTAACATGTTTATCAATTCAAGTCATGTGCAATGCATTTTAAATTAATCGTACCCGAGATACAATGATTTATATAACGTATTGAACAAAGGTGGGTCTTATTTTTCAAGACCCGCACAAGAACGGAAAGTTTACGGGTCGAATAAATTTTATTCCAAACGACCCATGCACACCTCTAATTAATATAGAAATATAGATTTTTGAGCTATAATAATGAATTTAGATTAACCTAATCTATATATACGATTTTCTTGTTAACAATAACACACAGTTTCGGTAAGAGAGGATGTCCAACCGAGAGATTGAAAGAAAGCAACTCAAGATTTATCTTTGGGAAAACGTGAATTCGTGTGGAAGGTGCGTATAACAATGGTAAGATAATGACTACAAGAGGTGAACGAGTTAAACACCTATATGGTGGTGTACATATATGATTTATAAATATTGTAGTATATTTCATATTTCTATCCGATACTATGAAATTCGTATATTCGCAATTTGTTAAACTCGTGCAATTGGTTTTAGTAGAGTTTTGGGATAGTTTGAATTGGTCTTTACTATTTACTGAGCAACAAGGTAGTTGTTTCAATGATAAAGAACTGTAATTGTTCATGTTACATTATTGAAAAATAAAGTGTAAAGAAAATATTTAGTTTATTCTTTATCTTGTTAGAGGAAATAGTATGATATAATTGATGTTAGATACAAATTACCTAGCCTAATTGTTGTTAGTTGTTACATAAAAGAAAAGTAAGATAATAATAATGAACTATGAATATACTTTTTTTTTTCAATTTGATTCCTAACAAACCAATAATATAATTGTTATCCCACACTCTTATTTTTAAATGGGATATCTAGATATGTATGACTATTAATAATCAAGTTGTACTTCTAATTTGAAATATCAATGTTCATACTTGCACACTTTGCTGCTTGATTTGTAATTATGTTGATGTCTCTTTTGATGTGATATATTTTCTAACTCGGAAATTTCGTCATCCATTTTCATATTTTGCTGGTGATTGGAAGGATTCTCCAGTTAATTCCCTTTTTTTATGTGAATCCCTTGAATTATTTCAAAGCTGTCAGATTAGAACGATCTACTCGATGGATTAAGACCTCTCGCTGATCTCATTGCAAATAGGACACACCAAACCTCCCCTTATGTGTACGATTTAACCCTTCCTCTTTTTATAATCTTGTGGAGTATATTTCCTTCTTTATTAACCTCCATTAATGCCACCCCCCGTAGGTTCCCATTCTTTTATGAAAGATGCATCGTTAAGCCAAACTATATTTGTTTCATCTTGGCAATCTGCAATGTTTCCCATCGTCCTTCAACGCTGCTTTGTTGTTCTACTTTCTATTTTCTAAAAATCTCATCCAAGAGCCTATTGATCCTTATATTAATTTATTGGATGTCACATTTTCTTTTCTCAAAGAAATCATCCATCTTAACTTTCCATATGAACCAAAGTGTACAAAGAACAAAAGCCATCGAATAATTCCTATCCAAACCATTATTAGATGCACTATTAATAGTTGATAAAATCTATTTATCAAATGGTCCATTGAACTCAAGATTAACTTTTATTTTCAATTCTGATGTGCCCATACCACACAACTAAATAGAAATTTCAGAAGAACGTGTTCAACTGATTCGTCTCCCACCATTACATGTCGGGTCTTCAACGCACTTTCTTTTTCTCAGGTTCTTTTTGGTCGGTAGTGCTCCATTAAAAGCTTTCCAAGAGACGATTATATTTTTTCCGGAATGTTAGACTGCCAGACCATTTTCTTGGTTTCACCATTATTTAATTTCCCCCGTATAAGAACTTTGACTTTTCTTGTATAAGTTTTCCTGAACCAATGATTGATAACCCTATTTTGTGATGTACTTATCATCCTTCGTGTGGGACCATATAATCTTATCTTCTTCATCCAGCTGAGAAATTGATATTTTAATATTTCATTGACCAAACATTTTGGGTACACCTTATTAATAGTGTTAGCATACCAACTTGTTAGATTCTTTTTAAAAAGATACACCACTACTTCCATATTACAGTTCATTGGTTTTTCCATTTTTATATTTTTACTTACCCATGAGTACTCCTACATGTTTTTCGATAAAGGATTAATAATTTGTCACACACATTTTTTCTTAAGCAATTGAAACTCTATAAATTAGCCCAACTTCAAGATCTTTTTTGCTTAATTGCCAAAGTGACGAATATACTTTACTCAGTCAATATTTTTACCTTGACTTATACTTATGGTGGTGGCAAATGTGTGATAAAATAACGATATAAATAAAAGAACAAACACCTTATACCACTACGATAAACTCACCGCAAGTAAACAGATCGTTTTCAAGTAATGTGTAAGTAAAACGGATATCGATCTCATGGACTACGAGAGTACGTTTGTAAATAGTGCTCTTACTAAGTGAACTAGTAATAGTTGATAAAATAATTCACAAAGATACTAAAATATTTATTGGGTTTTTATGACTCTAAACAATAAACCTAAGACTTAAATTAAAGACAAGAAATAAAATAGGATAGAGAGAAATTTTGACAGTTTAGCGTGAGAACTAGCAAGTAATCCCTACTAGCCTTGTTCAACGTTTATTATCTAAGGGAGAATTATGTGATACATACGCAATAGTCTTGATTCTAAATTCATCTTAACCCTCGTCACGGTGGACTTAGGAAGCAAACTCTACACTACCAGGGGACTTGGGTAAGGGGGCCCTATGCAATGATCGGTGGTTAAGTTAATACCTATTGACTATCTACTTAGGCAAGCAGTCAGGATCACTACCACACACTAAACAATTATGTGGTGTTTCTATAACTGAATCCCCCGTCATAGTGTCAACCCAATTATAAAATACATTCATAACGTGATCAAAATTAGGGATGGAATAAATTTAAGCACATAAAACAGATATGTAAAATAAATAAAAACTTTAATCAATTTAAAATCACTTTCCCAACTAACTTATAATAAAGAAATAGAATTCAAAGATTATACATATGAAAACCCAAGTTATGGGAAAATTAGTTCATACTAGAAATAGACTAAGGATAAAAGTAATTAGAAACATAGTTAAGCTAAAGAATCTAATTCAATTAATCGTAATAATAGAGGGATAATATGGAGAAGAGGAATTTGTCACTTCGATAGCTTCTTGTCTTCCTCTATAGGTCAGCTTGCTTCTCTGGATGATAAAACTTGATACCAACGACTAATATTCAAGCAATGACAATGTTTACAGAGGTAAATAGGTGTATTTATAGGTGTTAGTTCTTAATCTTGGAGAAAGGGCCAAATTATTTGGGTCTTAATCCAACTCAAATTTGTATTCTTAACTTGTAGGACAAGATAAACACTGGAGATTGAAACAATCATAACTCTTTCGTTACTGGGCCAAATTCAGTATACCACTGGTGTCGACTAGGGTGTGATAAAAATAAGATATAAATAAATGCAAAAATAGACACCCTAGCCTAGCACGGTTCTACAAGTATACATGACGTATGCAAGTTTTACAGATAAATAAGATTCGTTCATCAGAGACTATAAAAGTTAGGAAGAAATTATGCAATTGATCAAGTGCAAATAAAAAGCTAGATCAGATAATACGCAAATAAAATAAAAGACAAATAGATTTTTGTTTAATTTTTGTAATAGAATATTAAACTAATAAATTAAAGACAGAAAATTAAATACGAAGAGAAGAAGATAGTATGAGAGTTTAGCTCGAGAAATATGCACTATTCTTGTTTATTCTAAACATGTAAGGTTGAATTATGTAGTACTGCAATAATCAGGATTCTAAATTCCAACCTACACCCAGAGAGCGAATATGTAGGCTACGGCACAACCACAAGGTGACCTTAAATAGGGTTATCCTACGCCACTAGGTTCCTAAGTAGATCTTTCCTTCAATTGGTGATATGGTGATTAAAACAAACCCTAATGATTATCTAGTTAGGCTGGTGTTGTCAGGAGCAAATCCTTATTCTAGAAGTTATGTGGTGTTTCAATAGTTAAACACCCCTTCAGGGCGACCATCTAACTACTATTAAGGTAATCCTATACGTAGGCCTCCGCAAGAAAAACAATCAATACATCAAAGAACATAAACAGAGAATAAAACATTAATTCAAATTAAATTCGATGGTATCCCAAATTAGATAGATTTAAAACAAGAACCATGGTTCATAAATATATGCTAAATTTCAAGCTAAAATTATTTAGTTCATACTAAAGAAAGAAAATAATTACAAATTCGAAGGTTGAAGACATGATATGGTGTTCAGCTACTTCAAAACTTCTCATATTGTGTTGTAAGCTTCCTCTTGGCTTAAGGTTTGCAAATGATGTGTTTCTTCTGATTAAATGGTGTATTTGTAGGGTATAGGAAACCCTAAAACATTTTCTTGGAGTGGAAGACAAGTAACTTGGACTCCTAGCCCAACTCAAATTCGTAACCCTAAAATATAGAATAGGTAAGATTCTGGTGTTGTTTTGTTTTGGCCGTAACTTCTTCAATACTTATCTGTTTGACACGTACCAATAGTCGAAACTGGTCGTCTCGGAAAGCTCTATAACTTTTATTTAGACCATTATTATAAATTCCTAGCCAGTATTGAGTTATGATCACTTCAATGTTCGTAGCTACTGGAATTCATTATTTGACAACTTTATTTTTTCCTTTTTCATATTTCTTTCCTTTATCTCCAATTTCCATGTTTATATTATTTACCTTATCTCTTATAATTGACTTGGCATTTAATTAATTACCATATATATTTAAAAACTTCACAATTTACAAACAATTAAACCCAATATGCTCTAAAAATAATAAGTAATTATATTAAAACACGAAATAGGAAAGTGTACTAAATCATGAGAAAATCGACCTATAACCTAATAAATACACCTAAAATGATGTCTCCAACTAATATTAGATCATCACATATAGGGAGACATCAACCACCTGTAAAAACGACCGCAAATCAAAGACAGTCTGACCCTAAAAAGGCTCATTTTAAATTCATAACCGATTTTATGCAGTCCTCAAAACAGTAGACGTCTCTGAAACATCACATATTTATTTGGCAGCTTTTCTTTTCCTAAATCAACTCTATTTTCTTTTAAATCTCGATTTCTCCTTGGATCTTCTTTCCTTCACTCCTTGCAATTGATTTGGAATCTAATTATATTCCATATACCTAATAGCTTCACATTGACACACAAATTATACCAAATATGCTACAAAAGTAATAAATCTCCAAATCAAGGCATGAATTAAGAAATTATCAAATAATAGGGTAATATTCCTTAACAATTAATATAATGCACCTAAAATGATGTCTCGTGAATAGATTAATTCATCACAAATATGGAGACATCAACTTATTAGATAATTAAATTTATAACATAAGTAGCATGGACTAATCTGTTCAAAAGATAGGGAGAAATAACAAAATTATGAATTGTTAAACTAATCAATGTTATCCATGTTACTTGTTAGATACTTCCATTTGATTGTTAGATACTTCTTCTTGAGACCATAGGAAATAGGAATAAAAATATATAAAGACTTATTTTACAAAATTGTTTTATTGACTTATGTTCTTTCATGATTTACCCCCAAAAAAAAATCTATCATAAACTATGGATTTTTTTCTAATATAGATAAAGAGCCCGTTTGGGATTGATTTTTATAAAAATCACTTGAAGTGATTTTAGATCCACAAAAATATTCTAGATCTTTAAAATCACTTTTAGAAAAAACACTAGATAAAATAATCACATAAAGTGATTTTAGATGTCAAAATATTATTTAACACTTTCTATAAATATTTAAATTTTAATCGAAAAACGTTTTTAGCTCTAAAATAATCAATCCCAAACACGCTCAAAGGTTATAAGACTGTGGTAAGAAAGATTTTTGATGCATTGAGAACTTTAATATGATTTTGTTTTCTCAAGTTGTTAATAATAATATAGATATACAATGTTACGAAGATAAATTTCAGTAGCATGTTTTTAATAATTCATTTTTAATCGAATTAATTTAATGTAAGAGAGGTATAAAAAATCGAGAAAATTGCTAATTAAATTTATAACCCAATAAATTATGTCTTAAGAAGTCCAGTCTAAAAGTTTGGATGATTAAGGTAAAAAATATTACTTTAAACTTATGATACACCTAATATAACCTTACACATATTTTGTAATTTTATCTCCGTATTGGTTCATTGTTTGCGGGCCCGATCTGACTAGTATATTTCTTCTCTCTTCCAAAATACTTTTGGTTGTTCTCGTATAATTACGTACTCATCAATTGCTCTATGGAATGTGGTCTATTATTAATCTGTGCGAGTTCTCCTTGTAGTTCCTTGATTTTTGTTTTGTTATTCAGAAATGTAATTTTGCTTCAATTTGTCAGTGCAGCAGTAGTGTTCTCTTTTTTCCCCATGAAAACTTCCAAAGATTCTTCTTGCCCTGGTTGTCACCATGGCTCCCTAATAACTCCCTAACAATCCTGGATTTCTATCTATTAGGTTTGAAATTTAATATCTTTTTGTTTTAATAGTTTGACCATTATAATTCGGTATCAACGGTGAATGATCTAATCCTAAGCAAGAGGAACGTAAACCATCACATTTGGGTATTTAGCTATCAAATTTGTACACGCAAGCGCTCTGTCCAACTTAGTTTTACTAGGTCCTGATCCAAACGTCGTTTAGACCAAGTATTAAAATTTTCGTAGGAATTAAGTTCACAAAGCGAAAGAGAAGCAATAAATAAGTTAAAACTGAGAATATGTTGAGGGTTAGTCGGAACCCTACTAAGTTTCTCACTTGACTTGAATATATACTTGAAATCCCCTCTAAGCACCCAAGGGTCAGTACGAAAATTTCTCCACTTGTGTATTTTGTTATAGATTGTTAACCTGTTTTTACAATCAGTATGAGCATGTGTGCATACAAGGTAGTACAAAATAAATATCATTAATATGGAATATCATGTGTAAGGGCTTACACTGATTGTGCTAAGTTTAGCAGTCTCATTCCAAACAAAAAGGATCCTCCCTGAATGCATATCGACACCTGAGGGGTTCACAACACGAAAAAAAGTCAAAATTAAGTTGCCTAGAAACTAGGGGTGCATCAACGCTGGTCAACATAGTCTCAAAAAAAATAGGAAATAGAAGGCTTATAATCACCAACCATTTCCCTCAAAACTTGAGCTGTTAGGGGGGACGGAATCCCCTGACAACTCCATACAAGCGTACTTATATCTGACATGCGGTGACTAAGAGGTGACTGCGTCCTCTACCACCAATTTTTCCACCTCCCCCTCTCCCACCTATCTTCCTTGTGATCCTCTTATACTCTTTTTCAAACTCACTCACACCCCCGACTCAGAATCACTAGCTTACATATTTTTATCCACTTTACTTTGCACGTTATCCGGCTATTCTTCTTCTAGATCTTCATCTGATTCATCGTCAGACACATATTCTCCCACCTCATACAAATCCACAAAATCATCGTCACCAAGGTCGACATCAGATCTATGACCTTCCTGTTCAACTGAAAGTGATGAAGTAAGATCAATCTCAATTTTTTTCTCCTCGCTTCTCTTTCCTTTCACACTGAACTGCTTTGTGTTTATTTTTAGAATCTTACTCATAACATCATTAAGGTTCAACTATTCCAATCTCTGTTTGAGCATCGTTTTCTTGTCCATACCCGCGTAACGTCCTCTAGTTATATATAACAGTCCTCCCTTTATCTTCCTTGTTAACATTTTCTCCAATTGGTTGATTCAAAATGAGTGTAGCCGAGATAAGCTCCATAGCTAATTTTCCTAAACCCCTTGCAAACTTCTCAGTCTTCCCAGAATTGCCACCTTCTTCATCATTTTCCACTATCACAATTCCAGAGGACTGTTTCGAGAGCGTTTCAATTGCCACTACGGCTAGTATTATATCACGCAAATTTTTTAAGCCCCCTTGTTTTCCACCCTTTTCTCCCCTATGTCCATTGATTCAGTCCTACCCGTCTCGCCGCCATTCTTCCTTTGTTCCTCCTTACGATCGTTCCTCTGCTTAGTCCTTCTCTCCGCACCGCTCTCACGATCAACCTGCTGTGAGCACTTTCATCTAACCTTTCACACCTGTACATACCAACATGTCTACTAAATTCTCCATCAACTCTTCGTTTGATTCCGTAAAATGGCTCGCTGGGTTGTGTTCATACCACGTTATTCATATTCCACGTAATAAAACTCCTTTTGATTGTACTAACTGCTAAACTATTATATGGATCTCCACAGTCATCACTCTTGTGTCCTAACTTACTGCACATGAAACGAAACAACCCCATAGATTCATATTTGAGCGTTACCCAACCTATATCGTTTTCTTGTTAGAGATACACTTTAGCAGGAAGAGCTTCTTGCACATTGAACTGGACCCGAAACCTGTGGATATGAACTTTCTCATTTTCATTTTTTGGGCAATCCACCTCCTCGAGGTCAACAAATTCCTTAGTTGTTGCTCGAAGTATTGCCAAAGTGTTCTGCATGAACGCCAAGACAGTGACTTTCACCCATGCAGAGGAGTAGTTCAAATGAACCTCGTGAAAACTTTTCTTACTAGCCCATCTGTCCATACCTACGTGAAGACCAAGCAAATTTCCAAGTCTTAAGTTCCAAAGGCAAATATATTCACGTAGTTCTTCTACTTCCATTATAAAAAATTTCTCTTTGATCTCAGTAACCCCTGAGATTTCCTTTAACCAACCATTTATATTTAAGAATCCTTTGAAAACCAGGTGAGTTCACTCTAATACACCCAATTACATGCACTACTATAGTGCATTCATCCATCTATTGATCAATCCCACACACCCTAGTGTCGAGGCTAAGTACCCCATCTCAGTGTCTTCCGCCTTGTCCATCACGATAAGAGGCAAAGAGTGGCAAGTTTGAGTGGCCATCAGGTTTTGAGGAAAACATGTGACTGTAACACTACTATGTTTACACAAGACAAGATAATCTACCAAGCAAAAGAATTTATAATTAACGCTACCAGTGTAAAGAACTTTATTAAGATGAAGCGTTAGAAAGAACGGTGTGCACGAAAAGTTTATAATGGATGAAATATGAAGAATGAAAGGACCTGCGGTACATATATGACTTCCTTATGGTAGTGTAAAAGTCGGTTCTTCATCTCGTATTCCACTTGGCCACCATTCGTAGTTGAAATTTCCACATGGCTATGATAGAGTAATATGTTTATAGTTGTATTCACGTGTGAAGTCCAAGCATTCAACACACCCATTTTGTATTCGAGAGTGGCCTTGCATGTTTTCCAGAACTTGTTAATAGTTTTGGGAGCCCTAGACACGCAATAACTCTTTACCTCGAGCTCCGTTCTTCTAGGACTAAAGGACCTACTCAGATTATTACCTCTTCGTTCTTCCGTATTCCTCCTGTGTTGATGTCTCTTCATTTGTGATGATTAAATATACTTCTGAGACATCATTTTACCTGTATTTATAAGTTTATAGGTCGAATTTAGCTTAGTTTAGTGCACTTTCCTATTTTGAGTCTTGATTTAGTAACATAATATTTTTAGAGCATATTGGGTTTAATTGTTTATTTAGTGTGAAGCTTTAAAGATAATTATGGAGATTAATTAGAGTCCAAGTCAAAGACTACAAGATATGGAAAGAGATTTGCATGGTAATTGGAGATAAAGGAAATAAAAGCTAAAATCATGGAAAAGGAAAACTGCCTAAATCTGAATTTCTGCAACTACGTCTAAAGAAGTGGTGATAACTCCAAAACCAAGACGATTTTGGAAGATTCCTTTCATAGGGATGTAGATAATTCTGTGACGATTCTTTTGGTATATTGTGGAGCAAAAACCGACCAATAACGAAGAAGATATGATCAAAACAGTTCATCAGTAATTACCTTTATTTCCATACGAATTTGAGTTGGGCTTGGAGTCCACCACTTACTTCTCCTTCAAGAAAACGAATTAGGTCAACCTATACACTATAAATACAGCCTCTTAACATTAGAAAATCATCCTTGGCCAGACCTTAAGGCCAAGAGGAAGCTGCGACACAAGAAGAGAAGTCTGGAAGGAGCTGTGCATCAATCATGTCTTCTTCAACCTTCAACCTTCAATTCTGTAATTCTTTTATTTTCTCTTCTTAGTATGAACT
Source organism: Nemophila menziesii (assembly GCA_029959085.1). Taxonomy (NCBI): domain Eukaryota; kingdom Viridiplantae; phylum Streptophyta; class Magnoliopsida; order Boraginales; family Hydrophyllaceae; genus Nemophila; species Nemophila menziesii. The sequence continues at coordinate 2,023,949 of JARWIR010000015.1, read as the reverse complement.
AAATTTTTATTTAGCTTGAGTTTTAGCATATATGTATGAACCCTAGTTTTGATTGACATCTATCTAATTTGGGAATTCTATGTTTTAAATTGAATTATTGTTTTTATTCTCTGTTTATGTGTTTGGATTTATATTCTGTGTTCTTGTGGAACCTAGGCCATATAGAATTACCATCTAGTAATTAGGTCACCATTGACAACGGTGTTTAATTACATGTTTAGCATATAACGTCTAGAATAAGGTCTGATCCGACAACCCAACCTAACTAGATAATCACTATGGTTTAGTACATATTACTATTTACCAATTACAGGAACAGTTTGCTTAGGAAGCCTTATTGACACAGGTAAATCCTATTTAAAACTACCTAGCGTAATTAAAACCGATTATTGAAGTACTACATAATTCACCCTTACATGTTTAGAACGGCAAAACTAGTGGGGATTGCATGATACTTACTCAAGCTAAACTTTCATACTATTTTCTTTTCTTTTCTTTTATTTATTTTCTGTCTTTTAATTTAGTAGTTTAGTTTTCTTATTTAAAAACCAAATAAATATTTATCTATCTCTTCTTCCTACTTGCGTATTATCTTTTCTATCTTTAATATCTGCACTTGAATAATTTGCATAAGTTCCTCTTAACCTTCGTAGTCCCTGAGGAATGAATCTTACTTATTCATTAAAACTTGCATACGATCTGTATACTTGCAGAACCGTGCTAGCTTTAGGGTGTTTATTTGCATCTAATCTATATATCTTTTTATCACACCCTAGGCCCCACCATGTGTTCTTGTACCCCCTTGTCAAATCGCATCCTACTCTTGTTATATCTTTCCTTGTTATCTCTTTCTTCGTCTTCTTTTCACATAGTTACTCCATCATTTTTTTGTACCATATTTTTACCTTTATCTTATATCTCCTCTAATTAATTGCGTTTCTATCTTCATCTTCCCTATTTAATTTTTCTTCGTCTATCCTTTGTCCTTGATTCTCCTCACTAATATTGCCCCTCTGTCTATCCATCTCGTTTGTGTGAGCTTCACCCCGCTGGTTCTTACCTTTGTTCTTATCCATCTTCGTTTGTTGATGTATGGCAACTCGTATCACTAACCGTTTATGTACTGCCTCTAACATATACTTTCTCTTTATTTCAATTTTCTTATTGAAGTTAACAAGGGTTTTGGTGTGGTTCGCTAGATGTTCCCATCTGTTAATCAACAACCCATCGGAAAACATCTCCATACTCCCAAACTTGTGACATGTATAATTTGTATTTACTCAAAACAATCCAATCCAGTCAAAAGCTAATCGAAACCTAGTGTTGATTTGAATTATAAAGGATTTCTTAGTAAGAAGGGAAAGGGTAATTGAATCACTTTTTTTGTTCCAAACATATTACCATAAATAGAAAGAAATTATTACAAACTAGCCAATTCCCGAAGGAACAGATTCTTATTTAATTATTTTAGCTAGCCTGTATGGGATTGGACGTAGGATACATGATCCAAGCATGTCCCCATGAAGCTTATACTTGGCTACCCAATCGGCTAACCTATTCCTATCTTTACCCACCCAAGCAAAAATAGGTAAACATTGTTTAGCAACTGATGTTTCCCTAATTGTTCTAAATATAAGACCTTAGGAGACATAATTTTAGGTATAAAATGGTCTTTTTATATTGACTTCTGTGCTTAATTCGTCATATTCCTATTTCTTGTCTTGATTTGATGAATTAATATTTTAGAGCATATTTGGTTTAATATTTGTGTTAATGTGAAGCTTTAAAGATAATATGGAAATAAATTAGATTCCAAATCAATTCTAAGGAGATAAAGGAAATAAGATCTTGAAGAAATTAGGAGATACAAGGAAACAGAGTTCAACTAGGAAATGAAAAGCTGCTAAATAAATCTGAATTTCGCCAGCCACGTCCACAAAAGTGATCATAACTCAAGATTGCCTGGGAATTTGGAAGAATGGTTTGAATCAAAGTTATAGATATTTCCGCAATGATCAGTTTTGATATCAAGAACGCGTCAATCGGAGTTGAAACGAAGAAGTTAAGACCAAAACAAGACAACAACAGTTTCTAACATTTTCTATATTTTAGGGTTACGAATTTGAGTTGGGCTTAGACTCTTTTACTTGACCCCTACTCCAATATTTCGACCTAGCACCTATATATATATATATATATATATATATATATATATATATATATATATATGTGTGTGTGTGTGTGTTCTAAACCTTAGAAAATCATCCCTTGGCTGCATAAGCTTAATATACATACATAAATCATTATAGAAGCAATCAGGAGGATCTAGAGGAGGAAGAAGCAATGGCTAGAGCTTAATTACATCAATTCAACACTTCTCCATCTCTATTCTTTGGGTAAATTAGTATTAGATCTATTTTGTCTATAAGGTATTTCTAAACTAATTATTCAAGAATTTTAGTATGTATAATTTCTCTTTAGGATTGTCATTATATGAACCATTGATTATTGTTTTTTGTTTTAATTTGAATCTGGGATTTTAGTATCTAATTGAATTGGTTCTTAATTTCCATTGACTATATTCTTGTGCTTCTTTACTATCACTGACGTCGCGAATCAAGGGTAGGTTTTAGTAATTAGGCTATTCACTAGTGGCGGTGATCACCTTGACGGGGGGTTTAATTACAGAACTAGAATATAGACGCGCGGTGTCCGTTATTGACCGACAGGATTGACTAACCACGTAGCCAATTGGGTATAGATCTTAATCATGTGAACGTAGATTATAATCGTCCTGACGGGGTTTGTAATACGGTAGGGTAGCTCTTAAGTCCACCCTGACGGGGGTTAGATGATTATAGAGTCCTGACTATTGTGAGATTTCCCATTCACCCTTATTCTTAGGAATCATAAATTCAATAGGATAGATTCATACTTGCATCTCCTCATCTTATTTGCATAATTATTTGTTATTTATTATTTGCTTTATTAGTTAGTTAATTTGAAAACAAAATACTTCACTGCTTATCTTTATAATTAAGACAATTAAAACTATTAATTCTAATATTGAACATGAAGTTAAAATAACTACTTAAATCTATGTAGAGACGATTTTCCCGTATTTACTTATCTATTACTTGGAACGACCCGTACACTTGCGGTCTGTCATCTTCCAATCGACCCTAGCTCTAGTAACCGACTGATCATCAACTTCGACTTATCCAGGTAGTTCAGTTTCATGAACATTCCCAAAATACCCTACTAATTTCTCAAATGCACTTGTTTGTTAATAGCGTAGTTGGTACTCCTGATAGTTGGATCCAAAGTGTGGTGTGCGTGACTTCATTTTCGCCATTGTTGTTGTATAAGTTAATAGCAAAGTGTTTCCCTTGTATAGTCCAAGGTCTTTGAGCCCAGACCTTGTTTTTCTCCTCTTCACAACCAAAATTTAATACCACCGTGTTGGTGTTGATCTTCTCGACATCCACTTGTTTCTTCAATGCCCAATACTTATTAATATGGTTCTTAATAAAGATGAAACTGATTTTGTCTTGAACCATAAGCTTTGCGATGAGCATATGTTCATCTACTACCTTGTACACATAATTTTTGTCAGGTGTTATCACTAAAGCATTGTTTTTTGCTAGGGGTTGAGATGAAGCATAGAGATCTATTTTGAGGAGAGGAAAAGATGAAGAAAACCAGAAAAGAAGACTGAAAAGGAAAGGAAAAACTTAAAAACTTGGCTAAAAAAAACTGTATATATATGAAGAATATGAAAGGAAATATTACTTTTCGTAAGAATCAACAAAAATTTTGGAAATTTTATTGAAGATTTGATTGTTTTTTTAAATTGAATGGAAGTATGTTTTTGTGTATAGTGAGATAGGAAAGAGTAGAGAGAGTTTCATATTTTTATTAAAGCACTTAAGTAAACAGAAAATATAGTCTAGCAATTAAATATTTACTATATTTTTCTTCTTTCCGACAATATTGATTGAAACTCTGGAAAATTCAACCACCACGTCAACGGTCCTCTCTTTCCCACCTTCACCGTTTTCATTATTCATTTCAAGTTCCCAAAAAATAAACAAAAAACATAAATCATTACATATTTCCACCATGAACATGTTGTTCATCTTAACCCAGTTAATTTTAATCCTAAGCAGCTCAAGTTTCAGAGCAGCTGAATCCAGATGCACCAAAGGATGTGACTTAGCACTAGCATCATACTATGTTTGGGATGGAAACAACCTCACCCTTATATCCCAACTCACAAACAAACCAATCCCAGAAATCCTCTCTTACAACCCACAAATCCCTAATCAAGACAGTGTACAACAAGGTACGAGAATGAACATACCCTTTTCATGTGATTGTCTTAGAGATGGTCAATTCTTAGGCCATGACTTCAATTACATCGCTAGATCACAAGACACTTATGATACAATTGCGGAAGTTTATTATTCAAACTTAACAACAACTGATTGGTTACAAGCGCAAAATATCTATCCTGCTACAAATATCCCTGATACTGGCGTTACCTTAAACATCACAGTCAATTGTTCTTGTGGAAATGCGGATATTAATAAAACATATGGTATGTTTGTTACTTACCCTTTAAGGGATGGTGAGACTTTGAATTCTATAGCGACGGCTAATAATCTGAGCGCTGATTTAATCGCTGCTTATAATCCTGGAGTTAATTTTAGTTCTGGGAGTGGCCTGATTTTTTTCCCAGGGAGAGGTTAGTTTTGATGCTTTAAATACTATTATTTATTATTGATTTAAATTCTTGTGGTTTCTTTCTATGTCTTACTAAATATATTTCCGCTTACACTTGTTTACAGATAAAGATGGGACATTTCCTCCATTAATTACGAGGTATCGTATTTATTAATGTGTTTTTGTTATAGTAGCTTATCTTATTTCTTTCTTATACAAAATTCTAACATCAATTTCAATTCATTTATTCTTCTTTTGCAGCAAAGGAGGTTCTCTCTTCTCATAAAAGACCCATTCTTCAGCTTCATTTTCTCTATGAATACATAATTGAAAAACTCAAGGAGTGATTTTCTTATACTTGTGTCTTTAAGCAGGATTAAAAGGTGGAGCTATAGCTGGAATCATAATCGGAATAATTCTTGGGTTACTTCTATTTAGTGGATGTTTATATTTTGTGTACTATAGAAGAAGGAAGGCAAAAAAAAGCTCCCTATTACCAGAAAGATCAGAAGATACTTCTAATCAACCTTTTCATGGTAATTCTTCATCTTTCCTCTTATTTTCGGCTTTTTATTTATTCTTTGATTTTTTGTATCAGATGGTCGAGGAAATATACTTAATACTCCAGATACAAGTGTTACTCCTGAAACATCTATTAACAGATCTGTGGAGTTTAGATATGAAGAGCTAGCAATGGCGACAGATGATTTTAGTATCGCAAATAAAATAGGTCAAGGTGGATTTGGTGCTGTTTATTATGCTGAACTTAGAGGAGAGGTATTGTGACCTTTTTATTATTATAAACTTCTTTTTCTAATATCATTAATTAGTGATCAAGTGGGACCCTTTTTTAGAAAGCAGCAATCAAAAAAATGGATATGCAAGCAACTAGAGAATTTCGCGCTGAATTAAAGGTTTTAACAAATGTTCATCACGTAAATCTGGTAATAATAAATACCTTTTCTTACAAAATCTTATGTTATTAATTTTAATAATATTTTACGATTTGTGTTATCGAGTCAGGTACGCTTGATAGGATACTGTACAGAAGGTTCTCTTTTCCTTGTCTATGAATTTATCGAAAATGGAAACTTGAGTGAACATTTACGTGGGTCCGGTGAGTTTTTTTTATCTTTTTTAAATTCCAAGAATGTTTCGTTGTATTTTAATGAACAATCTTGTTATAGGTAAAAATCCATTAGCATGGGCAAGTAGAGTTCAGATCGCTTTAGATTCAGCTAGAGGTCTCGAATATATACATGAACATACTGTACCTGTGTATATACACCGTGATATTAAATCAGCAAATATTCTCATAGACAAAAATTTCCATGGCAAGGTTGTAAAACACCCTAATTTCTTTTATCGCTAATGAATTAAAATTTCATTTGTGTAATTTGACTTTATTGTGATATTTTAGGTTGCGGATTTTGGTTTGACTAAGTTGACTATAGTTGGGGGTAATAATTCGGAAGCTACACGTCTTGTGGGTACATTTGGATATATGCCACCAGAGTTAGTTTTTTATTTCTTTACTATATACAAGGACCTCTAGTGCAATTTACTTAAAATTTTCAATTTTCAATTATGCAGATATGCGAGATATGGTGAAGTTTCACCTAAAGTTGATGTATATGCTTTTGGTGTTGTTCTTTATGAATTAATCTCAGCTAAGGAAGCTATAGTTAAACCAAATGGATCTACTAATACTGAGTCAAAGGGACTTGTTGGTTTGGTAATTTTTTTTGCATTGCATATCTTATTAATTACTAGATCAAGGTGTTCATGGTTATATATATGAACTTTGTTTTGTTCTATGGTGGTCACAGTTTGAAGAAGCTTTGGGTCAATCAGATTCAAAGGAGAGTCTTCGTGGATTGGTGGACCCTACACTAGTAGATAACTGTCCTATTGACTCGGTGTTTAAGGTATGTTATGTTTTTATATTGATTTTCCTATGGGACATTAAATGTGTACTTGTTTCCATTTTTTTGATGTAGATGGCTCAACTTGCTAAAGCTTGCACAAATGAGAATCCGCAATTAAGGCCGAGTATGAGATCAATTGTTGTTGCTTTAATGACTCTTTCATCTACAACTGAAGATTGGGATGTAGCGTCATTTTATGGGAACCAAGGTTTAGTAGATTTAATGTCTGCGAGGTAGTACGAGAGAAGATTTTGCTTCTGGTGAAAATAGAAAAATGAGATATTTTGTATTTGAGGGGGGGTTTATTTGTATATAATTCTGTTTATCTTACGATATGTTAACTTCTCGATTGATGATGAGAGATTAGCAGGAAAACTCAACCCACACTATGGGATGAAAATATAGAGATTGATTGATTTGATTTTTTATGTTAGTTGTTGTATATTTTTGAGATATTTCAAAAGGATAATTAAAAAGATAGGGAAAATTCTTCAATACATTAAACGTTTTATGTATTAGTTAAATTTTTATGAAAAGTTAACCTAATGTGATTGATACTAATAACTTTTTTTTTTTATTTAATACTCTTATATGAAAAAAGTAAAATTTAAATTTGGTCTCCTGTACTTTTGCAACTCAAATAATTAAATTTGCAATTAAGACCTTATAATAAATAATTTCTTTTACTGTGTTTCTTGAATTTCGTAATTAATCTCTGCAAATCAACATATCACTTTTTGATATATTTATTGGAGAAGTGAGTAAAGTTGTTTCTATACTACATTTTATGAATTTTACAGCGTGTAAATGAATATGGCATATCTGTTCAATAACTTATGGTAAATAAAAAAATATATAATAGGTTAACCAGTCAGTCCAGTTTGTACTTTAATGGTTCTTCTGGTCCGGTTCCGGTCCTAGAACTGGTAGCCCGATCCGGTCCGGGAACCGGTATGGAGTGGTCCTGTTAACAAATTTTTATTTTTTAAACATGCGAGGAAGAAGGTTGTTTGGGCCGTTAATAGTTATGTGGACAAGGATAGGACTTATTGGATCAATCTTGATAGATGAAAGTTATTACTAATTGGGGATCTTATTGGATTCAATTGGGGGACATTTGGCCTTTGTGTAATGGTGGAATATATAAGATGGAGATTTTAACGAATCTAAGAACTAATCTGAACATTTATAATCTCCTATCCTCAAGACGTGTAACGACTATGGATGATGAGTATGTTGGTGTGCAACTTTTAAGTTGTCCTCAACAAGAAAAGTATTTAAGTCGTTAATTACGAAATATAAGCCTAGTTTCATTTGTTTTTTTAGAAACAATGTTTAGTACGAAGGATTTAGATTGTATTGTTAGGAAATATATGTATGATTGTACTTTTGTTAAAAAACCCCAATGGTAGCACGCTTAAATCTGGGGAAATTTTTGATTTTTAGGCAAAACTCGATGAACATTAGCATCGTCAACACTTGTATATGGTATGTTATTAGTAAGGTTACTAGTAGTAATTTTACGTGGTATATTGTGTGCATACATACTTACCCCGACTAGTTTTACCAAACGATCTAAAACATGGAATGATTTGTCTACTTGGAAGAATAATCATGATGAACCTTAGGTAGTTATCAAAGACTTTTTAGTTATATTACTAGTTCGAGTGAGAAGTATAGTACAAAACCTATTAATTATAATCACTTGGTGTGTTATAAATTTTTTATCCCGTCTTATTGTCTTTTCGATTTTTTCACCAATGGTAGCTATTTATACGTGGAATAGTCATTAGAATAACCATATCATCAAGGAAAACCTTCATCAGACACTTATTTGTTTATATTAGTATATCATAAGTACCCGGGCGTGGATGTGTTACTTCTATCAGCGATCGCATCTGATCACTCTTCGTTGATATTACAACTTAACCACGTTGTATAACCAGTTAAGCACCGCTTTAGATTAGAATCATTTCAGCTAGACGGTTGAACGTGCGCAGGAGTGTAGTAGCAGCTTGGGAACCTGAGATGGGGAAATCGTTACATAATTTCCTTATAAGATGTCAAGTTATAACTCAGGTACTTATAGTTATAATAAAAAATAACGCATCATCTACAAAAAGTAGATGAGTAAGTTTTGGGAATTGTCTAGTAATCGCGAAACCTTTAATTGATTCATTTATGCAATGATAATTGATTAGACTGATGAGGCTTTCAGTAAGAAGCGGAAACAAGGGAGGAGAAAGTGGATCCCCTTGTCTAAGTCCTTGTTCAGGTTTGAATTTCTTCATATGTTGGCCATTAACTTTAACTTGAAAGAAAATTGAAGATATACAATTCTGAACCCAACCAATCAGTTTCTCACAAAATCCCAAGGCATGTAAAGTTTTATAGAGAAAATTCCAGTTCACTTGATCATATGCCTTTTCCATATCGACTTTAACAACTCCATAACACTTCTTAGATTTCCTTTTAGTATTAAGGAAGTACGATACTTCTTGCGCAATAATGATATTATCTTGAATATTTCGTCCTTTAATAAAAGCATTGCGTCGGTGAAATAATCAATTCCATAAACGGTTGGAGTCTAAAAGCAAGAATTTTAACAATAATCTTATAGCAAAAAATTTCACAAGATATGGGCCTAAAATCTTTAATTGATTCTTGACAAGTACCTTTAGTGATCAACATAATAACATAATCTTTTATCTTACTAATATCCATGTTTGAGTCGAAAAAATATTTAACAAATCCTAAAATTCCATTCTTAATAATTTCCCAAAATTCATGATAAAATTTTCCAGGTAACCGTCCGGACCATGGGGCTTTAGACCCAGACATACCAAATACGACTCTTCTAGCTTCATCCATAGTTGGAGGTAGAGTGAGTGATTCATTCATATCAAACGTCACCTTAGAAGTTATATTTTGTGTAATATTATTGGGGTCAGATGTAACATTATCTCTGAACAAATCAACATAATAATCTTGTATAATCTCGTCAATCTCCTTAGGGTTGTCAACCCAATCATCATTCTTATTCTTAAGAGCGCAAATTCTGTTCACTTTACTTCTCTTCATAGTTTTAGCAAAGAAATATTTGGTATTCTTATCACCTTTTTTAATTGCAAGATCCCGCGCTCTATCTTCCTTATAAAGCTCTTCAATTCTCCATAATTCCTCAATATAGCTTTTGATATTACTTTCTCTAACTTTATTCTTTTCTGTTGCCGGTTCACTATTAATCCAAGTAAGTTCTTCCTGTAGCTCATCAATTTTTTTTCTATTATTGAAAAAGGTGACCCTACTCCAACCTTTAAGGGCCAGACAAGCAGCATCCCTCTTATTACAAAATTTGGAGATACTTTCACATTTACGATTACAATTTTAATTCTCCTTAATAATCTCTTGACATTGATTATGTACGAGCCATCTGGATTCAAATATAATATATTTATCGGTTCTACCTTTATTGATATCACAGATTAAGACCAAAGGAGAATGATCTGACCCCATAGCCGGAGGGGCTTTGATAATTGCATTAGGAAAAGTAGCATACCAATCCATTGATGCACGAGCTCAATCTAATCTTTCTTTCACATTATCCTCATTACCTCGCCGATTCGGCCACGTATATTGACAACTTATACTAGGTAGATCCACAAGATGATTATTATTAATAGATTTATTGAATTTTAATATTCGATCCAAGTTTGGAGATTTTTTCCCTTGTTTCTCAGAGAATTTTGATATGTCATTAAATCACCAATAACAACATGCGGTTTATCGAACTGACTAATCTTATTAGATAGTGATTGCCATAATTTGAGTCTCTCCTCGTCATTGTTAGGGGAATAAACACAAGCTAAATACCATGAACGGCCATTATTTTCATTCACCGCAACAGTTACATAATTTCAACACGAAATTTTAACAGAGATAGACATGGAATCCTTCCATAAAAGTAGTAGACCCCCGGACCTAAAAGATCTTCCTCCGGGGTCCACTACATGTGAATTATTGAAAATTTTAAAATAAGAAAACGAACTAAAGTTTTTCCATCTTAATTTAGTTTTGAAAAGACAAACAAAAGAGGCATTATTTTTCCTAAAAGGGATTTGAAGGACTTTCTTGTCAAGGAGCCCCTAGCCCCTTGACAGTTCCACACGATAAGGCTATCCATCCCTCCCGGCCGCTTTGAAGGATTGGCCTCCATTCTTTACCAAAAGAGGAGGTACATTTTCATTCATGGGAGCTCCCCGAGTACTCATGTAATCGTAAGAATCGTTGCTATCACTTAAACTACCCTCAAGGTGACCATCGCAATTTTCCCCACTGCAGAAATACAATTTTTGGTGGTCCTCAAACTCCTCCATCAACACTAAATTATTCCCCTCACATCTTCCATCATTCATAACCATCTTATTCTTAACATCATAAAAGATATCGCATAGATCATCAATGAACCCTTACATATCAAAAATTTGTTTTTCCATGTTAATAAAGTCCTCCTTAGTGAATATCTGCATTTTAGCATTACTAGGCTCCCCACTTGGGGATGCTTTCCTTTTTAGTGTCTTAGGCCACAAAAATTTAACATGTGGCTTGAAAGACTTGCTCCTTGGATTATCAACCCACTCACCCTGCTGTACTTCATCATTCTTTGGATGATCACTGTGAGTTCACAGATTCTAAAGACTCGTGATAATCGATATTATCAAGATTAGGGCTCCCAATATCATCTCTATTGAACCTCTTACGAGTATTACAAAAATCATTTCTTCCAACCAAACCATCTCTATCAATATACATTTCCATTTCAGCATGTTGTCCATGACTATATAAGCCAAACGCATCCTCATCAAAGTAATTTAAATAGACAATTCTCTTACCTTTATCCATTATCTGATTCTCAGTCATGCCATTATTATCATCTTTAACAAGTCCATTTTTAAATTTGTTATACATATCATCAATGTTAATGGCTTGAGAATTCAAGACTTCTTTGATGGTTTCATTATTAACCACAATACTCAACCCAATATCTCCAAGCTCTTTCCTAAAAATTTTGTACAATCCAGGGAAACGTTTCTCAGAAATCTTGACAGGTCCATCGAAATTACTAGCATTATTAAGAATATCTTCAAGTAACTCATCATTCTCCCTCTTCAGTTTGGAGGACTCCGCTAGCAGTAGTTTTACCCTCATCATCTTTACCTTCACCAGCTTTGTTCCCCATAGCAAACTATTAAATGAACCAAACTGAATCATACCACCACTGTTCCCAAAACCACCTTGTCCATGAAAACCTTCATCATCTTCACCATCATTATCAAATCTTTGGATGGGGTGAAACTTGATCACATCATCGAAGTGTCCCCACCTGTCTTTTTTCCTAATAACGTGAAAAGCCTTATCTTCACTCCTCATGGTCAGGTTTTTACTCCAATTTCAATATCTCGCTGCATCATCAGTCCACCTTGGTCGAACCATAGCCAGTGAACATCCATTCTTGTTATGCCCAAGCTTCCCGTAGTTGAAGCAAAACAAACAAATACTTTCATAAACGAACGCCACCCAGGCTTTACCATCTAGCTGTTGAAGAAATACACCCGTTTTAAGAGGATGAAGGGTATTAATCTTGACTAGAAATCTGATGAACTTGAGACCGTCATTGTCCACGATTGGAAAGTCCACTTCTGATGTTTCACCAATGAAGTCACCAAAAATCTAAATAGCTTCCAAATTGTTTTGAGACCTAGCCAACCCGTAAATCCTTACCCATACTGAAGATGAGATAAGGTCAAGGTCCTTGATGGACATATTGTCATCATACTTCACAATAATAACATGCAATCCTTGCACGAGTAGAGGACGAACAAAGAAAAGGCGCTCAACCACATCCTCATCAAATAAGCAGACCTTAAACACATTATCTGCCACTTCTTCAAATGCAATCCTACCGATAATTCCCCAAGAGTTGAGCACCACCTTACGAAACGTACCAAATGGAATAACCCTATCTGAAACCACCTTAGCAACGAACTTAAATTCTGGTACATTTGGTTTAGTGGAAGAAATTTTGGTAGAAGTGATAATGTTTCAAGCTTAAGGACATTTTCAGTTTTAACTTTGGCTAAGGGAAGAAGATGCCAATTTTTCTATGCCATTTTTCGAGGTTTGTATTTGCGATGGAAAAGGGAGACTTTGTCCTTAAGTGGAGAAGACAATGAGACGAGGTATATATATATTTTACCTGGATATACTCATAAGAAGTAAGAGAAGAGAGACTAACGTCACACATTCCAAGCTGCATGTTAGACAAGTGTTGGAAAGAGATGAAGAGAATAAAATGAGGCGTGCAAAACACTCAATTCATCTTCTTGAGAATGTGAATAACCAATGCATGTTGGACTTTCATAATCTCAAATTAGATATAACTTCCATGCCTTAGTAACCCAAAACCCAAAGCAAAATAAATACTATAATACTCCTCCCACAAACTCGTAGAAGAACACACTAAAACCAATCACATAGATAGCAATACAATAGAAGGCACGGATAATCAATACTCCAATAAATCTTCTGTAGTTGTTTAATATATAAGAGCATAATAAAAATACCCCCATTAATAATAGTCAAAGCCAAAAGATCATATATTAAATGTATATTCATAATCCACTCGGCATTAATACTAATGATTTTCCACTCTAGATCATAGTAATAAAGGTTCCATAAGATTTTTCAAAAGAAACTAACATTGACCTGTCTAATGCCATAATTGATCAAATGAAAAGGAACAAATAAAATAATAGTAAGCTTGAAAGTCCCAATTAAATTTGCCGACTTTTGAAAAACGAACATCATCATTTTTTAGATAAATAGACCAATAAACCAATTTACCACCATCAGATGTTAAAAAAACAACATTAATACTGATCATCAGCACAAACCAACAGAAGGTCCCAGCCAAATTATAAGAAATCCTCTGAATGTCAAAGTTTCTCACATCAATAAGTCTTTTGAAGGCATTTACGGGTCCTTTATCCCTAATCATCAAACATTTATACATTAAACCTTCCTACATGTGATTCTTTATAACATGAAACACCTTCCCAAAGTAAGAAAGGATGTCACGAAAGCAAAAAAGGCAGGACCATGGCCCTGGATCAAAATCATAAAAGAAGAAATACTCCAAAATAGCACACCAGATGATATGAATTATAATTATTCACATGGGTAAACGAAAGATTAAATATACTAGTTCAAAATGTAGAAGGTTTGATTAATAGGGTGAAAACAAAAATAAAAATTTAATAGAAAAAGGAGAGAGGTTAGAGCATTTTAGAGAAAGAAATAATTGACAACTATTTTTACAAAGTGATGATTTCTGATAACTTCGAAGATACATGTGCAACATATGAAATATTTATTTAGCAAAAGAGAACATAACCAAGTTTAAGTTTTATATATTATTTAATAATCTTCGTTGTAATCATAAATGTTACCAAATCTACTTTAACAAAATATCCAACTTTTTTTTGTTTGGATGATAACGTGTTCATCTCCAGTCTATCCTATTCCAATCTTTGAAATCCCCATTATAATATCGTTAATCTCCATTCCTTGACCTATGGCTCCACACCTAGCCTTCTTTGCGAGATTTTCAGCACGGCTGTTCAATCGTCTCGGTATATGCTGATAAGATACCGGGCCATATTCTTCCGTCATCCTCCAAATATGTTGGATGATCGGTAGAATAGTCCATCTCGCTGCTGATGCTTGCCTAATACCTTATATTAACTCAAGGTTATCAGAAAGTATCATCTTTGTTTCCCCTGGGAAATATTTGCACTTTTTGGTTGCCGAGAGAACCACTAATGCCTCTCTCTCCAGTATTGTGTCACATCTCTGGGTTTCTATGCAGTTGGATGTGATTTGTTGGGCTCGGTTGTGATGTTGTACAAGATCTAACTTTTTAATCTATCTTTTCATTAAAAATTTCAATACTAGTTATCCATTTAAAATATAAGGAAAAGAATATATTCCTTAAATAATTTTAAATATTTTAATTGATTATAAATAACTTGGAGTTAAACGTTTTTGTTCGGTTTTTTTGGTTTCGTTATTTATTGGTTTTTGGTTATGTTTTTTATTATTTATAATTAATTGGTTTCAAATTCAGTTTTGTATATGTTAAACGGCTTTGGTTATGATATTTATTTGTTCACAGTTAACAAGTTCGTCTCCATCTCTACGCTGTATGCCTTCTTCCTCCAAATCTCATTCATAGTGAGGGACATATAAAGATCTTTTTTTTGCTGAGGCGCCTATTCTTTGGGTTCATCAGGCGGCGGCAAGTCTCTGAGTGACTCCAATCTCTTTAAATTATTTTCCAAGTCTCAATATTCACCAATTTTATGGCCATAGTATCGATGGAAATTTCAATACTTGGTATGATCGAGCTTCTCAATATTTTCCATATTTCTTCTTTGCTAGTGGCTCGAGGGTCCTTCTGGCCTTGAGTGATACAAATGGGTCCCCGAGGTGGGTTTGGATTGTAGTCATCTCGGTATCCTCCCTCTAGTTTGTGATGGTTACTCATCCCCAGTTGTGTGTGAATCCTATTCAGATTGACTCGAGTTTAGTTTCTTTGTATATCCTTAAGCCACCACTTCTACTCGGAGATGTGAGAACTTCTTTGGATTCCATGTATTGTAAGTTTAACATCATCTTAGTTAGAATCTAGTGTTTCCTAGTGGATAGGTATATGAGAATCTAGGCCATGTGATCGTTGAGATCTTGCAACCCATAGGCCACATTTCAAAATCGATGGTTGCGCTCTCACAAGATGGGTTCTTTATTTTAACATATATTTAAAAGAGTAGTAGTTGGCATACCCGATATCCAACTTGTTGGGAATCGTGCCTTTATGGAGGCTGGTAAGGCGTGATAGAATAATGATAAATGAAGATGCATTATAACCTTAACCAATCATGTTACTCACTAAAAGTATCACAAGTCGTATGCAAGTTTTAATGATATGTTAGATTCGTTCTCAGGGACGCGCTAGTAAAAATTACCTCGTCGGAAGACAAGGTACTCC
This sequence comes from Nemophila menziesii, assembly GCA_029959085.1. Lineage (NCBI taxonomy): Eukaryota > Viridiplantae > Streptophyta > Magnoliopsida > Boraginales > Hydrophyllaceae > Nemophila > Nemophila menziesii. The sequence goes on along the minus strand of JARWIR010000015.1, from coordinate 2,008,190 downwards.
ATCTTGGAAAGAAGGCTAGAAATAGAAAAGTCCAAGAAAATAAGAATATTAAAGAGATAAACAGAATAACAAATTATTAAATCCTAGATAATTAGAAAGTTATCAATTGGTAATTAAAAATATTTCCTATAATTATTAGTTGAACTATTATAGAAATAAAGGTTTATAACCTTAGGAGTAAGTAGTCCATACCAAAAAATTGGATTTTAGAAGTCAATTATGTGAAACTATAAGTATATGATTCTTGTAATCAAACTCATGTTATTTTAGATCAAAGAAGTAGTTTTGCTTTACAATAAAGATTCATTTAAAATCATGTTATAAGGTAGATTATTATGTAAGTAGGGCGTAACCTTATCTATGATGTATTGATTAGTGACGACTCACCTTATCATCCTAGCAAAGTACGTTCCCTTGAAGCATTCTATTCGGGAGGACTTGCCAAGAGTCAAATTGTAGTCGTAGTGAAATGTCATCATGACATACCTCCACCTCAACGTGCCATTTTCGTTGAATTTACAAGTATGTATATTCAGCTATCTGATATTCAAACTTATGTGAATAATTGTATTATCCAAAACAATTTCCCTAAGAATTTTCTCTAGTCGATTAAATCCAGATATAATTATGTTCTTTAGTGAATTGTGTAGTTATTATAATCACTAATCTACCCCCCCCCCCTATTTAGAAGAATTAGACATAGAAACTTACCTATGTTACCCATAGTACTCAATGAATTGACATTGGCATCACGTAGTTGTAGAGAGGAGTAAAAATAGTAAAATTGATAGTGTCTCATAGAAATAATCTTATTGATTGTAATTTATTAAGAATTTAACAATCTTGAGAAAGACATGTATCATATGTTGTGTTGAGGTCCAAATGTAGTCTAAATGTGATAATGTGTTGATCTGGGTTGGCTATACCATCGTAACAATGAAGGGAATAGAAGTTTGAGATTATTATTCATGCATATATATATATATATATATATATATATACATACATACAAAATGTCTCATGTCAAGGGATGGTTATTGTTTGTTTGACAGTGTTTAGCTCGAGTCCAACTTCTTGCAAGACTTTTAGAGTCAAAGATGTTCCAATGATACCGTTGATAAGAAGTTATCCCTCAAGGTGAGTACTGTGATCTTCATGTTGATGATTCCAAGGACAGTCCCGTCGCTGAAATGACCTTCTTATTGTGCTTGATAATTGGTCGACGAACGATGGTCCCGAGTGGTACGGTTGACCCCCTAGATGGAGTACCGACTCGAACGAATTGTTTACACCCTTGATGAGGTTCTTGCTGAACTTGATGACCACATAGCTTGGCTCCCTACTAAAGTTGATGACACTCTAGTTTGGGTCTCTGCTAAACTTGATGACTCCCTAGATGGGCCCATGTTAAACTTTATGACCTCTAGTCGGGATATCTTTTGGTACTACATGTGTGATGTTGACCTCCCTGCTGAGGACCTGACTAGTAATATGGGATCCCCGATGTGGGTTACCCCCTAGTTGATGATGTTGTGCAAACCCAAATTTTATCGATGCACATCATCGAGGATAATTGAATCTATACACAGGATTTATAATTTTGTATGTGGTAACTAAGCATGAACCCTAGGTTGTTGGATAATCTGAGTGCAAGTCAGCATAGTAGGATACATGGCATGATAGTTGGCATTCTGATCATATGGAGGGGTGTTAAGTTGGTCTACTATGACCACGTCTAGCTGGTCCTCAAGCAACTCTAGGTCATACTTCTCACGATGGGTCTTAAAAGTGTGTTGACTCTTCTTCCAAACTTGTGGCAGTGTGCCCATCCTTAAAGGGTAAAGGTGTTCCCTTGTCAAGATAAGTACCCCACTGAATACGACTTCCTCTCCTACACCGACTTCCTTGCTCATCTACCATCATGGTGTTTCTTAATGAGTTTGGGGGGGAAAACTACTCAATTACCATAGACGATTCCAATATGAAAAATAAAATCTCTACCCGATAAGCTATGTTGTAGAAATCGTCGCCTAGGTGCGTCTATGCATCAACTTCCCCTCAACCACCAATGCCTAGTAAAAATGTTTGGCGTTTTTTCCTAGCACCTTAGTCGATGTGGAAGAGGCGCCTAGCCTGCCAATTAATGGAAAAAAAAGGACCCCACATGACCTCCTTTATTTTTTTCATATTTCCAAGAATTTTTAAATTGATATTATAACTCTAATTTTAAAATCGTTATAATTACTATAGTGTTGTTAGACGAATTTCATGACATAAATAGTTGAAATTATTATAATTACTAAATATATAAGATTATATGGCAGGATTTAAAACCACCAAATACCCCCTTACGGCCCCATGTAATCCCGTCTAAGCGCTAGGCCACAGTCGATCGTATATGCCCCGAAACCAAGTTATACATCATAGTCGATAGGGTATATTATTTTTTTCTCTAACTACGTGTGAAGGTGTCATAAAATGTCTCGAGCAAATCGATCATCTGGTAAACAATGATCTTCTGGGATACCTTTTCTCCAAACCTGCAAATCACGATTATGGGCTAAGAAGGAGGTGTACTCCCTATGACACTCCGAAACTCAAGTCAATATTGTGAATGTAAAATAGGACACTTTATAATGTACGGATAATAAAGGGGTAAGTAATACGAGTTGTGTGTGTCGAGACTAGAAATGAAAAAGTGAGATACTTGTTTAAGAAATTATCATATGTATTCATAGATTTAGTGTTTGGTCATAGTCAACTTCTACAAGGCCTTGTACTCTCATTGGTATTTATCTCTTATCCTGATATTCCTTGTTAGAGAATATTTCTAGCTGATTCAGTCTAGTATCGAACTTAGAAATATCGATATATATCTTCTAGTGGTCATGTTATCTGGATTTGTTATCTGGATTTGTATTCCCTACAATATGAATCGCATAATTGATTTCCTAGACGATAGGAACGAGTCCCTACCACCCTGTAAGTTCGGCGTGATCGAGGATGAATTTGAATAAGCGGTCGGTTTGACCAGTCAACGTGTTCTTCTTATGTAGTTAGTTTCCGCTTACAGTAAACGGTGTTTGATACTTATTAGGTAATGCCGAGTAGCAAAATAAGATATAATTCAGTTCATTGGATGATCGATGAAGATTGTTTCTTATCATCCACCACACCTCACAACACCACTGCCCCACCCCTCACCATGACGTTGAGGTGACACTCATGTTTTAAACTCAGAAGGGTTCTAGCTCCTTTTTCTTTCACAAAATTGTGGTACCCCTTGATTCAAAATATTTTAGTTAGGTAGTAGCATATAAACACTCTTATTTTTCAAGTTTTTCCGATATGGTACCTTTTCACTATAAATGTGCACTTCTCACAACACTCCAACTAGTTACTTTAAGAACTCAATATATCCTTCAATACTAAATAGTTTTAACCATATGATATAATTTTTTATAATCTCCAATATAAATATTATACATTCTATGTATATATTGAGTCATCCGGAATTACGAAAACTAATCTTATTTTAAGTTAAAGTGAGTCATTGTGTATAGGTTAAAACCTATTTTTCCAACTGGCCATTCATAGAATCTTAGTGTTGTCTACCATTCACACGATTGTCCGTGTTAAAGTTCGCAAACTTTTCAAAACTAATGTAAGACTTCTGATACGAATGACTGCATTTTTTTAGAGTAATACTGGATATCATTCCAAACTATATTACTATTTTATTACTTTTTATGTGAATTAATAATAAAAATAGAGAAATAAAAAAAAAAAATTGTAAAATTGATACATTTAAGATTTTTTTAAATAATAAAAATATGATGTAATTTGTAATGAAATTTTGTATTACTCCTTTTCTATTATTATTATCTTTATTATTATCTTTAGTTCTTTTTTTTTTCCTTTTGGACTATGTGATATTATCCTTAGTTCAAGCGTAAGGGCTATGGTTGACAAAAAAAAAAAAAAAAAAAAAAGCGTAAGGGCTATTTTCTTTTTCTTTCAAAAGTAAAGAAAATGAAGGGAAAAAAAAAGGAAGAAGATGATAGGTTCACTCTTTATCCATAACTCAAACGTTATCTTAGAACAAGAAGTATTTTGTTTTCTCTCTTGAATATTGAATTTCCTTACCTGGAACACGCATCAGTCAGACAAATATCAAAGAAAAAGATAGATGAAGAATAAAAGACAAAGCATCAATCAGTGCAAGACGGGACGATATTTTTATAATGGAAAAAACGTTTTCGATTTGTGAAGCAAGTAAAACAATAGAAGATATGGGTTGGTTCAGTAACGATAAGCATGTCCACCTCCTTCCATGCACTGCTACAAAGGTTACTTGGACCACGTTTCTAACGACTGTCAATGTGATAGCTAATTATATAAATTCTGAAGATCGACAATGATCACCAAAAATTAATTAAAATAAAAATATTTAAACTATCCAATATTGAATAAAAGTTTTACCTAAACACCTACATCTCTAACATAAGAAAAAATGAGAGTTAGAAAAATGAAACGCGCTTTACACGCTCCATTAGGTTGTTAAAGCAAGTAGTGTTCACGCAACAATTTTTTTTTCTTTCTTTTCATTTCTTTTATCTAAATCATACCAAAAAACATCGAAATCCACACCTTTTGGGTTTCCGCTTCCTTCGATTCAGTGTTATTTCCTACATTTTCTAGGATCTAACGCAGGATCATATATTTTTCAAACAAAATCCACTTCCGTTTCAGAGTTCTACCAAAATCCACATCTTATACTGCCCACTTTTTCTTTTCTATAAACCAATTTCTTAGCTGTTTCTTATGGCACCCAAAAGCGATAAAACGAAACATAACGAGGATGATCTTTGAAGATAGTGATAGATCTGAGGAGAGCTACACTAATAATGTTCGAGTAAGCAATACTAATAAGAATGAACCGGCAAGGATGAAGATAAGTACTCAAAGTGATTCCGCTAATACGCGTAACAACACCAAACAAAATAGTGTTGTTATGAAATCTGGTAAGAAGAATGAGATTACAGGGAATGATGAGCCGGTTTACCAAACTCCTACACCTAAGAGTCCTAAAGTGATAGAAGATCCAGTGAATAATGAGACTGAGGTGGAGAATTCAGCATCAGTCCTGTTGATTCATGAGGTTAACAATGAGGTTAATTAGTAAGAATCACAATGATAAAATGGTAGGAAATCAAAGGGTACATGAAGTAGAGGTTATTGTAGATCAAAATGATAAACTAAATCTGAAATAGGAAGTAATAAATGGGTTAAACTATTCCAAGGCAAAGTCCAGGCGAATTTGAAACTCGATTATCATCAGTCGGATGCAATTCAAGGTAAAAATGTCATCAAGCCACCACAAAATGTATTTGAAGATGGTGCAAAGATTTGGAACAACTGCTTAGTGGGTCAATTCATAGGTGAATCTCATCAATTCTATATGATAACTAATTTTGTGAAATATCAGTGGAAAGATTTGGGGAAAGTGAATGTTAAGTCATTTAGGAAGATGTATGTGTTTAGTTTTAATAGCCAGGAGAATTGCAATAAAGGTATGGAGCAAGTATGGCATATTGGAGGCAAACCTCTGTTTCTGTGTGAATGGAGTGAAGATATGCAGTTTGGAAAGGTAGACTTACATAATGTTCCATTATGGGTGAAGTTAAAAAAACATACAAATGACTTTGTTGACAAGAGAAGGGTTGGGTTACATAGCAAGTGGTGTAGGAAGACCTATACAGATGGACTCAATCACAGAGTCAAGGACTAGACTGGGAGCAAGAATGTGTGTGGAGGTTGATCTTCATAACAAATTGCAGAGCAAAATATTTATTGATACAGGAAGATAGGAATTACATGAAGTTGATATCATGTATGATTGGAAGCCGATTCAGTGTCCTAGATGCCATAGATTTGAGCACAACATATGTAAAAAGGAAGTTAATGTGTGGGTTCCAAAGTAAAATAAAGATAAGGATACTAATATACAGACTGATGACATGGTGAAAGAAAATAAAGATAAGTCTGTTAGTGAAGAAAGAGGTGATAGTGTAATGGTACCTAAAGTGAACAATGAATCATGGAGCTATGTGGTTAGGAAATCAAAAGTAAATGATGGGGACAGTTGTAGCTATATCTCCCCCATATCAGAGAAAAATTCATATAAGGTCTTGAATAGTCCACTTTCTGCACTTGATGGGGATGTCCAAAAGATTATACAGTGTGCTGAAAATGGAGATAGAAATAAGCCACCTGATCCATGATCTTAGGATCATGGAATGTGAGAGGGCTTAACATGACCATCAGACAGTTGGATGCCTCACAATTTATGTTTACAAATAAAGTGTTTGCTTGAAACTAAAGTGCAGAGTCATAATATGCAGAGGATTGTTGCAGAATGTTATAAAGGCTATGAGATAATACATAATTATCACAAAGATCCAAGGGGTAGAGTGTGGGTACTTTACAAGAAAAATGAGATTCAAATCAAGGTTAATGAGGATAGCTTTCAGTCTATACTTATGGGAGTGACTGAAGTGGAGAATAAAACAAGAATTATATTAGGTGTAGTTTATACGAGTAATGATGATAGGGAAAGATTGTTATTATGGAGTGATATGGTTAGATGGAGTAACAATTACAGTGATGAGAATCTTGGATGCATAGGTGATTTTAATGAAATACGTAAAGTAGAAGATAGATTAAATTGTGAGGAATTAAATGAAAGTGCAAGACAATCTATTGACTATATAAAACAAGCTGAGTTATCTGAACACCAAATGTGTGGAAATTTATATACATGGACAAATAAGAGTCTAATTAATTTGAGGGCAAGCAGAATTGATAGGTTATTGATCAATACAAGATGGTTTGACCAATTACATTCTAATGCCTTGAGTTTGGCTCTATATATATCAGATCATTGTGTTATTTTAGTCACAATAGGAAGTCAGGAAAAGAGAGGACCATGTTCATTTAGATTCTTCAGTATATGGAGTAAACATGAGGATTTTTTAGAAGTTGTAAAGAAATCTTGGAAAACAAATATTGATGGATCAAATATGTATAAATTGTGTGCAGAGCAAAGAATAGTAAAGAAGGCTTTGAAACTGTTTAACATCAAGTATTTTAAGAAGAGTTCATAATATACTACGCAGATGAGGAATAAACTTGAGGAATCACAGAAGGAAATCATGTGTGGAAGAGGCACAAATATTATTATAGCTGAAGAAAAGACGGTGTTAAAAAATTTAGAGGACATTATGGTAAAGGAGCAAGAAGTCTTGAAACAGAAGGCCAGAGCTACATGGGCAACTGAGATTGATTGCGCATTTGCCAATTTTATAAGGTTAAGGTTTGTACTTTAGTGGATGATGAGGGTAATAATATTGTCATAAAAAAAAGATACAGGGTGAGTTTTTGAAATTTTATACCAATCTTATTCGGACTGGGGACAAGGCTCAAGATTATTGTTTATTTGATACACTTTGCAAGCTATTGGGAAAAAACTTGAGTGATGAACAAATAAAAGAGATTATCCTACCTGTAACTGATTTGGAAATTAAAGAAGCAATATTTTCTATAGATGAGTCAAAATATCCCGGACCTGATGGACTGACTTCTTGTTTTTATAAGAAGAGTTGGGATATTGTGGGAGGCGATTTTTGTAGAGCAGTGAAGGAAGCTTTGGAAAATAACACAATACTTAAGGAAATGAATGTTACAAATATTACACTCATTCCAAAAGTGTTAACACCTTTAAGTGTGAGGCAGTTTAGTCCCATATCTTGTGTGAATACCTCATATAAAACCTTTTCTAGGATAATATCTAACAAAATTAGAAAGGTACTACATAGCCCCATTTCTAATAACCAATCAGCCTTTGTCAGTAATAGGTTTATAGGGGATAACATAATTGTAACCCAAGATATTCTTGGTGGTTATGAGAAGAAGAATATAAGTGCTAGATGCACTATAAATGTAGAATTACAGAAGGCGTATGATAATATAAATTGGGAGTTTTTGTTTAATATGCTCAAAGCTTTCAAGTTTCCTGATAAAATCATCAAATTGATCAAAATCTGTGTGACAACACCTACTTATTCACTGAGTAAATGGGGAGATGGTGGGGTATTTTGAAGGGAAGAGGGGTCTTATACAAGGGGATCCCCTCTCCCCTTACTTATTTGTGTTGTGTATGCAGGTTTTTACTGCTTTGTTCAAGAAAATAGGTGAAAATAAGGCATTCACTTACCACCCTAAGCGTGAGGAATTAAAGATTAATCATATAGTTTTTTCAGATGGTCTGCTGATTTTTTATGAGAGCTGATATGGGTTTTGCAAGAGTTATTAGAAGTGTTTTAAATATATTCTCAAGATTATCTGGTATGAAGATCAGCCATCCGAAGAGTGAGGTATATTTTGGGAATACAGGTGAGCAGTTATGAGCAGAAATTTGTGATATTTTGAATATTAATGAGGGGTTTTTACCTGTAAGATACTTAGGGGTCCCTTTGAGTTCAAAATATTATTATTACGGACTCAAATAAGTTGATTGAAGGAATATGCGCTAGTATTACACAATGGAGTTATAAATTACTCACATATGCTGGAAGACTAGAGCTTATAAAGGTAGTATTGGTGAGCAAAATTTATATTGGTGTAGAGTCTTCATGTTGCCCAAGAATGTGATATATAAGCTCAATCAGAAATTATCTAGCTTATTGTGGAAGGGTAGTTTAGTTGGGGCAAGAGGGGCAAAAATAGCTTGGAGTAGTATATGCAAAACCAAAGCTGAAGGGGGGCTGAATGTCCCAAATTTGGAGAAGTTAAATGTGGTTTGTTTGCTGAGCACTTTCTGGAGAATGTACAAACCTAGTAAAAAACTTCTTAGTTTGTGGGCCCCCAATCATTTATTCAAGGACACTTGTATTTGGGGAGTCAAAGTCAAGCAAGAATACACTTGGAACTGGAAGAAAATTTTGAAGCTAAGAGATGTAGCATTTGATTTTATATCTCATTCAGTTAGGAATGGTAAGGATACATACTTTTTCTGGGATAGATGGATAAAATGTGAGACTGTATGTAGTGTGATAAACAGGGAGATAAATGAGAGTACTCTTTGGATGAATAAGAAGGTTAAAAGCTGCTATGTGAGAAACAAATGGCATGTTCCACCAAATTTGAGAGGATTAGTACTTTCTCTTCCTCGGCTGACTAGTGGAAGTGATGAGATTAGATGGAGTGAGTGTGTAAAGAAGAATTTTTTCTTTAATAACACTCTACAATCAATTACAGCGAGAGATCAAATATTAGAGTGGACTCGAATAGTATGGCATAAAAACAATGTTCCAAGGTTCTTCTTTTGTTCATGGTTAGCTTGTCAAGATAGATTGCCTACAAAAATGAGGATGAAGGAGTAGGGCATGCAACAAAATGATTTATGTGAGTTTTGTTGTAGCTCCATTGAAGATAGGGATCACCTATTTCTTAAATGTAGTTTTCCGAGAAGAATATTAGAAAATTGTATTATGAAATGTGGTGATAAATTGCCTTATTATCAGACATGGGAAGAGCTGATTAAATTTGTGATGCAGAAGATGGAGGATAAATTCAAAGATATGGTATAGGCTGGTTGGTTTATTGCATATATATATCTTATATGGAGCAACATAAATGCGTATTTACATAAAAGGAAGGTGAAGAATGATGAAAAAATTATGCAGGATATCCTGAATTTTATGTATGTTAAGAATGTGGATAGAAGAAGCTTTAAATGTAAGGGGGATAGGAAGAGAATTGCTACAACTTGGGGGTTAAAGGGAGTTTTTAAAGAGTAGTGTATGGTTGTTTTAATGTTTGTATGGTTAGATAGATTAGAATCTCGTTTGTCTAGTCTTGAGGTCCTTTGTATGCTCTTAAGTTGTAAAAAGTATTGAGCTAATAAATAAAAACGTTTGTTGATAAAAAAAGTATTTAATTCTTATGACATGTGTGAGAATGATCATTAGAAATGTACCAATTATCAGCGACCACGTCATTGGTCGCTAATACTTTTTTTTTAAATTATAAAAAAAACTTTAATACCGGTAACCTAGTGGTCGCTCGTAACCAGAAGTTATCAGCGACAACCAGAGTGGTCGGTAAAGGTACATCAAGGATACAAATAATTTTTTTGTAACAACTTCCATTATGATCGCTAAAAGTTGTAAATCTATTAGCCATTAAAGAGGCGATCGGTAAAGGAACTTTTTGGAAGAATTTGAAAACCCTATAGCGACCACCCTCGACAGTTGCTAAAGGGTTGGATTATAAATACAACAGATTGGGTAGAAACTTGCCCAATCAATATTTTTCCATTTTCTTAAAACCTTTTCCAAAAAAAACGAAAACTTCTTTCCGAAAAATCTCACAATGGAGCTACCAATTGCCGCCAGCACCTCTTATTTATATACCGGTCACCACTAAAAATACCTAGCCCATAGAATTGAAAAGGTTAGTGTGAGTAATGTTAATCAGGGATTATATTAGATTAAATTTCAAATTTTTTTTTGTTTAATTCATGTATATATGAGATTGAATGTCAATATAATTTACACAAGTTATCCAAAAAATTTGCAATCTGAATTATCTTGTTTACGATTCAATGAAATCCAAATGGATGTGCCTATCAATAAATAGTGGAAAGGTAAGACTACTTTAGTTTTTGTGAAGGGTGTGAAGAGTATCATATAATCTTCTTCTTTAAACATAGATAGTTCTAGTGCAACTCAGTATTCATGTAATTGGTGCATGAATAATCATAAAATAAATATTCTTGAGGCTAAGCCAAATATTTTGAGAGGTTAATCTTTATCGACATATGAAATTTAGTTTTTGAATGGTGAAGTTGAACCTGTTTGTTTAAATGATATTTTTAATATTGTAGATGAGTAGATGATGAATGTGATAGATGTTTTAAGGGACATTGTTAACGAAGTGTGTAAAAAATGGGTAGACGAGAATATTCCACGAAGTAACGTAGGTTCTTTGATACTTTAGTTGCGGAAATAAATACCACGTTGTATCGTGGTTTTACAAAAATAGGGTTGTTAAACTTTATAGAGAAAGTGATGCACATAAAGTTAAAAAGTAAGTGGACAAATATTACATTCACGGAGCTCCTATAGTTGTTGAGTCGGGTTTTTCACGATAGACATACCTTACCCTCGTTGTATGAAGACTCTATACATAATTTAATGAGTTTGGGGTTTAGTTTTAAAAATAATTGATGTTTGTCTGAAAGTTTGTGTTTTATACCAAGGTGATTATAGATCATTAGAGGCGTGTTCGATTTGTAAGGGATTTAGTTGGGGACCAAAGAAGGGGAAGAGAGAGCCACAAAAGAATTACGTTATTTTCCCATCACCCCGATATTACAGGGATTGTACATATTGAGGCATTACTGCAAAGGAAATCATTTGGCACAAGATTGAGAAATCTACAGACGAGGATGTTTTTCATCATCCAGTTGATGGTCTTAGTTAAAAGATATTTGATGAGTGTCTCCCAGAATTTTCTATAGATGATCATAATGTTTGTGTTTACTTGGCACTTGATGGATTTTGTTCATCCCCAGGATAAAATATTTTATATAGCATGTGGCCACTTATATTTTTTTTTGAACTTACCACTGTAGTTGTCCATGAAAGAATCGACACTTATGTGAACATTATTGATTCTAAGTCTGCGTTGTCCTGGGAAAGATTTGGATGTACTCCTTCAACCTATGATAGATGAGTTGAACGTGTTGTGGAGTCCAGAAATCCCAACTTATAATTCACATAAGAAGTGAGTGTTTGTGTTGCGTGGTTGTGTAGTTTGCACACTGAATGCTTATTTAGTGAGATTGTATGTATCAGGTTGGTCATGTCAAGGTTGCAGGGCGTGTCTGTAGTGCATGGATTCTACGCCTTCCCTTCGTGTTAAAAAAGAGATAGTGTATATCGATCACAGATGATGCTACTCTTAGATCTTTTTCGAAAAAACACAATTTTATACCAAATAACAAGTATAGATTTCCTCATCGGAAGTATAATCCCTCCAGTATCCAAACACAATTCGATGGGTTGACCTTTGTGTTTATGGGAAACAGGGATTTTGGTGGCAAGGAAATCAAGATAACAAGTATTCAACAATTTAACTGGAAGATTAAGAGCATATTCTACGAGTTACCTTATTGGTCGAAAAACTTGTTGGTGTCGCCTAAGGTGTGATAAAAAAATGTATAAAATAATTGCACATAAACACCCTAAGCTGAGCACGGTTCTGCAAGTATACAGATCGTATGCAAGTTTTAATGAATAAGTAGAATTCGTTCCTCAGGGACTACGAAGGTTACGAAGAACTTATGCAAATTATTCAAGTGCAGATATTAAATTAGAACAGATAATACGCAAGTAGAAAGAAGAGATAGATTTTTATTTGGTTTTTTAAATAAGAAAACTAACTTACTAAATTAAAAGACAGAAAACTAAATAAAAGAAAAGAAGATAGTATGAAAGTTTAGCTTGAGTAAATAGCATGTAATCCCACTAGTTTTGTCGTTCTAAACATGTAAGGGTGAATTATGTAGTATTTCAATAATCGGTTCCAATTGCGCTAGGTAGTTTTAAATAGGATTTACCTGTGTCAATAAGGAGTCCTAAGCAAACTTTTCCTGCAATTGGTAAATAACAGTATATACTAAACCATGATGATTATCTAGTTAGGTTGATTTGTCAGATCTAAACCGAATACTAGACGTTATGTGCTAAACATGTAATTAAACACTGTTGTCAATGGTGACCTAACTACTAGATGGTAATTCTATATGGGCGCGCCTCCACAAGAACACTTAATATAAATCCAAACACATAAACAGAGAATAAAAACAATAATTCAATTTAAAACATATAATTTCCAAATTAGATAGATGTCAACCAAAACTAGGGTTCATACATATGTTCTAAAAACTCAAGCTAATAGAAATTTAGTTCATACTAAGAAAAGAAAAGAAAAGAATTACAGAATTGATGGTTGAAGAAGACATGATTGATGCGATGCACAACTCCTTCCAGACTTCTCTTCTTGTGTTGTAGCTTCTTCCTGACCTTAAGGTTTGGTCAAGGATTATTTTTTAATGTTAAGAGGCTGTATTTATAGTGTATAGGTTGACCTAATTCGTTTTCTTGAAGGAAAAGGTAAATATGGGCTCCTAGCCCAACTCAAATTCGTAGCCCAAAACATGCAATCAACCCCGTACTTGTTTTGGTCCTAACAGCTTCAATATTTATCCGATTGATGCGTATGAGTATACCAAATTCATAGTCTCGGAAAGTCTCCCACATCAGCAGAAATTTAATGGTGATACGGATGCGCTTGCTAAACGTTTTCGACGTAACGTTGACATCACAGGATGACACTATCATTCTCTTTTGGGAACTTTTAATTTTATGTATAATATTTGTAATAATTTTAATATTACCTAATCAACATTTTGAACAAAAAAAATAACAAAATGTACCTGAGTTCAATATTAACTAGCATAAACAATTGCAAAATCAAAAAGAATTACTCCCTCCGTCTCTAAAAGGTTGTCACAATTATTTCCGCACATAAACTAATACTCTCTTTGGGTTCTTCGGTCATCTAGAGGTAATGACATTTATTATCAATGTAATTACTAAAATTCCCTCCAAAAAGTATCTTAATATTTTGAATGTTTATTGAGAATATAAAATATAATATTTAATTAGAGGTAGAAATGGTATAGAGAAGTGAAAAGTGTTTTGATTTTCTAAAGTGACAATCTTTTGTAGATAACTATTTTTAGGAAAAATACACCCGTGGATATCAACCATTTTAAAAATTGACAAATAAGTGTTCGAGTTTAAAAAAATGACAAATAAGTACTCAAGTTTATATTTTTTGTCTTATGTTAATACATATCCTTAGTTTTGACGTTAAGTGCCACGTGGCGCTTATATGGAAGCGCCACGTGACATTTAACGTTAAAATAACGATGGGTACTAATAAAAGACAAAAAATGTAAATATAAGTATTTATTTGTTAGTTTTGAGAATATTTAGTGATGAAATTATTAAATGAATGATGATTTAATTTAACAATTATTTCATGCTCTTTGGAGAAGTGGGAAAAAATATTTGTGTTTTAATAGTCTTACCTTAAAATTTGAGAAAAAATTGTTGGAATTACTAAAATTGATGAATTTTATTTTATTAGTTCTTATTTTCTCTTGCAAAAAGTGGAAAAGCTTTTTATGTGTTAAAAAGTTTCACCTAGAAAATGGAGAGGTAAATAAAATACAAACTGACAAAGATTGATGGTTCTTCAATTCGGCAGTTACAGGAGTTACAAGACTTGGTAAATAAATGGCTAGCTTTAATGAGCATTGAAGAGGCATTTATGTGACAGTTTTTGTCTTGTCATTTTCTCTATAAATAGTGACTTTGTCATTGTCATTTTTAGAGAAGAGAAAAAAATAATTCTAGAGAGAATGGAAAACTTATTCTAGAGAGAATAGGAAGAAAAAACTATTCTAGAGAGAATAGAAAAACAACTATTCTAGAGAGAATAAAGAATAGAATATAAAGAAGTAAGAATTTCGAAAAATAGGAAACTTTTTTCTCCGTGATTAGTAAAATCATTTTTTACATAAAGATTAGAGTGATACAATTGTTAGAGATACCGGTTCTCCCAGAATATCTTTTTTAACGTCTCTACACTTTTTTTTATGTGTATTTGTATCTATTCCCTTTTTCTCTAAATTTCCATGTAAGTTCTGATTGTCTATTTTACCATGTAATAGTTGCAGTATTACATAATTTGAATACCTTTATATTCTTGTTATTCCACTTTCTTGTAATAGTGGCTGTATTACTTTTTTTGGAATATATTTATATGGAATCCTTTTTTACATTTTTAGTGATATTGTTAGATTTTTACAACAATTAAAAAAGATATTTTTAATATCACTGGTAGTAAAATGGGTTTTCTATATCGGCATTGCTTCATCCTTGAACGCAAAAGTCATTCCCGACGTGACTAAGTTGGAGCCTTTCAATGGTTCCAACTACAAACGTTAGGCACAAAAACCACTGATATGTCTTGAACAAAATGAACTAGGCTTTTCTGTTCTCGAGGTACTCCCTGCCATTGATGCCAATGGGGATATACCAAAGAACTAAATGCTAGGATTCTATCTCTCAAAGTTGGGTTCAAGAAAGCTAATTTGGTGGTTAGGTGATAGATCTTGGATAATGTGATGAACCCTAGCTTTTATCTATGTGTCGTTGAGAAGTCAACAAAGACTTTCTGTGAAACGGTATATAAAGGCATGGGGGTGATGATTTTGATGAGAATAATTACGTCACTGGAAAGAACCCAACAAGATCTATTTAGTCCCATACAAGTCGAAAAGTAAATCGACTCAAGGATAAGCTCTTGTTTTTCCACCTTTATGTAAGTTTAAGAATTACTTTGACTCCTACTTTCATATACAACCACACTTTGACTCTTGTTACACTAAATATCATTCTTGAAAATGATTATAAATCATTTAGAAGTTAAATCAATATGTGAATAAAGATCTATATACTTGAAGGGTTGGTGGTTTTGGGTCAAGGGGATAAAGTAGGAAAACTTATGAAATTGTTTTGGGTTGTTAAAATGCCACCTTGCTAATGAAATTGTATCTCAATAAAAGATGGATCATATTTTGTTACACTTTTTCCAATATGTGTATACCATGATCCACTCTTGGTACTTTCATTCATGGGACTTACTTCTTTTATTATTTTATTATTTTATTTGTGAATAAAAGATGTGGGGGAAGTTGATCCTAAAGATAAAATTCATTAGAGTCAATAATATTATTTACCTTAGTTATTTTCACTTTGTTGGAAAGGTTTGACTCCATTGATATAATTTCTGATTAAAAAATTCCTTATAATACTAGTATTCATGAATAAGAGTATTGTACCCCTTAATGAATATGAAATAATTATAAGGATTATGATGTTCTTAATGAACTATACTTAACTTGGTATTGTCCATATTGTAAAGAGACTCAAGTGGTGACAATTGGGTTATTATTCATCATTTAATAATGTACGAGAGAGGTACTATTGATCGTTTTAAAATGACTCATGTAGTTCTTGAAAGATTTTTGTTACGCAAATTGGGTCACATATAAATGATGAGATAAATGGTTGATTTGTTTACTAAAAAACTTAACTAGGAGAGTAATTCTGGAAATGTTGAGTGATAAGACTAGAACCCATTAATAGGGAACTTATGACTAATAATTCTTTATGATGCACTAACTTCCTATCTATATAGTGTAAATTGTGCATACATGAGAAAATTAAAACTTAATGAATTCATAGATATGCGTGGTGGTCCTATTGAGACGGACTTGATGAATTCACCGTTGAGGTTGTGGTATATTTCTCAAACTTAATGAATTCATAGCCATGTTTGGTAGTCCTAGCGAGATGGACTTGATGAATTCACCGTTGAGGTTGTTGTATATTTATCAAACTCAGTGAAATTCATAGCCATGTGTGGTAGTCCTATAGAGACAGACTTGATGAATTCACCGTTGAGGTTGTTTGTATATTGCTCATACTTAATGAATTCATAGCCATGTGTGGCGATCCTATTGAGATGGATTTGATGAATTCACCGTTGAGGTTGTTGTATATTGATCATAATATGACTTTAAGGGGACGTTCTTAATGTTTCCAAGGGATGAGTTTTCAGACTCGCCACAAATTTATAACCCGTAAGGGTGGTCCTAAAGAGAAAGGACTTAATGAATTCGCGAGACACATAATGAGGATGAGATTTATTGCTCTTAATGATCTCGAAATCTAAGAGATATCGACTAATGAGACTAGACGCTCTTGGAGCTCACTTATGTGTAAGGAAAGGGTAATGTTTGAGAAATTTGTAACTATCAGCCGGGTAGAGTATGTGATGTGAGGGTCTCGATCGAAAACCGTCAAGTTCAAGAGTACGTTCACTTGATATATATTTTTGGTGGTTGCCGCACTTCACTACGTGTCAATTCAAATCGAAATATATTGCTACTTAAGTACAATTCATCCAAATGATGGTATTTATGAAAACCCTGTTCACCTTCTCTCCCAAAGAACATGAGTGGGAGATTGTTGGAATTATTAAATGAATGATGATTTAATTTAATAATTCTTTCACGCTCTTGGGAGAAGTGGGAAAAATTATTTGTTTTCTAATAGTCCCACCTTAAAATTTGAAAAGAAATTGTTGGAATTATTAGAATTGATGAATTTTATTTTATTAATTCTTTTTTTCTCTTGTGAAAAGTGGGAAAACTTTTTATGTGTTAAAAAGTTTTACCTAAAAAATAGATAGGAAAATAAAAGACAAACCGACAAAGATTGCTGGCTCTTCAATTCGGCAGTTACAGGAGTTACAAGACTTGGTAAAAAAAAAACGGCTAGCTTTAATAAGCATTATAAAGGCATTTATGTGACGGTTTTTTGTCTTGTCATTTTCTCTATAAATAGTGACTTTGTCATTTGCATTTTTAGAGAAGAGGAAAAAAATTCTAGAGAGAAAGAAAACTTATTATAGAGAGAATAGGAATAAAAAACTATTCTAGAAAGAATAGAAAAAACTATTCTAGAGAATAAAGAAGTAAGAATTGCGAAAAATAGGAAACACTTTTCTCCATGATTAGTCAAATCATTTTTTACATAAGGATTAGAGTGATACAATTGTTAGAGATACCGGTTCTCCCGGAATGTCTTTTTTAACGTCTCTACACTTTTTTTTATGTGTATTTGTATCTATTCCTTTTTCTCTAAATTTCCATGTAAGTTCGGATTGTCCATTTTTCCATGTAATAGTTGCAGTATTACATACTTTGGATACCTTTATATTCTTGTTATTCTACTTTCTTGTAATAGTGGTTGTATTATTTTTTTTGGAATATATTTATATGGAATCCTTTTTTACATTTTCAGTGATATTGTTAGATTTTTCCAACAATTAGTTGTCAAATTCGATAATAGCAGGTAGGGCTGTAAACGAGTCGAGCCTAGCCGAATACTAGATGTACAGGCTTGTTTGTTTAATTTCTCGAGACGAACCGAGCCGATCTCAAATTTAAATGAGCCGGGCCGAGCCGAGCTCAAATTTAAGCAAGTCGAGCCCGAGCTTCCAATGATCCAAATTAGAAATGTTAGAACTTGTTTGTTTAACTTATAAAACAATCCTTTTTTAGAGTCAAGCATGAGTTACTCATAAACAATTTGTTTTTTATGGTTGAAATGAGACTTTCATGAGTGTGTGGTATAAAAATATAAAATATAACATTAATGAAAAAATAAATGTCTAAAGAAATTAAAACTATTCAATTTGATAGTGAAGGTTTAATAATATATTTATAAGTACATAATATATTAATTTATAATTCATAATTTTAAACGAGCTCACGAGTCGAGCTCGAGCAGACTCGTTTATTTATCGAATTTAAAAGGGAGCTTGAACTTGTTTATATTTGAGTCGACCTCGAACGATTTTTTCTCCGAGCCGAGCTTAAACTGCTCGTAAACGGTTTGGTTCATTTATAATCCTAATAGCAGGTATTCATGAAGGTATTTTTCTCTATTTTTAATATAGGTGAGAATTTTTTGGAGACAGAATCTAACAAAGAATAATTAAACTCATATACTATATTTAGAGAAAGACACCTACTAAACTGCTGGTTCCAACCCCAAATTGCAAATTACATATCATTAACTATTTCTAGAAAACCTCCCCCACTAAAAGAAAACAATAATCACGTAACATGAATATATGGTAGACCACCGTGTTCCACCGCGAAAACACCTCTCTCTCCTCAAACAAACCTAACCACCAGTAAATTGCCCTCACCCTACCTCCCTTTCTCTCTCATACACTCCGATAAAGTTTCATCTTAAGATCCTTCTAGGATCTATGAAATTTAACATCACCTACTTCTCGTTAGCTTCGTTCCATTATCTTAAAATCACCGTTAGGTGATTTATTGAGTTCTCTATCACGCTTATTTTTTTAGAAATGGCTTCTATAGTGGGTAATGGTGATAAGGCGGAAGAATCGAAAGATGACTTTTGCCTATCACCAGATCGAGAAGCTATTTACTCGAAATTTGACGAACCAAAGATTTTGGTCCCTATTCTGGCTTCAGGTATTATTAATCTTAACTATCTTAAGAAGATTGTTATACAATATTGGGGCATTTCAGGAAGAATCAATATTGAGAAAAAAGGTGAAAATATGTGTACGATTCAATTTGATAAGGAAAAGGATTTAGAAATTGTGTGGGCAAATAGACCTTTTCATGTCTTTGGTTTTCATGTTTTGGTCCAAAAATACGATGAAACTATTTTAAACCCTTCTCTTTTGGAGGAAACTACGTTCTGGGTTAGATTGGTTGGTATTCCACCCTTTTTTATCAAGGAGTCGAATGTTTTTAAAATTGCTTCAAAAATTGGTTTAGTCACAGAGGTTGTCCTTCCAGACCCTCTGAAACTCAAAGAAAACTCTTGTATTAAAGCTAGAGCGAATGTTTCAGTCATGAAGCCTCTCTCAGCTGGCTTTAATTTTAAAATTTCAAAAACTCAATCAGTTTGGATTTCATTTAAATATTAAAAACTATTTGATTTCTGTTTTAAATGTGGGTTGATTTCTCATGAGGAAAGGAACTGTGATAATCCAAACAATCTTGCTGTAAGATTGCGAAACTGGATTAAGGCTACAAATATTGAAAAAAGAGATAAGAATTTTGTTTTCAAAGCTATGAAAGAAGGTAATCAGGTTTCAAAAACCAAAAAACCTTTGAGAAATAAGAATAAGAAAAAACTTTTAACCCTTGAAGAAGGGGAAATTGATACTTCAAAAGTTTCAAAAGGCTCTAATGATAGAAAATCTCTGAATTTTGTCCAAAAATCTCTAATTACACCAACTGTTAAGCTGGGTAATAAAGTTATTGAAGGTGTTTCTTTTAAAACTGATATAATACCTCTTGTTTCATCTGAGGTCTTTAAACTATGTGGTTCTAATGATGATTATCCAAAGTTTAGTCCAATTCCTGAATTGGAAGAGAAAGTTATCATTGACCCTTCAATCACTCAAAACTCGAGTGATATCATTTGTTTTGGCTCTCTTGAAAAAAATAGAAATAGAACTGAACAAGTTAGGAAGGATCTTGGGCTTCCACTTGAGGATGATAAAATTGTTCAAAACTCAGCAAATCTTGTCAACCTCTTTGAGGATGATGATGAGATGGCTGAGAGTATTTAGATAGATAAGGAAAATACAGAGGAGGGAATTGAACAATGGTATGAGGATGGATTACTAGAAGGAATGGAAGCTGAAGAGGTTTGCGGGGTTGACCCAAATCAACCCCTAGACCTTCAATGATACAAGCATGGAACTGTCAAGGCATAGGCACAGCCTTACTCTGAGAAATTAGGGGGAAATCTTAACTCGGTTCATAAGAAAAATATGATGCAATTTAATGGCTTTATCCAGTCTAACCTTTTGATTGATCTTCAAGCTGTGGGATGTAATTTCTCTTGGTCGAACAAGAGAAATGGCAACCAGCTGATCAAGCAAAAACTAGATAGGATATTGGTAAATCAGGAATGGATTGACTCCTTTCCAAACTCTTGTACTGATTATTTACCTCCTTTGGGGTCTGATCACTCTCCAATACTTTTAAACTTGGGCCTTCTCTCTAAAGCTCATAAAAAGAGGTTTATATTGGAAAAGGGTTGGATTTTTGATAAACAACTTTGTAAAAAGATTGTTGAGAAATGGAAATCAGGTTTTATGATGGATTTGAGAGGTATCTCAAAATTGAGATACAAATTATCACAAATTCAAAAAATTACTTCAAATTGGGCCAGAAAAAGAATTTTAAATAATAGAATTCATATTTAAAACAAGATCAAAGATCTTGAAAAGCTTTTTAATGAACCTCACAATGATGAGTATGAAATTAAATTCAATACCCTGAGTGTGGAACTTGAGGAAATTTGGAAAAAGGAAGAATTGTACTGGTCTCTGAGGTCCAAAAATAATTGGCTTAAGCTTGGGGATAGGAACACAAAAAAATTTCATGCCTCTACTAAAGTTAGAAGATCAAAAAATAGAATTGGCAAAATTAAAGACCCTAGTGGTCAGTGGGTTACAGATACTAATGTAATACCTGGTATTATAACTAGTTATTACAATCAAGTGTTCAAATCAGGTGGGAATAGAAATTATGCTCCTGTCTTGAGTAAAATCAAGAAGGTTGTCACTGATGAGATGAACAACTCTCTAATCAAACCAGTCACTTGTGAAGAGGTTAAAAATGCAATATGGTCATTGGGTGGTGATAAATCACCAGGACCAGATGGATATGGAGGTTTTTTCTTTAAGAAATTTTGGGAAACACTCAAAGATGATCTTGTTGAGATGGTTTCAGATTTTATCTCTAATAATACATCACTTGAAACTATTAACTGTACAATTATAGCACTTATCCCAAAGTGTGAAAATTCAGATGGTGTGGCCTCTTTTAGGCCTATCAGTTGTGCTAACTTTATTTATAAAGTTATCTCTAAAATCTTAACTTTAAGACTTCAGGAATGGATTGGTGATTTGGTCTCTAAGACACAAACTGCCTTGATTCCTAACCGGTCTATTTTTGAGAATATTTTGATTGCACAGGAGATTACTCATTATCTAAATAATAAGAGAACCTCAAAGAATTATTCTTTAGCTATCAAAGCTGACATGAGTAAAGCTTATGAAAATATTGAGTGGGATTTGTTGATTGATCTACTGTCTAAAATGGGTTTTCACCCTAAATGGACAGATTGGATTAAAAATTGTATTACTTCAGTTACTTATAAAATTCAAGTCAATGGTGAACTTTTTGACTTGGATAAACCTCAAAAAGGACTTAGGCAGGGGGACCCCCTACCCCCTTACCTGTTTTGCCTTGTTACTCAAGCATTAACACATCTTATTGATTATTTTGTAGATCAAGGACTTTTTTCGGGCATTAAAATTGCGAGAGAAGCCCCTATGGTCACTCATGTTTTATTTGCTGATGATAGTTTGTTTTTTCTAGAAGCAACAGATTATAATATTGATATTTTCAATAATGTGATTAACTGGTATACTTTTGCTACAGGTTAAAAGGTAAATATGAATAAAAGTGGGGTAATGTTCATAAAAAATACTCCAAATGAACTTAGAATCAATTTTTCTTCTCATCTCATGATGAACAAACTTGAACATTTGGGTAAATATCTTGGAATTCCCTCTTCTTGGGGAAAATCAAAAGTTAAATCATTAGAATGGTTGGTGTAAATGGTAATGAAAAGAATGGATAGATGGGATACAAAGATGCTTTCTAAAAGTGGTAAGGAGGTGTTGGTTAAAGCAATTATTGGAGCAATCCAAAATTTTATAATGTCTGTTTTTCTTATTCCAAAAAAGGTAACAGCTCACTTAACTTCACTGATTTCCAATTTCTATTGGAATAATCAAGGTGAGGATAGATGCCATTGGATAAAATGGCAAACTCTTATGAATTCCAAAGAAGAAGGAGGGCTCAGGTTTAAAGATTTTCACATACATAATTTAGCCCTTTTGTCTTCAAATGCTTGGAAACTTTTCTCAAATAAAGATTCTCTGGTTTTCAAACTTTTTAAAGGTAAATATTTCCAAAAGGAGATTTTCTGTATACAAATCTTTGCTCAAATTGTTCATGGGGTTGGAAAAGTCTCCATGAAGGCAAAAAAATGTTTTGTTAACTCTATAAGATGGAATATAGGCAATGGGAGTTCTATTAGACTTTGGGAAGACCTTTGGGTCCCTTCACAAGGTCTAATGGTCAAACCCCTAAATTGTGAGCTTAAAGTGGTTTTTGAACTTATTTATCCTTTATCTTTTGAATGGAGACTAGATTTACTTGACCTCTATTTCACAACTGAAACTGCTGCAACCATTGCCTCTCTATACATCCCTCCAATTGACTGTTTAGATACTCCATTCTGGCCTTTTTCTCTGAATGGAAGTGTCCCGGTTAAGGAAATGTATAGACAGCTTTGGATGGCACAAATGGAAGTTGAAAAAATAAAGGACAAGAATTTAAGCTCCTTCTCCTTTAAACTTCATTCTGAGGAATGGAAATATATTTGGAGTATGAAAATACATCCAAAGATTAAAAAAATTATATGGAAATGCTGTGTAAATGGGTTAGCAACAAATGAAAATAGGAAAAAGAGAAAATCTTGCAAAAGTGATCTATGTTCTATTTGTGGGATGGATACTGAAAATGTTGAACATTTAATTTTCCATTGCTCTTGGGCAAGAGCTTTGTGGATTGCTAGTCCTCTGAATTTTGACTCAATGTCTGAGCCTACCTTTAATTTCATGAAATGGGTTGCTTTTATTAGAAATTGTAGTTTGGAAAGAAAACAAACGGATGCTTACTCAGGAGAACTTGCTTTTTACTTGGTTTGGTTTATTTGGAAAGGTAAAAATCAAAGCCTCTCTAGAGGCATTACTCCTGACCCTCTTCTTGTTCTACATGATGCTCTTAAAGCCTATGATGAGAATCATACCATGAATATGTCAAACTCTGAGGCTAAACTAAAAGAATCTTCAGATTCTAATGTTTCTAATGGAAATCTTTACTCAAACTCTGTAACTCAAGGTTCAACCTTTAGAGAAGACAAAAATGAGAAATGGAAACCACCTCTTTATGGTTTTTATAAAATAAATACTGATGCTACCTATATTAATAATACAAAAAAGGCCTCACTAGCTTGTATTACATGTGATTCAACAAGGAGCATGGTGGATGGTTTTGCGAGGAACTTGGAAGCTAATTCAAGTCTTGAAGCAGAGGCAAGAGGTTTGGCTCAAGCTTGTGATATGGTAGCATCTTTACCTCCTGGTTCAGTAGAGATTGAAAGTGATAGTTTAATTCTAGTTAATCAAATGTATTTTGGTAGGAAAGTGTTTTGTAATATCCATAACTTAGTTAATTACATTCTCAAATGTAAAGTTAAGTATAGGATTAAAATCTCCTTTGTAAGGAGATCTAAAAATTGTGCTACAGATTGGGTGACTAAACAAATGCTTAAAGGTGCCTTGTTTAGCCTTTGGAATTTCTTTCCACCACCTCAATTAGCAAGGATATTAGGCTCGGATTTTGATCCACTAGGGATAGACTGATTTTTGTAACTTGAAGTTCTAATATATGTGCTTCTTTCAACAACAAAAAAAAAAAAACTATTTCTAGAAAAACTCCCTACATAAATATATAATCTTGATTACAAATAAGAAAACGACACGTATCCCAGATCTTCATACTATTTCTATACTATATACTTTAATAATTGACTCACAAAACGTCCTCAAATACTGAAATAGCAATAGGAAAAAAAGAGTAATTATCAAAGCCACCATGTCTGCGCTGATGGCAAAGATGATGAGCGCAACCCCAGGTAGTGCACCAGCACCAGCTCCAGCACCAGCACCATTGAAATCAACTTCTCTACCTATCAGTAAAATTCCAGGGAGCTATGGTTGGCCTCTTTTGGGTCCAATATCAGATAGATTAGACTACTTTTGGTTCCAGGGTCCAGATAAGTTCTTTCGAAGTAGGTTAGAGAAGCATAAAAGCACGGTTTTCCGAACTAATGTGCCTCCTACATTCCCATTCTTAACGGTTAATCCTAACGTTGTTGCTGTTCTTGATGTCAAGGCATTTACACACCTTTTTGATATGGAAATTGTTGAGAAAGCTAATGTTCTTGTTGGAGATTTCATGCCTAGTGTTAGTTATACAGGTGGTCTTCGTGTTTGTCCGTATCTTGATACTTCTGAGCCTAAACATACTCAGGTATGTTTTAGAATTAAAGTTCTCTTTCTCAAATACCTGCATTTCTACATCCTTTACACCTTACTACTGAAAAAGTAATAGATAATGTCTTAATTAAGCTAAAATTGAGGTAAGTGTAATAATATCTTTTACAATAATTCGTAGACTATAAATTTAAATAAGAGTATATATATAATCATTTTGTTTTTTTCTATATAAGTTACAAATGACACAAAATTATATATTTTTTCTTTTTACCTTGATTTAAAATTTATTCAAGGTAAATATGAGTCAAAAAACCTGGTAAAATTAAATTAAAATTTATTTTACTTATTAAGCTTTGACTAAAAATAATTTTTTTATATTTAATTTTTAAATATTTTAAAAAATATTTATTTTAAATTTATCAAACAAATATAGATTAACCGCAGAAGTATCAAATCAAATTCTAGAAGAAGATGATATGATAATCTTAGAATTTGAAAATTAATGAATATAAATTTGGTTATACAATTTTCATAGAAATCGAATGTAATTATATTATTTTTTTTAGGATACGTAATGTCAATTATTTGTGGTGAATTTTTATTTCTTATAATTTTTTTTGGATTCTTAGATTTCCTTAAAACAAAATATTGATATTTAATTGAAAAAAATGACGTAGTAATTATAACACAAATTCGGTATAAATAGTTTAATTAATTAAAAATTAAATTAAAGACCTTAATAAAAAAATCGCAGTGGTGGAACATTTCGATCTTTTTACATTCCGTTATTTTTGAATTCTAAATTTTATGATAGACACTAATGCTAAGTCGGTTAAAACGAAATACCAACTAACAAGTTCTAACGTGGATCAAGTTTTAATTGGTTAAAAATTTAAAATAGAATCGCACGTGTTTTGGACAATTTGTACAAAATGACCTTAGTCTCCCCGTAATAAAAAAAAATTGTGAAAAAAATGTTTTTATAATATTTTTTTCAGATACAGAGAACTAATATCATTTACCGGTACCTTTCGAACTAATCCTACTAATATTAGTAAAGAACTCCACTAAAGAACTACGAGGACAGTTAATTATGTCCAAATTATTTCTAGTACATTTAGTAAGGATGTCAGCAACACCGTTAAATTTCCTTTTAACATGAGTGATTTTCCAATCCGGGAATCGTCCAATCCACCTCCATGCTTCGGAAATCATGGGGCGAATTCTCCAATCGATCCCAACATATGAAAAAATGTTCTAGCAATAGAAAAGATTAACAGTTAAAATACCCATGAATAGAAAGATGTTGATGAATATGGTCTCAACCACCACAGATCGACCTAATATGTTCTATTTGAAAAAAAAAAATCTAACTCTTCCAACCACGACAATACTCATATTTAGCGTCTGGTCTGTATGAGGATCCCATAACTACAAACCCACACTTAACCACACCATCAGCCGTCCAACGGACAGTTGCAAAACCATACGAATTCTGAAGGATCCGTTAAATATAATTCGAAGTACATCTTTATTTAATTAAAATAAAATTCATTTGTCAAATAGGAGTATTAATTTTGTACTTATATATAGATTTTTTTAGGACATGAATACAAGCATGAAGAAAAAATTCCAAATGAGATCGATAGTTGGCCTAGTGGTTAGGTTACTCCGCAGAGACCAAGAAGTTTTGGGATCGAATTTCATTGGAGTCAAAATGATTCCGAGTCCAAAGTGGCTCTCTCATGTATTAAAAAAAAATTCCAAATAAGTCATGGGTCAGTTTTTTTTTTTTTTGTTGGTCGATTTTTTTTTTTTTTTGGTCGAAAGTCATGGGTTAGCTTGACAATCATACCATTATGATACCGAATTTTATACTTTACGATTTTTCTGACACCAATACACCAATACACGTGTTCACTGATGTGTCCTGTAGATATGTATTTATTTTTAATCACGAGATGATACTCTTCATTTATGAACCACACAATAGGCACACATGTTTTCACTGAAATTAAAAAAAAAAATCTAATATTTTAGGCCTTATGTTACAAGTTTGGCCATCTAGATAGGTTTTGGGGACAGCACTCACGTGCATGGTACGGGTAGGGACTTGATTGTAAGATTACAAATCCTTGCTAATTTTGAAATAGACAAACTAATCTATCAAGTCAATCTCCCAAAAAAAGATATTGCTAATTCTTAAACTACGTCTTCAATAATTCAATTAGACCAATATGTATTTTAGCTTATATATTCAATTAATCATAATTTATCACTAAATAACTAATTAGTTGCCATCCATTCAATCATAAGGTCAAATCAATTAGTGAATATATCCTAATGGTAAGTAAAATGTACTCAAAATTGACTTTTTATTTTTTATATATTCAATCCACACTTTATTTATATGTTAACATCGAAAAATGATATTTATAATAGTAACAAGCCCTTGACCGAAACAAGACTGAATTATGTTTTGAATTACAAATTTTTTTCATAAAATAAAATAATAGTAGAACGAAGATTGTATGATGAAATTAAAATATATGAATTGTTACACAGATGAAGAAGTTTTCACTGGATATTCTAAAACGAAGCTCTTCAATATGGGTTTCCACAGTAGTGAGTAAACTCGACACAATGTGGGACGGAATCGAAGCAGAGCTTCCCAAATCAGGCTCAGCCGGCTACGCACTCCCAATCCAGCAATTCCTCTTTGGTTTCCTCACTCGTTGCATCATCGGAGCTGACCCTTCAACCTCACCGGAAGTTGCCGCCAATGGCTACTTATGGATCGACGCATGGCTAGGTTTACAACTCCTCCCAACAGTCAGTATCAACATTTTACAACCCTTTGAAGAAATCTTTGTTCACTCTTTTAGATACCCTTTCTTTTTAGTTCAAGGAAATTACAACAAGTTAGTCGAATTTGTGAAAACTAAAGGGAAAGAAACGGTTGAAATAGGTACAAAAGAGTTCAATCTCACTACAGAAGAAGCCATTCACAATCTTTTATTCATACTAGGATTTAATGCATTTGGTGGGTTTTCCATATTCCTCCCAAACATTTTGAGTAGACTCGAAACTGAATCGGGTAAAGGGTTATTTGAGAAATTACGAGACGAGGTAAGATTACATTGTGGTACAGATTCGAGTAATCTTAGTTTCAAGAATGCCAAAAAACTAGAAAACGTTCAGTCTTTTGTGTACGAGACGTTAAGGTTGAGCCCACCCGTACCATCGCAATATGCGAGAGCGAGAAAAGATTTTAAGCTAAGTTCTCATGATAATGTATATGAGATCAAGAAAGGTGAGCTTTTATGTGGTTATCAACCATTAGTGATGAGAGATTCAAAGGTGTTTGATAATCCTGAAGATTTTATTGCGGATAGATTTACGGGAGAGAAAGGTAAAGAATTATTGGATTATCTTTTTTGGTCTAATGGACCACAATCAGGGACACCTAGCTCTTCAAACAAGCAATGTTCTGCTGCTGAAACTGTTCCTCTTACTGCTACTTTATTTATGGCTTATATCTTTCAAAGGTATGACTCAATTACTATCTCTTCTGGCTCAGTCACTGGTGTGGTGAAAGTTAAATAAGATAATTATCTCTGCTGTAAATTCCTATTGCACATTATCAGGGAATGGCGGGTAAAAATTGGTAAAGCTTTCCTTTTCGAGAGAAATAAGAGTATTTTATGCCTCCGTTGTAATAAAAGAATTTAAGTGTTATTTTGTGGACAATATATTGTGATATGATTGTCAATGTGTGAACGTGATTCTCCATATGCATGTCCTATACTTGCATTATTGATGTCTGTGACATGATTTTGTTATTATATATATATTGGACAAATGCTATGAGAAATGGCACGAATCAAGGACATTGACTTGCTGGTCCTTTTGACAAAAAAAAAAAAGACTTGCTGGCATCTCTTACAACTTTGTCCTCACCATCCACAAATGAGAAAACCTAAGGTGGACAAGAAAAAAGATTAAGTTCCTACATACCCTATAATATATATCATCTGTAAGATAATTTAAAGAGTTCTAGACAAACCTTTTAGGCAGAATTAAGAATCAAAATGCTCCGGTATTGAATCCACTTATATATCGAAGAAGATTGCTATTCCACAACATAAATGTCATTGGATCTTCTATTATATGTTAATGAGATCTTGAGCAAACGTAATGAATTTTGTGCTCTTTAGTATAAGGCAGAGAAGAGAAAGAAACGTATCTGAAAATGTGTCTGATATATTATATTCTGAAATAACTTCCATGAAGTTATTTATATACTAGTTATTAATGTAATAACTACCACAATGGGCCGGGTTAATCCATTATGGACACCCACAATATGGGCCAGGCCCAAAACAGTTTCTTTCATCATCTTAAAGGAGATTGTTAGGATTTAGATCAATTGTTTAGATCTAATTGTTATTATAGATCCGATCATTGCTCTTTTGGAGAAATAAAAAAGATTTAGATTATTGTAAAGAATTAACATATCTATCATTTTCTATTCTTTTGGAGAAGTGGAAAAATCACTTTTTGTGTATGAAATGTCCCACATAGGAGGAGAGATGGTAAAAATATTAGTTTAAATTAACTTACCCATCTATTATTTTTAAAAGAACTAAAAGTTATGAAAGCCAAAAGGGAATTGGCAAAACCCCACCCGCACCACCACCACCACCCGGTGACGGCGTGGGCGTGGGCTCGTGGGGTTGGGGAGTCGAAAAATGAAACAAGTTTTCTGAAATAGTTCTGGTGGAAAATGGCTAGTACTTATAGGAGTCGTTGGAAATTCAAACCTTGCAACCAAGAGACATAACGTTCAGCAATTGAAGACACATTAAACCAGAATATTCCTCAATCAAGAGTCGGCCGTCAGCAATAATGAGCCAATAAAGACCATTAATTGTGACGGGTCTAAAGAGCCCCGTACTCACCTATAAATATAGGTCCTTCTCCATTTGCCAAATTCTACGGAAAATAATCAGAAAAAGAACAACAAGAAATACTTCTCTCAAAACTATTCTGTAGTAGTAAAATAAACTCTCTCTCGTTAGAGATAACCGGTACGCGGAATATCTTTTTAACAACTTTATTTTCGTGTGTTTGTTCTTTCCTTCTGATTCTGTGTAAGTGTTTCGTATCGAATTACTGTAATAGACTAGTGTTTAATATTGATTATCTCATTACTGTAATAGGCAAGACTTACTTTAAATCGAAATATTTAGTTTGGTTTTCCATTTCTGTTTTTCTTAAAAACAGTGATTTCACCTTTTTTACCAACAAAAATGGCCGAGTATTTAGTCGAAAAATAAACCTTACATAAAAAAGCCAAAACTTACAATAATCAACCAATCACCTGTCAATCACTTAAGAGCAGGTTAGCCAATTAGGAAGGAAGAATAAACATTCCAACGCCAAATAATTTGTCTATAAGTATTTGTTTGGTAATCAATTGGCTATTCTGTTTTTACTAACAAATAAAAACTTGTACACTAAGAAAACTGTGATATGTCAAATATTTTTTTCTCCGAGTAATACTAGGTATCACTTAAAAATTAATCACCCAAAAATAAACCATGATAGGAATTCTGAATGGTTCAATCATATATATAGTTTCTCTTTCCTAGCTACTTTTTATCTCTTTCTTGCATGATTGAACCACCCAAGATCTACGTCATAGGTGATTTTTGGGTGATTACTTTTTAGGTGATA
This sequence comes from Nemophila menziesii, assembly GCA_029959085.1. Taxonomy (NCBI): domain Eukaryota; kingdom Viridiplantae; phylum Streptophyta; class Magnoliopsida; order Boraginales; family Hydrophyllaceae; genus Nemophila; species Nemophila menziesii. The sequence continues at coordinate 1,977,482 of JARWIR010000015.1, read as the reverse complement.
CCCAACATTACTCTTTCTCTCTACCACTCATTTACTAGTTGTTAAAAAATATTTCAATCTTACATTTGTCCACTTTCCATTGATAAAAGTCTATCTATTACTTTTAACAATTTTCCACCACCTTTTAATAATAGTCGTCTATTATTTCTAACAATTTCCCAACGTCACCGTAATAGTAGTTGATTTGTATAATATAACAAATATGCCAAATAAATCATTTTATCTATATATTTTTTAAGGGGTCAATGACCCAAAAAATCAAAATAATATTATACTTGCCCCAAAGAATCATCCATTAACTTACTATTATAAGATTACATGTTTACCCGTCAAGGACGATTCCCGTAAAAGACGATTCCCATCAAGGACGATTCCCGTCAAGGACGATTCCCATCAAGGACGATTCCCGTCAAGGACGATTCCCGTCAAGGACGATTCCCATCAAGGACAAAATTTAGTTAATGATGTTATTGGGAAGAAATTTTGTCATTGATGTTATTGGGCTGAAAATAATATTATTTTGATTTTTTGGGTCATTTTCCCTTTTTTTTGGTCTGATTACTACTTAGGAGTTAAATAGAAAACTAATTATAAATTAGGAATGATTGTCAATACTAATTACTATAAATTATATTTTAAACTTTTTAAATAACTAAAAATTTATAATTAATTTATAAAAAATATACAAAAATCATAATTGATTCAAAAAAAATTAAAAAAAATCATAGTTAATCACATTTTTTTTTTATAATTTTATGAATATTCAAAAATCATAATTGATTAAAAAAATATGAAAAATTATAAAAATATTTCAAAACTTATTCAAAAAAATGAATAAAAATCATTTTAATTTATAATAAAAAAAATGCATGATCAATATTTAAAATTCATATAATTATTTAAAAATCAAAATATATTAGAAAATTTAAATAAAAAATATATAAAATTTCATAACTAAATAAAAAAGTAAATGTAATTTTGTAAATTAGAAAAAATGAAAAAAAAATTCCTAATTAATCCTCCAATTTATAGTCTTTTTAGATTGAGCACATTTTATATTTATGCTAAAACACATAAATAACTTTGACTAATTTAGAACTAAACTTCCGTAAAAAAAAAATTATAACTGAACTTATACTATATTATGTCCACAAAAAAACTTATACTGCATTCGATTTATTCTCCACTTAATTGCATAGAGTTATTAGTATATAATTATCCCCAAATTACTTTTTCTTTCAATTCAAGAACCCTAATTTCTCTATTCTCTTCTCCATAAAAGCTTTCTTCTACCGCATTGTTACCACCATCGCCACGCCACCATCATGCCTTATCTGAAGTATGAATCCTCTTTCTTACTCTTTCTCTCTCGATCATGTATTTACACACACAGAATACATTTCTCTTGATGGAAGGCGTCAGAGAAGATATGTCAATGACGGTCAGAATGATAAACCAGGCATAATTAGTTTGGAAATTAGAAATCTTAGTCTGGATCAAATCCACTCTTCATCTCAATCTCTAAACCCTACATTTTTTTCTCTCAAATTAATATAATAATGAGGATATTCACTAAGATTAGGGTGTTCACTACAATGCAATGTCATTTGATGGAGGCGGTTCATCCAGGATTGTTCTGATTCACCGATTCATTTTCTATGCTAAAAAGGTATACAAATTGTCCTTCGAGATGTTTTCAACAAAATCAAGATCACCAAGGTTCTTTTTGTAAAGCTAGAGAAGAACAATGTGTTAATGGGTCCCATTGGCTTTAATTAGGTAATGATCTAATTTTCTTTCACATATCAGTGTGTTCTTTTCCTCACTTAGCTTTCATGGGTTTGTATTGTTCTTAATTTGTGGGATATTTAAATAAGTGGAAGAGAGAAAATAGGAAAAGAGAATATTATATTAATATCGCAAGAGCCATAAAGGTTAGAGAACAAGAGAATACTAAAGACTACATTGTGAATTGAGTTGTTCTAACATAATAGAATGAGACCATAAATATAGGTCTAACTACTTGGTAAACAAGAAAGTTAAAACTAAACTAATTAGGAAATAAATATAATATGGAAATAAACTAATCTAATAAGGCAATAAGGAATTATGGTAGTAGTATCTTTAACACCCCCCTCAAACTCAAGTAGTTCGGATTGATAACAACTTGAGTTTGAAATTTGAATAATTGATGACGAGTCTTGAGTGTTGTTGATTGAGAAACATGGTAGAGGTGCTGACGTGGTGAGATGGTTATGTCATGGAGTGGCGGTGAGGTGGAGCGACGAGCCGAGCATAACTGGGAACCAAAAACCAAATGTTAAGCGAGTTACCGAGATGAGACCATTGGATGGCCTAATGAAATATCGAGATAATACCATTGGATGGCCTAACGAGATGAGACAATTGAACGGCCTAACGAGATTAGACCATTGAACGGCCTAAGGAGATGAGACCATTGAAGGGTCTAACAAGATGAGACCATTGAACTACCTAAGGAGATGAGACCATTGAACTGCCTAAGGAGATACGACCATTGAACGACCTAAGTATATGGGACCATTGAATGGCCAGACGAGATACGAATCATACGAGAGGATTAAAAGAAAAGATATTTTTTAGCGTAGAAGCGGTTGAAAGAATAACAAAAGAGTACAATGAAAGGTGGAGATTAACGACTTGCAGAAATAAAGAAAAACGATAACGAGAAATTACTTTGGATTGTGGCTCTGATACCATATGAGAAATTTAAATAAGTGGAAGAAAAAAATAGGAAAAGAGAATATTATATTAATATCGCAAGAGCCATAAAGGCTAGAGAACAAGAGAATACTAAAGACTACATTGTGAATTAAGTTGTTCTAACATAATAGAATGAGACCATATATATATGTCTAACTACTTGGTAAACAACAAAGGTAAAACTAAACTAATTAGGAAATAAATAAAATATGGAAATCAACTAATCTAATAAGGTAATAAGGAATTATGGTAGATAATAAGGAATTATGGTAATAATATCTTTAACATAATTCATGTACAAAATTATGCAATTAACACTATCTTTAGTATTTGTTTCATTTAACTTTATATGCTAATTAGGGTTGTTACTAGTATATGTTTCATTTCACTATCTTACGAGTAATCATGGATCATTCCCTTATGCATAATATCCATGAGGGAATTATGAATATACTAGGTAATGTTACTTCCAAGTGGTTCAGACTATACCAAAAATGAAGTTGGGAAGGCACACAAGGGTTGTTTTAGATGTTGGATGTGGAGTTGCAAGCTTTGGTGGTAAATAACTGGATAAAAATGTAATTACCATTTCCTTAGCTCCTAAAAATGAACATAAAGTGCAAATAACATTCGCACTTGAGAGAGGAATTCTGGTTTTTTTATTTCAGTATTTGGGTCAGAGGCTCACACTTCCGGACAATGTACATGATTTAATACATTGTGCAAGATGTAGGGTCCACTGGAATGAAGATGGTAATTTATTCTTAACTTTCAACTCTCGTATATATATTCTTGTGTTAGCTTATCATATTGAATTTCGATCCTTATCTAATCTTATGCACATGGTCTCGAAAAGAAAATAGGATAGGGTATGGTAAGTCAATCAGTTACAAAAACTCATTTTTTCTTTTACTTTACATCTAATTTCTTTTTTACTTGTGTGGTTTATGTAGGTCCAGAGACACTTTTGCGTAGGTCTTCTGGTTTGAATTATAATGGCACATCAAGTATGTACTTTGAAGGATATGTAAGTGATGTAATTGAAGGGTATGAATGGAAATGTGTACGCTCAATCTATGGTATCTTTTCTACATTTACATTGTAACTAACCTTAAATATCTCAACATGTTGTCTTATTTGATGATTTATTAAGTTTCTTTTAAAATTATGTCTTCTTATCTTATGGATTTACAGGTGTTAGAATACTCAAAGATGTGTCAGTTTCAAGCCCAAAGGTATATATATTACTACTGTACTTTGAATTCATATTATACATATGTTTAAATGTGTAATTTATTTATCTTTTGATAATTATTTTTTATCTTTTAACATGTCTTTTTTTACTGTAGAGTGGTAAAGGTGTTCTTGTGAAAGTTGTTGGTGTAGTTGAAGCTACTGCAGATACTGTATTTGAAGTTGTTTTAAGTCTTGATAGACATAGAAGATATGAGTATGTAGTAAAACACTTTGTTTTTTCTTTTTTTAATGTTCAAGATCTAATCCGGTTTTAAACTCTATAGGTGGGATACTTTAACATGAGATTTAGAGTTAATAAAATCATTAGTTGGACATTATGATGTTGTTTATGGTACATTTGATCCATGATATTTGACTTTGTATACACTTAATATTTCTCCATTAACTCCATATATTGAGCCTAAAGTTTGACTCATTGTGTTTTCGACTAGTGGAAGTGTAAGAGAGATTCCGTGTTACCTGGGCAATGGTCTCATGCACAAGATGGAGCTTATAGTAGGGTTATTTTGTTTTTATTTTACTACCTATTGTACTAGAAGTGTTAAATACTAAAATTAAGCATCATTTATGCAACAATTTTACAGTTTTCTGCTCAAAACAAGAATTGTTCTCCAAAACATGGATATAACCGTACGAAAGTTAACCGTAAATGAAATTTTAACATATGAATATCACCCATTTATTATTATTATTATTATTATTATTATTATTATTAATACTTAAGATCTTGTAACTGCAGATGGTGTTCCAAAAGAAGGGTTAAGAATAGAAGATGTTCTTATTAGGATTGTTGAGTTAGCTCTTATAAGGGACAAAGTAAGTCATTCATAACCAAACTTCCAGGAATGAGTTATTATTTAAACTTAAATTATAAACATGACATGTTAAGGCTTTGGAAAAGTCACCAGGTACATGACCTTTCCTGTTCCCGTTAACAAAATAAAGTACAACCAATATGGGAATCGACTCTGCAGGGTATATATAGTAGGTTAACAAGAAATTTGCAGGGATGTATTGCGATTAAAGGTTTTCAAAGTAATGTAAATGCGAGAAGTATGTAATTAGACTAACGAAATAGAAATATAAAATGAAAATATTTATTTGGTTTTAAATTGATGATTAACAACTAAAGACAAGATAAATGAAAATGAAATTAAGTTAAGAGTAATGATTATCAACTAGTAATAGTGAAAATGAACAATTAAAAGTAAATAGAATTAACTCGATGAGACAGGTGTTTGCGGATATTTCTAAGTAATCTATTCTGCCGCTAATTAACTTTGTTATTCATTAGGGCAAGTCATTTTATTGTTCACAATATTAGGGATTCTAAGTTGATTAGGTCCCCATAACAGCAAACCTAACTCTTTACCTTATTCGTCTCTTGGCTTTCGGGTCGGCTTAAGTCCCTATTACCCTCATTGGCTACCTAGCATGCTAATATCGTGCGATAAAAGACATTAAGTGCCTGTAGACTAGGTCGGTAATCTTTCCCCCCACCCGGGTGTTAGGCAAATTACAAAGGCTCCTGCTACTTTGGCCAACGCACATGAGTATTGAAAACCCGTATACAAACAATGGAATTATATTAAAACCAATCTCAACTAAACATCTAAATAAGATATACCAAATAAAAAAAACAAAATGTATTACATAAGAATCCTCAAGCATAAATAGTTTAGCTCATAATCGAATTAATACTAATGAAATATCAACCAATTAAAACTAATGACAAATTCATAATTAAAACTGAGAATGAGATAATGTTACTATAAAAGTCGAAGGGAAATGTGGATAGTTGAGGTATAAATCCTAGATTCATAGACAACCCCCTATTCTTCCTCTTCCTTTCTTTTCTAGCGCTTCCCTTCTCTTTTCTTCTCTTCTAGATGGATAAATTGACTTCTAAAATGAGTCGTATCTACTGGAATATGCGTATATCTCAAATGGGGGGTGGAAAATGAGCTTATATAGCTTCCAAATTTGTTTGGATCTCTTCAGGGTTAAGAGAATTAGTTTAGAGCGAGTCCAACCTGTTTTTACTTTAACAGATTTCTGGTTCAAACCACAACAGGTGCAAATGTCATAACTTCTTCGTCTTAACTCCGAATTGAGTGTCGTCATTTGTAGCGCGACCCTAACTTCAATATCTTTCCAAAAAAAGGGACCAGGTCCAAATATCTCACCAAAAAGTCATAGTGATCGAAACATTAAGGTGCAATAATTCTCCAGAAAAGCTCTAACTCTCCACAATGTCTCTAAGCTCAAATTTCGTCTTGACTTGGGGTTTATCTTCATTCTTTGACTTCTCCTATTCATCTTGGACCCTTGCATCAAGCATGTACCTGAAAGCAAGGTTAAAGCACAAAAATCTCTATAAACAGTAATAAGTCCAAAACTAGGGGTAAAAGTGCAATATAGAAAATATTAGGGAAAATACCCCCACTTAGGCCCAATAAAACCCCAAAATAATGTTTCATGAACGTATTTATTTTTCACAAATAGAGAGACATCAAGACCCCCAACTCAAGCTTTTGTCGTCCCGACGAAATAGAAAAGAAAAGAAAAGAAAAGAAAAGAAAAGCAAAGAAGTTTAGAAGGGTCTAAGTTAAATAAGCTCAAGAAAGGAGAAAGAGTAAAACGCGCAATGAATGACACTAAATCACAAATATTAACAAGTCTCGTTTAGCATAATTTACTAACTAAATCAAATATATAATCTACACTTGTTAATTTCAAGATCCGATTAGAGTCGCATTGTACGAAGATAGGCCATCTCTTAGTCTGTTATGGTGGCTATTACATGTTCCTCGCTCCTCACTAGTTTCGATAATAAATAGGGGGCTGAGATGGATAATAAATGAATTAAAATGGACATCAGGCTAAAGGGAACAAAGGGCTAACAAAGAACTGCCTTAATCATGTCCTATCCTAGACAATTTATTCACTTCCTCTCATTTAGCACTTTCATTTAATGGTTTATACGGTAGTTTAAATCTCACGTTCTACACACCACACATGCTCCTTACGATCAAACCCATTTCTATTGCATTGCTCACTAATCTTTTCTTTGCTTTTAACACGCATTTCATAAAAATCCTTTAAGCATACACAAGATAAGTTTATAAATCTACTATTTACTATCATGAAATCATTAACAAATAACTTAAAATATACATTCACTATATTCTAACCTAACCCTTCACACTTATAGAAAGCAATAAACAAATAAAAATATGTGTGGAAATAACAGGTTTCCACCCTCAACTCAAAGTTAAACCGGATGTCAGCTCAAAACAGACTCAATTAAATTAAGGACAAACAAATAATATACAAATGAAGAAAGGGGTAGAGAAGAGAGAAACATACTCTAGAGGCTATTGCCTCGCGTGATCATCATCCAAGATTGGATGAGGTGGATCTTTCGCGGTGTCGCGTCTTATTTTCTCTAGGAGTGTCATGACGTGAATTTTATTATACTTGATTAATTCCACATAATTGGCAAGAAGGGCTTGAGCGAATTCAAGCTGTTTAAGTTGCTCACTTACCTTCTCCTGCCAAGGAGATTCCCTTAACTGTACTCATTTTATGATATTCTTAATCCATTCATCATTTAAGATGGAACTTGGTATTTTCTTGATCTTTTGCAGGTATTACTTTAGTGAATCTTTCAAATCCGAAGATGTTAATCCGACTTTACCAGATATGAGAAAGAGATAAAGAGAAGCAAAATCACTTGTTGAGATGATGTTATAACGACAATTAGACAAACATGTAAACAAGATCATGTCACCACTAGGGGATGGAGTGATGAATCCAGGTGATCCAAATCTCATTGATGGAGCTCAAGGTGTTTCACGGCTTGGACAAGTCTCATCTAGACAAGTCATAGGATTTCAACCACCACCTAAAGCTAACAACCAAAAAGAAGCGGTGAATAACAATGATGTTTTGCCTTAAGTAAACCGTGTAGGAGCTCAAGTCCCACTCATACAAGAGCAATGAAATATTCAACCATTGGGGCATGGCTTTCAGTTCCATTTGCAACCACTTGTGATTTACCCACCAGCTATTTAGTCGGGAAGATTCAAGCTTGAAGTGGCTATGTTGAATCAATTCACAAGCTACTAGAGTATATTGGGGATGCACATGAAGATATGGTATGAGTGATACTAAATTTTATGAAATTTTGTTACTCAAGTAGTTAGGAGAGAACGGATGTACATGATGATGTTCCAATTTTTCTTGATTGTGGATGCTAGAGAGCGGACAAACCTTCAAACATCAGAGCAAATAAAAAATTGGGATGAGCTTCAAACCACTTATTCTGAGAAATATTATCCTCATAGAATGAGGATGAAAGCTTAAATAAATCTCTCTACCTTTTAAAACAATCTAACGAGTCTTAGGCGAGACATCTACGAGTTTCCAAATAATCTTGAATCGGTGCTCACTTCATGGGTATATCTTGAGTTGCAACTAGTTAGGCACTATATAAATCTTGATGCGAGTTTCATTGAGAAGCTATATGATATCTGTGGGGGAGGAATCATGATGGGTAATCCAATCAAGTGTTGGTTATTATGGATCAAGTTGTGAAAAACAATATGAGTTGGAAATCCTCTAGATATCGTGTGCACCAAGCTTCGTGAGGTACGCTACATTTAGACACCGAGACAAACCGAACCGTGCTCACCCCTAGTCACATCAATCCAAGATCGATTTTCTTCGTAAATAATCATAGGAATCACCAACAGAGTAACCAAGCTATCAATAGGGCACTATAATTAACCATTTAGTGTTTTAGTGGATTATTACAAGTGGAGTGTCAATCAAGGAAACACATATCAAAGTAATCAGTTCCAACAATGTCTTCAAGGAAATAACTATCAAGAGAGGACTTAGAATCAATATCAGAATGGACCAACTTACTAAAATCAAGCTCCTTAGCCATCAGTTTACAAATGATATGCAGTCAGTCTATCAAAATATAAAATCCCATCATATCCATAAGAGGCATATAGTGAGATGGAAAATAATATCATCAAGTTCATCGTGGCAACAACTGACATAATGGAGGAGAACGAGGAGAAGATTAACTCTATAGACGCATTATTGAAGATTTTGCAACAAAAAATGATACAAATGAGTAAAACCCTTCAACAACTAAAACAATGTCAAGTCTTGAAAGTTAATAAATTTACAAATGATGATGTCAAGCTACTTCAAAATGGGGAAAAAAATTAGTTATGAATCATGTAATTACATCGGGCAGAGTGGAAAGGCTGTAGCACCACTACCAGCTTTGTCTAGTGAAGCAAAGCCCATAAAGGAAAAATAACCTCTCAATCCAATTCTTGATAAGGTGACATTAGAGGATTGGGTTGAAGACGTGGTAAAATAAGTGGCCGAGAACTCGGTTGAAGCACCAAAAGTGTAAGAGAAAATAAAGGTTGAACCTCTATCGTAGGAATTTCGCCTACCACCACCCTTTCTGACATGGGTAGCAAAAAAGAATAAAGCTTCTGAATATAAGAAATCCATTGAGATGATGAGACAACTGAAGATTAACACCCCTTTACTCAAAGTAAACAAGAAAGTGCCTAGGTATATGAGATTCTTAATGGAGACACTCTCCAAGAAGAACAAATTTGAAGAATACAAGACCGTGGTAATAACTGAGGAGGTGTTAGCTACAATGCAAAAGAAGTTTCCACCTAACCTAAGAGATCTAGGAGGTTTCAATCTTCTAATTAAAATTGGTGGTACATCGAAGGGAAAAGCTTTATGTGATTTGGGAGAGAGTGTCAACCTCATGCCTAAGAGTGTATTTGGTGAGTTGCACCCCGGAGAAGCAAATCCAACCTCTATCATATTAAAAATGGCGGATCATACAGTAACATGCATGTGGGGAGTGGTTAAGGATACTGATTTATAATCCTTGACTATGATGTAGATAAAAACGTCCATATCATGTTTGGGTGTCCATTTTTGGCCACATGACGGATAATGATAAACATTTATGATGTTTAGGTGGCCCTGAATATCAAAGATGAATAAAAAAATTCTATGTTTCGGGAAAAGAAAATAAGATAAAGGTAAAGGTAAAGAACGTCTTAATGAGATAAAACATTGCCAATTTCTCGGGTATTAAGACCCTAAGGCAAGTAATGTGAAAGAGAAAGGAAGATGAGTGTGTGGTAAGAGATTAAATTATTTCCATAGCTCCTAACACCACAATATATTGACTAAGTACCAAACAATTCGGATTGGGCCATTCACTATCATTAAAGTCTTCCCAGAAAAGGTGATCGAAGTGAAAGGAAAGAAAAGTTGTAAGTTCCGATTGGTAATTCTAGGAAGCCTCACACATTTTTGGGGAGGTCACATATAGAAGGAAAGATTTTGAGGTACAAACGTTGAACTTATCAACGTTAAAAAAAGTCCTCGTAGGAGACAACCTGCGATTATATTGCTTTGATTAGTTTATTGTATAATATTTTTGGTAGTTATAATATAATTGGTGTATACTACGCATAATAAAAAGGGTATTGGAGTTTATATGATGCAAATGTAAAAAAATGCATGTTTCGAGGTAAAGAAGAAGATGGGAAATGAATAAATGGTGAAAAAGGAAAAAAAATAGGAGCCTCAATTGGAAATTTTTAGTGTTTCGGTGCATCGAGATCATTTTTAGAGTCAAAAGGGGAAAACATGCATCGAGAAGTGAGTAGGTGTGTAGAACTTGAGATCCGACCTAGTCGAAAACCAGCTTGCCTACACCTTTGAAGTTAAAGAGTACTAAGACTATTTAATTAGAGAAATGATCTAGGTAGTTCTTTGATAAGACACTTATGTCCTTTAGATTGTCTAACTTAATCTATTCATCACTTGAAGCTCCTCCGATCATCGACCTTTTCTTTGTTAGCCACATTATAAGCTTGTACCCCTTAGATGATAGGACTTTACCATATATAACCTGCACTTGATCACACCATCTCATGATTAGTTTTCTTCAAACTTGAGTTCGGGGTTGTGGGTGTTTGTGGTTAAGGGATATAAAAGGGTGGGTATTTTGTTTGTATTGTGTTGCGATACGCTGTACGTGAATATATTCTTTGCCAGATTCATGAAAAGAAAATAAATTTTGAGAAAAAAAGTATTAAAATAAAGATAAAAGAAAAATAAAGTGTGTAATCACATATCAAAACATGGTTTATGCTTTACTTACAAAAAAGAAATTAAAAATACGAGAATTGAAAGTATTTAAACATTGTAAAAGAAAAGGTGGGGATATTGTATGTAGAAAATTGGGGATGCTTGTTTATGCATCAAAAAGGGATGAGTGAGTACAACTATGAGAGAAAAACTATCTTAGTAGATTATTTGTTGGTTTAGTGAGAAAAGAGACAAAAGTGCTCTCTCTCTCTCTCTCTCTCTCTCTCTCTCTCTCTCTCTCTCTCTCTCTCTCTCTCTCTATATATATATATATATATATATATATATATATATATATATATATATATATATATATATATATATTTATAAGGGGGTATAAAGAGGGGTTGAGATTGTATATAAGCTAAAATTATGTCATGGGCAACGGTTGAGATCGTTCCGTTACTTAAAAAATTAAAATCTTCCTAATTTTCCCTTTAGTATATGTATAAGCTATTAAAAATTAAAAAAAATAAAAAACACACTCCTCTTATGCTCTCCTCTCTCTCTCTCTCTCTTATTTCTTATTTCTGATTTCATATTTTTTGGTCTCAAACACATTCACGGTCAACAGCTTCGTGGAAAGCTCTTTCCGCTGAAGAGCTCCCCCATCGATATCACCAGCAACATTAATCTACCCAAACCGTGTTTCTCCCGTTATTCGTATGGTGTTTTGTACTTCTCCATTTATATTTCAATTTTTGGGAAAAAAATCTCTGAAGTAATTGCAATAGAAATTATGAGCTTTTCATACGGGGGAGGCGGAAGCAACGTCAAATGAGGCGGCGGGCGGCTGGTAGAGGTTCACGTTGGAGCTAAGAGCTAGCGAGACCACAATCCAGCCCAGTTGGCTACGGTAAGCCCTAAGAACCCTCAAACGGTAAATTTTATACAATTCTGTAAGATTTCAAAGTTGTTACAGAATAGCTTAGCCACAATTCCTATAATTCATTCACCTTCACATAATGGATTATACCCTAAGCTTTTGCATCTTGCATCACTTTCCGTGGTATTAAAATGTATCGGTGGGTATTTCAGACATACTCTTACCTCATTGCGTATACTACAAGTCTCGATCTATTTAATTCATGTGGATACGTGGGTCCCAAAATTTGGATACTCTAATAGATACCCATTAGCAATATTGAAACCTACTTCATCTCTTGGTGCAACTTTGAATTTGTTAATTCAAGGTTTCACTATTTGCACTCCTCACAAACTTCCTTAATTGTTATTTGCAGCACATGTTAGTTCAATCCCTATTGTAGATGAGAACGCCTCATTACTGGATATATATTATTGAAGGTAAACAATAATCATGTATTGGTTTGGAGTAAATTTGAATAATCTCCAAATAGCGCCAAAGGTATTTGATCAAATGGTCGATAGACTAAAGGTAAATGAATTTTAGTGTTCTAGTGTGATGTCTCCCTATTTGTGATATATTAGTCTAGGTTGGAGACATCATTTTTAGGTGTATTTGATTAATTAATTATGGATTTTTACCTGTATTTAGATATTTTCTTATTGCTTATCTTGATTTGATGATTTATTACTTGTAGAGCATATTCGGTTTAATTTGTGTGTTAATTTGAAGCTATTAAGGTTTATGGAATATAATTAGATACCAAATTAATTCTAAAGAGATAAGGAAATAATATATGGAAGGAATCGAGAGATAAAAAGAAGTAGAAATAAATTAGGAAAGCAAAAGCTGCCAAGTAAATCTGAAATTCTGCAGCTACGTCCACTAAAGTGAAGATAACTTCGAATCGGCTGTGAATTTGGATGAGCCATTAAAATTTTAGAGAGATCGTTCTTCTTTGGTCGTTTCAACATAAAGTGGGTAAAAATCGGCCCAATAAAGAAGGAGATATGATCAAACAGTGAGCAATGTTTATCCTCTCCTATACTATCAACCTCGTGTCGTTACCCATTCATTCTTTCGGTGCAATATATCTTAACAACATGATACGAGCGCCAACTTTCAAATCCAATATAAATAGAGGTAACCCACTCGGATTCAATGAATTCAAAAATTCATTTGGATATCGAGATAATATAGATTTATATATTTTATTCTTTTGATGCATCATATTAGTTGCAAGATACGTCTGTTGTATTCAAAGAAAAATTTCACGTGCAAGATTGTTGACTTTACTAATATGATCATTTCGTGGGGATAGTATAGTACGTTCATTAAAATACGTGGAAGTTACGGTTCCAAGTCCATGCATGAAGGAATTTGTTGTAGATATCAAATTGTTCAAGTCTTTTGACATGCACATTGTTGTTGCGATATCCATATATTCCTCTAAGCTAGAGCCAATCTAAAATAATTAAAAAATAACATAAATTCATGAGCATATTCAAAACTTTTTGAAAAAAAAATAGATACCGTTAGTAAGAATTTGATAAAATCAGAGTTTCCGCTAATTGAGTCGTTGAGACACATATTAACATCCAACGTGAGTGCATGAATTTTTTTACCAACGCCTTAATAAGGCCCCCACTAATTGTTCGCGTACACCTTCTGGTACAACTGGTAAACTTTGTTAGAATTCAGCACCAAGAAGAATAGTGATGCCACCGAATGACTGCTCATTTTTTTGTATATCATGTAAGGTCCGATTAACGGTCTAAAATTGATACATTTATATAATCATAATATTTCATATTCTAAAACTAACACATTCTATAATATTTTTATAATAGAAAATTAAACCACTTTCTTGAATCGTCAAACCTACATGTGCATATATACAAAAAAAATTAGAAATCAGGGGCTAAAAGTATAAATAGAATGTAGTGAGTTGACAATATACAAATAGTGGGTGAAAAAAAACGTGAGTTGACAATGCAAAAATTGAAAGGTAAAGACATGTACAAAAATGATGGGTAATTAGTAATTAAACATAGGTGTATGTTTAGAAATTAGTGAGTTGTGAAATGAAAAGACAAATATGAATTGTAAAATTGATGATTTGTGAAGTCATAATCAATGGGTTGTAGACTTCTAATAGTGGGTTATGTAAAAATAATTCACAACTATAATTATGATAGACCAAATGCAGTACTCTTTAGTTATCATAAATATTTCATACAACTTTAAGGTCAAGTGTTAATAGGAAACAAAGTAATATGAAACCTATATCCATTAAATTTTAAAAGTAATCATCACTAACGATGAAATAAGTCTCAAAATCCAACTTTAATGTAATAAAATGAACATAAACAATCGTGCTAGAAAAAAAGTTTTTTTTAAATAAAAACAGATGATTCACCATTGTTGCCAACTAACCTTGTAATTGCCGAATATCAGCTTGCTTGTACTTGATCTAAAAACCTTAGGATATTTGCTTGAAAGTATTGGAAAACCCCCAACTAGGACGGAATGAAAGATCTTTATGCTTAATCTCTTTTCGCTAATAAAACACACTATTTTGTACTGAAAATGGGGGTGTTGGTTTATTTAGGGGTGGGTACTTACATTAAGTGATATTGTTTTAATTAAGAACTGGTTTTCCTGAATTAGAACCAGGCATGTGTAATTCCTTTAAAATAAAAATAAAGGGCAATCTTGCCATAAATTATTTATTTTTGACCTTTTGAAGAGCTAAAAAACATGAACTTACAAAAACTGTGTTATTATTAATTTGGACTCTTTAAACTAATAACTCTTAGATGAACACTTTATATGTTAAACAATATAAATAAAACATGTTATTGAAGACATATTAGGAATATATTTAAACCAAATTAGGCAATTTGTTATAATCCAAGTAGGAAATATATTTTGAAAGAAAGGAAGATTTTTGAAATCTATTTAGCTAATCTTTTAAAATAAAGTAGGAATTATTTTTAAAATTAATATAAGGAATGAATATGAGAAAAATTACAAATATAGAATTTTTTTTAGAAAACAATAAAGTAATTTTTAATACTATTGAAACAGTAAAGTCTTTAAAATAAAAGAAGGTTTTTGAAAGAAATAAATATTTTCAAAAATGGTTTACGTAACTTTTTAAAACCAAGTTAGAAGTGTTTTAAAAAATTATATGATAAACTCTTACTTTAAAGAATGTTTTAATGAAAGTATTTAGATAATTGTTATGAAAACATAAGGATGACAATGGTTCAAATATTAACCGTAACCGATCGATATGCGATTCGATAAAAAATCTGTTAGTGGAGGAACCGATGGTGCATCCATGAGGGTAGGGGTGCACACGGGTCGGTTAACCGACCCGAAGTGCTAAACCCTTTACCCAATCCGAGTTACTCGGATTTGCATAATTAAAACCCTAACCCTATAAATTTTAATTAGATATTACGGGTTGGGTCATTTCGGTTTGGGTCGGATTTGGGTTGGGTTCGGATTTTGGTCAATAAAAAGTCAACAAGCAAAAAAAAAAAAAAATCTCCAATTCAAAGTTAAATTTTCCATTTGTAGTAACTTTCTCAAAATATAACCTTACCAAATATAGTAAGGTTCAAAAAATGACAATCTGCAGAACCAATAATACAAAGTACAAACCAAAACCAAAGCAATTACAAGTCTATAGTCTCAATTACAACTCAAATGAATCACAAATTCTGAAACAAGCAACTCAAATGAATTACAATTTACAACCAAGCTTAACTTTATAGTGATTACAATACATTTCAAGATTCATAGTAGGTAATGTGAAATATCAAAATTGCAACCTCTCCTGTGCAAAGTAGCATACTTGTACAGAATTGGGTGCATATCCTTGAAATGTTTGCATCCAAAAGCCCAAAAGTGTTATATTTCCTGCAAATTGTCACTACAAAATACAAAGGAGGAGAGGATCATTAGAATTAGCCTCAGATTACTTTCATCATTGGCCATTTAAAACTTAGGGACAAGGGACAGTTATTTAATCTCGCAATTAACCATAAACACATCAAATATTGTTGCCAACTCAACCATTCAATCCTTTGTTGTACAATTGTATCATACAAGTTAATTTCAATATGTATTATGTATTAAGTAATCATCTACAATTGGATTTGAATGGGAGATGCAAAGTCAATATTGTAATGTAAAATACAGTAGGTTGTGGATTAAAATAGATAGCCTTTATACCTTAGGTTATGGGCTACAAATCAGTTGTAGTGGACTCCATTGAAGTCACACTTAACTCATCCAAGCCTGCATAACCTGCAAAATAGATGAAATAATATACTAGTTAGTTAGGGACTAACATTTAAAATAAATTTCCAGGTAACAAAAAACAGTTTATTACCTAATTCAGCTTCCAAATGTTCAACTAAATCTTTAGAGCAATTAAGATCAATAAAGTTCCAGAAAACTTTTTTGTGGAGTCATAAAACAATTTCAGAAACTCAACAAAGCAACAAGCATTTTGCCAATCAATAAAGGTAGGTAAGGGTCTAAAAGATTCAGAAGTAAAGAATGTCTTATAATTTTCATCATGTTCACTCATCAAATCAAACACAGTCTCAAACTTAATAGCAGATTCAAGCATTTTGTAAGTGGAGTTCCATCTAGTGGGCACATCAAGACTTAAAAGGGCCTTAGACTTAATACTACAAGTGTGCATAGTATCTTTGAATGAAGTAGTACGAGCTGGAGAAGACCTTACATACCTCACGGCCTCACGAATATTTTTAATTGAGTAATCTAATTCAAGCATACCTTCTCGCACAATCAAATTCAATATATGAGCGCAACACCTCACATGGAGAAATTCATGATTCAAGATGGTTTTTGGTTTAGTTCCTGAGGCTTTAATCAAGTACTTAATCGTAACAGTGTTAGAAGAGGCATTATCAACTGTTAATGTTAAATAAGAATCAAGTTCCCAATCCCTAAGAATAGTTTCAACAACTTTACCTATGGTTTCGCCTTTATGATCCTCTACCATACAAAATCCTATAATCCTTTTTTGTAATTTCCATTCCGAGTCTATAAAATGTGCTGTTAAACACATATAATTTAAATTTTGGTTTGAAGTCCAACAATCAGTGGTCATACTAATTCGCAAACCCTTCATTAATTTTTTTAACTTAATCTTTTCCTCGGCATAAAGGGACATACATTTCCTCATAATTGTCATCCTAGAGGGTATTTTCACATATTTAGGTTGCATAACATTACAGAAACGTTTAAAACCAATGCCCTCCACAAACCTAAAGGACAACTCATCTAGAATTACCATTTCAGCTAAGGCTTTGGTACATTCTTCAACAGAAAAAGTATAAGTCACAACACCCACATTTTTTGAAAACATAAGTTCAGTTTGACCATCCTCAGGAGGAGGATAGAAAGGATATTTTTTACATCTCCTATGATTAACATGATTTAGCATATTAGAAGTACCATGTCTTTTAGAATCTGCTGCATAAGTTACTTCACAATATTTACACATCCCTCTCCTAACATTTAATTCATCAAAGTATGGTTCAAAGACAGTCCAACAATCATCTATGATTTTGGTTTTCTTAGCTACTGGTGGTTTGTTACCTGATGGGGGTGGATGTGTAGGGTTAGGAGATGTACCCTGAGTTTGATTTTGAGTTTGAGTTGGAGGTGTAAGTTCAATTTCTAACTGCTTCTCAATATCAGTGTCCATCATAAATCTGCAACACAGAAACAACAACTTATTAGAAAGTAAACATGAATCAATTTGTAACTGAAAAAATAAATATTCTAGTATTATTTACCTGAAATTGTATTATAAATCAAAGGATTAAGCAACCAAACTCATATTCCTCCTCGTATTTACGAATTCATGAAATAAAACAACATTCAAAAATCAGAACTAACTCAGAGAATAATGAATCGATTTACAAAACCAGCGTATTAAATAAAATCAAAGATTAGGGTTTCAAATTAAAAATTACCTGAAAAGGGGTTTTTGAAATTACATAACCATAGTCGAGCCTTTTATAGGCCTCTTCTAACCTCCATTTTAATCAGTATCCAAGCAACTAAACCCCACAACACCTAAACCATGGTTTAGTATATCAACCACGGTAGCTATTGAACAGAGCAATCAGAAGGATAATAAATGCGACCCACTTATTTAGGTGAGGGTATTTAATGCGGCTTACTCTCCCGCCCTGTTTTACCGGCGGGATTAGACTGAAATGGAGAAGAAGAGACATGTTGGAGGCTATGGCTTAGGGTTTACGTGAGAGAGAGATGGAGAAAATCAGAGGTCAGACCACTTTTGAGAGAGAGAATGAGAATGAGAGTGGCGTACAAAGTACGCTTGACCTTTCACGTGATTAAAAGGCCAAAGGCCATATCTTTTGTTGGGTTATATAAAAAAAAAAAAAAAATTAGACTCTGGCCCAATTTATCGGATCGGATTGGATATCCGAGATTTGGGCTCAGCCCAATCCGGTATCCGATCCAAAATGTAAAAAAAAATATAAAAAAACCCTAGCGGATCGGATATGACTTCGGTTCGGTTTACTTCGGGTAGGATTGGGTCGGGTAGCTCGGATGCGCGGGTTTTGGGTCAAACCTGTGCAGTCCTACATGAGGGTTTGGTTCTCACAAAGGGTAACCAGTGGATTATTCGCTAGGATTTGGTTTTTATAATAATGCGACGGATAATCCAAAATATGAATGAATAAATATAAAATATTACAATATATACTATATAAAAAGATATTCTATAGATGTAAATTTTATACATAATATCGATCAAATATAAATATTTCATACATAAACCACCTAACTGATTATTATCTATTTTATTACTATATTGCGTAATATTATTTTATGGTGTTCCAATAATTTTGTAGCTAATTTTAGAATTCTATAAATATTTAATAATTTATTTTATTTAAATCATTTTAAACGGTCGCGGATACGGATTAACCGCGAATAAACCGCATCCGTCGTGGATGCGGATTTGGTAAATAATTCTAACATCCGATTGTTAATGGTTGATTCAGTTATCATTTTTCTTAATGAATGTGGATGCGGTTATGCAATTTTTCGAGAATATCCGATCCGTTGCCATCCTTATGAAAACAAATTAGGCGATTTTATATAATCATAATAGATTTTTTTAATAAAGCTTGTTTTTAAAACCGTTAATATTTTTTATGGTAATTTATTTAAATAAAACATGTTACTAAAAGCAATTTAGGATAATCAGTTTAAATATATCAAAAATAATAAATATACTTTATCTGAATATCAGTTTAGAAAATAACACTTTAGGAAAATAATTAATTTAGGAAAATCAGTTTAAATATAACAAAAATAAACCAAGTAAAAAATCTATAAGATACCTTTATTTGAGTTGATAATTTAAATAAAGGTAACTTATATATTTAATACTTTTTATTCTTATTTTTGTAAGTTTATATAAATAATAACAAAAATAAATGATAATATATGAAAATAAATAAAGTAAAAAAAAAAAAACCAAAAAAAGAGGGAAACGCTATTAAATATGAATAATGATATATACCGCTCAAGTATACCACCCATGATGTGGCGTGAATTGGTTAGTTAAAAATTGTTAATTTATTTATTTTCTTGATTTCATTAACGATTTATTTCTAACCAATTGACCCCACATCATGAGTAGTAATTAAGTGACATATATCATTACTCATTAAATACAGTGTTATCTTTCCTCTCAAACAACCAAGGACCAGTGTACAGGCAAAGATCGTCTCAGAATAAAACAAAAAAAACATATATAATTTACATCAACATTAGCTAAATAACAAAGGTAACATATATAATTTACATCAACATTAGCTGAATAACAAAGGTAAAACTACATATAATAAAAGTAGTTTGCGCAAATAAATCCCTTCCTCTTTTCGACCAAATACACTTAGAATGGGGCTGCGGAAATAAATCCCCTCCTCTTTTCGACCAAATAAGTGTAATCCCATGTTAAGTATAATTCATAAATTATATATTATTCTTAATATTTATTGTTTAAGATAAGTAAAATGTTACATACTTACATCCTTGCTTGATTCTGTAATGCTAGTGAATTGCATTGTATGTTACTGTAACATGCGATTATATACATCATGCACCTGCAAAATAAAAAGAGTTGCGTTATATGTTTGTCAAAGTACCTTTATTTTTCCTCTCTTGTTTTTCGATCTTGAAGAGAGCCAATACCATCAGATCTTCTAGATGTCCTTTAAACTTTGCTAAAGGAATAGATGAAGATGGTCTTTGTTTAACACAAAAAAAAGCTTGACCACCCATATCCATTCCAATTACAATATGAGTTCCATTAGTCTTTATGAATCTGCAATATGAATTTAATTAAACATGTTTATTTGTAAATAAACCCCTAAACTATAAGGAAGATAATTTCTATTTTCACTTTGATAAGGTAGCGAGATCCCGATGAGATGGAAGAACTTTTTTTCACTTGATCTTGGAGTATCTATGGAGATGTTGTTAAGTGGATATAATAGAGTGAGACATAATAAGAATCGAAAGAAAGGAATTTAGCTTCTCCACCATATCGATTAATCAAGATTCATTTAGATCAAACAGAGCATAGTGATGGCCTGAATGTACTGATGATTTTTTATTAAGTGACTCTGACATCTGCAAAAATATTGCACTCTCAAACAGAGCATTTGGACTTATATTGCAATTTTAGATAAGATAGAATTGTAATTTATATTGTTTAAAATCAAATTAATAAGAAAATTGATTTAATATACAATTGAAGTATGTGTGTATAAGGTGAGTACCTGATTAAATCCGAGAACATCGAATTTGAACCGTTCTTGGTCGCCTTTATCACATCGGATATTATTCGTTACATTGGGGATGATGACGTCTCCACCACTGTCAGCTATGATTGGAAAAGCATAACAACCACATTTAATATAACACACTTAAGTAGTCTAAAGTAGTAACTTAATAATCCAAGCAAAAAATCAAATAAAAAATCAAAACAAATGTACAAAATGGAATTTGATAATGCAAGAGAAGGAAAAGGAAAAGGAATGGGAAGGTTTCGAATCAGAGCGGGAGTGAGTGAAAGGGAAGGAGAAGTGTTTAGAATATATGAACTATGTATTAGAATATAAGAGTAGAAATAGAATCGTAGGAAGAATTTTATATATTTCTGTGTATTGTTTACATGAATGTGATAGTGTTTATATAGAATACACTTCACTCGTTTGGTGTGATTATTATCCACACACATTACATACACTTTCTAACTAATTCTAATAAAAGAGTTTGTTATAAACTTGTTGCACAAGTTTTGTGGTAGTTATCCTCTAAGATGCAGTAACACTTCTTGATATAGACTTCACCTTATCATCCCCCCTCAAGTTAAGTATACGTAGTATAGGCAGTTTGTCACGTAATGATAGAAACAGAGATGGACCAAGACTTTTAGTAAAAATATCTGCAACTTGGTGAGCAGATGATACATGATAAAGTCTGAGCTTCTTTACTTGAACTTGTTCACGGAAAAAATGAAAATCCACATCAATGTGACGAGTCCTTGTGTGGAATACGTGATTAGTAGCCAACATAATTGCTGAAATGTTATCACACACAATTGAGGAAGAAGGAAGTTCAATATGTAAAATTCGAAATAGGAAAGTAAACCATTTGAGTTCAGCTGAGACATGAGCCATAACACTGTATTCAGCTTCAGTTGATGAACTAGACACCGTAGTTTGACGTTTTGACCTCCATGAAATAAGATTTGAACCAAGAAAGATGCAATAACGGGTAGTAGAGCGTCTATCTATAATGTTACTTGTGTAATCTGAGTCAGAAAACACATGAAGAACCGTTTGAGAAGCTTTGAAAGTTAACCCAAAATTGATAGTGCCTTTAATATATCTGAGCAATTTCTTTAACGCAACACAATCATAATTAGTAGGATGATGCATAGACTGACATATTTTGTTAACAACATAAGCAATATCGGAACGAGAAATAGTAAGATACTATAATCCACCTGTCAAACTTCAAAAAAGAAAGGGATCTTCAAATGGTTTTGAATCAAATTCAGTCTTAACCCCATATTTAGAAGGTGTAGGAGTAGAAGAAGCTTTGCAATCAGCAAGGCCCACACGTTTTTATCAATGACATAGCATAGTTTTCTTGTGATACAACTAATGTATCAGCTGTACGACTAATTCAAGGCCAATAAAATAATCCAGAGAACCCAAATCAGTCATTTAGAACCGCTTCTTAAGAGCATTGATCACCTCTGAAATAACAGAGTTACTTGCACCTGTAATAAAAATATCATCGACATATACCAATACAATGGTAAGTGTATTTGCAGAACCTTTAACAAACATTGAGGAATCTGCTTGACTAACAAGGAAACCTTGAGATAATAAGAAAGAGTGCAGTAATTGATACCAAGCTCTTGGAGCTTTTTTTAAACCATACAAAGAGCGATTTAACTTGCAGACAAAATTAGGCTTTGAAGGATCAACAAAACCTGCAGGTTGAACCATATATACTTCCTCCTAAAGAGCACCATGTAAGAAAGCATTGGAGACATCTAACTGTCTAATTTCCCAATGAGAAGAAGTTGCTAAAGCAAAAATAAATCGTAATGTCTGATGCTTAACCACTGGACTGAATGTTTCAGTATAATCTAATCCATACTCTTGAAGAAAATCTCGAGCTACAAGGCGAGCTTTATATCTAGCAGCTTCACCATTAGCATGGCTTTTAATTTTAAAAATCCACTTACAAGTGATAGGATTTCTACCATGTGGAGGAGGCACAAGAGTCCATGTATTTTGACTTTGTAATGCTTGAAATTCAGAGTTCATAGCATCATGCCAACATTGGTACTTGGAAGCTTCTTTAAAAGACACATGTTCAATGAGAGTAGGAGTAAGAATAAGAGATTGACACTTATAAGATGGTTTAAGAGAACCGGTTTTGGTTCTAGTGATCATATGATGTTGAGAAACTATAGTATAATGAGAAGGTTGAGTTGAAGTAGTATGAGATTGAGGTGAAGTAGTATGAGGTTGAGGTGAGTTGACTTGAGTAAAAGCTTGAAGAAGTGCAGAAGGATTGATAGGAGAATGAAACAAGTCAACATAATCTGTATATTCAGTTTCAGAAGAGCCTGTAGTCAAAGGTGGAGAAGTAGAAGTTGAGGCTTGAAATGGAAACATAGACTCAAGAAACAATACATGTATAGAGATGTAAATTCGTTTTGTAGTGTAAGAATAACATTTATAGCCTTTAGATGTTGAACAATAACCAAGAAATATACAACATTCAGACTTAGGAGATAATTTATTTGGTTGATATGGTTTAAGCCAAGGATAACAAGCACAACCAAAGATTTTGAGATGAGTATATGTTGGAGATGATTGAAAAAGAACTTCAAAAGGACTTATATTAGAGAGAAGAGGTGTAGGAAAAAGATTGATAAGATATGTAGCTGTGGCTAAGGCTTCAAGCCAAAAAGTAGTAGGTAAGTGACTATGTGCTAAGAGCTATGCTGTAGATCTCCCAGCCTAGGCGCGTCTAGGCGCCGCCTAGGCGTCAACTCCCCCCTCAACCGCTTACGCCTAGTTAAAAGTCTAGGCATTTTAGCCTAGCGTCTTAGTCGCGGTGGAATAGGCGCCTAACCCGTCTAGGCACCGATTAATGGCAAAAAATGGCCGCCTAGGCGCCGATTAATGGCAAAACATGCCCGCATAGACCTTCTTGTTATTTTTCTTATTCTCGAGAATTGTTTAATTGATATTGTAACTCAAATTTTATTATTTTTATATTTACTATAGTGTTATTAGATGAATTTTATGACTTAAATATTTATATTTCTATAATTACTACATATATATTACTAAATATACAAAATTACACAGCAAGATACAAAACCGTATAATTCCGCCTAGGCCCCGTGTAATCCTGCCTAGGCGCTAGGCCCCAGTCGACCGTCTAGGCCGCAAAGCCGATATCTACAACATAGGCTAAGAGAGATAGTGTAGTTTCTATAATATGTCTATGTTTGCGCTCAGAAACTCCATTTTGTTCAGGAGTGTGGGGACAAGAGGTTTGGTGTAGAATACCAGAAGATTGAAGGAAAAGAGCAAAGTTATGACTAACATACTCTCCTCCATTATCTGATCTTAAGCACTTAATTTGAGAATTGAACTGAGTTAAAATGAATTGACAAAAGTTTTTAAAAGTGACAAGTACATCACTCTTTTGTTTTAGAGGATAAACCTAGACAAATCGACTATAATCATCAATAAAAAAGACATAGTATTTGAAATCAGAAAAGGAAGATATAGGTGAAGGATCCCACACATCACTATGTATTAATTCAAAAGGTTTACAAGCTCGAGTTACAGACAAACTAAAAGGAAGTTTATGTGCTTTAGAAATAGCACAAGAATTACAAGAAATGCCTGAGAAATCTAGCTTAGTTTGTAGTGTCTGAGAGAGAGAGGTTGAGAAGCATTTTGTGAAGGATGTCCTAGTCTAAGATGCCAAAGTAAAGCTAATGAAGATTTGACAGTTGAGGAGAGACATTTCACAGAAGAGTGAGTTGAAGAAGGACTTGAGAATGAACTTTGTGACTGAAAAGAAAGAAGATACCGCCCATCCTTACAAGGGCCCTAAAAAGGAGTTCATGAGAATCAACATCATATATAGACACTTAATTTGAAGAGAAAGTGATGAGACAATTATTATCCAAGGTGAATTGAGAAATAGACAACAAATTAGATGATATTTGAGGTACATGAAAGACTGAATTAAGATGAAAAGTATGAGAGGAGGAAGAGAACTTACTAGTACCAATATTAGCTATATCAAGTTCCTGACCATTACCCACAGAGACATCATTACTCCCATTATAAGGTTGAGAGGAGTGAAGCAAGGACATATCACTGGTAACATGACTATTAGCACCATAATCAAGGTACCACAACTCAGGATCATATGAAGAATTTTGTTGAGTTGTGTGAGCAGCCATAGCGATACGATTTTGATTACGAGGTGAAGGATAATTTGTGAAATCAGTTCTATACCAACAATCTAGTGCAGAGTGTCCACACTTAATACAAATTTGACAGGTAGGAGCAGATGCATTACCAGATTGAGAAGGAGCTGCACCTAAAATAAATGAAGGGTGATTTCGACCTCTACCTCGATTGTTGAAACCTCGACCACGATTTGGTGAACCACGACCATGATTATTTGAGTTTCTTTGAGAAGAAGCTGGTGTGAAGAGAGCCATATGACTTAATGAGTTAGTAATGGATGACTAAGCCATTTTTATATGAAGCTCTTCAGAAACAAGAAGACTTCCCAACGAGTGAAAGCTTATTAAGGTCGAAGTTCGAGCATTAGTAATACGAATGCTCGATTTAAACTGATTATAATTCGATGGAAGACCTTTTAATGTATACATGATAATGTCTTCCAATTATAACGCAGAATCAGCAGTAGCTAGCCCATCACAAATGTCCTGTATCTCAGCTAAATAATCTGTCATAGTTCGATCTCCTTTTTGTATATTGCATAGTTTCATCTCTAATTGATGAACACGAGTTCTACAACGATTAATAAAAATATCTTCAAGTTTATGCCAAACCTCAGTAGCACTTGACATTCAAACGACTTGAGAGAAAACATAGGGAATCATAGAAGATAATAAAGACACCTTCAATTGATAATCTTCAATGATCCAGTTTGAATAAGAAGGAGAAAACGATGATGGAGAAGGAACAGCGCTGGTAACATGTTGAAGATAACCATGAGCCTCCAACACAGCTTCAAGTTGAGCTCTCCAAATGACATAGTTGGTAGCATCAAGCTTGATTTGAACTAAGGACGCCCAATTTTGACAAAAAAGAAGTAAACCGGCTGGATTAGCTGTAGTTATGTGAGGCAATGAGTTTGAAGAAGACGTCATTGATGTATAGAATGCGGAAGCTAGGATCGGAGCAGAGATTTTCAAGCTTTAAATGCCTTAACAATAGCGAAAAAAGTTTGAATCTCTTGTGGCTCTAGATACCATATTAGAATATAAGAGTAGAAATAGAATAGTAGGAAGAATTTATATATTTGTGTGTATTGTTTACATGAATGTGATAGTGTTTATATAAAATACACTTCACTCGTTTGGTGTGGTTATTATCCACACACATTACATACACTTTCTAACTAATTCTAATAACAGAGTTTGTTATCAACTTGTTGCTTAAGTTGTGTGGTAGTTATCCTCTAAGATCCAGTAACACTTCTTTGATATAGACTTCACCTTATCACTATGGAGGGACACCGCCTTTGTTGGATCCTTCGCTTGGAGTTCTTCTAAGTTATCTCCAGGAAGTCGTGACACTGAGTATTCACTTAGTATTCTTCAGTACGTTAGTAAACTAAGCAGACACAAATCAGAGGTCAACTCCTTCTTTTGATTTTCCTTAAACCAATGTTCTTCATATTTTCATATATATATATATATATATATATATATATATATATATATATATATATATATATATATATATATATATATATATATATATATTAATATCACAAATTCTATGCTTTTGTAGGTGTGTGGATTTAAATATTTGGACTTTTGATCAAGTAAAGTAATAAGCATCTCATGTTCATCACGTTGATTTTGTTGACCTTGTGGAAAAATAACTGTTCAGATTGAAGGGGAGACAATAAAATGCTGTTTTCCGACGATCATCTTTGAATCTTTCGAGAGTTGGCCCAAAATTGCATACCCCGGTTTCCTCTTGACCTTTGTATTGTGTTGTCAAGAAGGACAACCACAATCATAGCAATCGTCGGAGGGGATAAAAATATAATGTTACCTATTGCATTAAATTGTAAAGAGACAAAAAAATTATTTAGAAGCCATCTAGAATTGGATTGAAATAGACCATGATGACCTGCAATTTAATACTCCTTAAAATACTGAGGGATGGACACCCCGAGGAAGAATGATATACCAATTATGATGAGGTTCCTCATAGAGTTGAAGTTAGTGAATCGCAAAAAGATAAGCCAGCCGAACCTTGAATAATGCTTAGTATTAGTCTTGGACTTCTAATAAATCACATTGATTAAGGCCCCATTAGGAAAGCAAATATTTATAAAGCATCTAGATGCTGATACATAATTGATACACATCATTCTGGTAAGGATTCACCATTACTTAGCATACGCTACGAGTCCGAGAAGAAGACAGTACATCGCTGCATATATTGCAAACAGTATCAACAAGAAATTGGCTCCGAAATTTCCTACAATCTTTAAATTTTGAAATCATTATCCTATAAGATTGTTGGAGTTTAGAGAGACACCAGTGACTCCCATAAGTCCAACATCTCCCTGTAAAGTTACCAGTCATACATATATTTTCTAGCATATCATATATAGAGAAATGATGATTCAAATATTCTTACACAAAGACATTAGAGTCCGTGCATGTTACAAATAGGTCATCTAAGAGAATGCCTACTCCCTACAAAATAAGAATGTAAAACCTCAGAGTTAATAAAATTCCAAGGAAAATATAAGTTAGTAGCTAACATAAGTACTATGAGAAGACCTAAAAAATGCTTCTTCTTTATTGAAAATATATAGATTCTACTCAAATTACAAGTTCAGAAAAGAAAACATTTATATTACTGGAAAACTAGCCTGCCAACCAGTGCCTCGACTTAACACATGAGGCGGAGGTGGTGTAGCATCTGCTAGACGAGAAGCTTCCATGTATGCACTCGTCGTGGACTACACATGAAATTAAGAAAGAAAGAAAGTAAAACATTATTAGAAATACTAAAATAATTTTTAAAATTGAAATTATTGTATATGTAGGGACCCCAATTGCAAGGATGTGAAAACTTAACCCTATAAATAGAAAAAAATGTCATATATTTGTATATGTGATGCTCTCCCATTTGGTATCGCTCCACACGGCCCTAGTCTCTCAGAAGATCCTTGGCTTTCGACTAATTATAACGGTGCGGTCAATTCGAATTATGAAGAAAAATAACTTTCATACTATCTTAGCAGTATTTTTTTAAGTAAATTAAGCCTCTAATTATTAGTAATTTCAAAGATATCTAAAAAAATATCTCCGTGGCTTCTCTAAAGTTGATATCATAATTACTTTTCTTCTATAGAAAGGCACACAGAAAGGGAAAAGTTGCAGCTTGTTTTTATACTATTATTAAGTTTTTCAATAAAATCCTTGCTCTGAGTTGGTTTATTGTTTTGTTATTATTATAATTCCTGACTCATCTTCTCCAAAACAGAAGAAGACTAATAATTTAAATGTAAAGATGGTTTGCCTCATTAGTAATACTAAAAATATATGACTTATAACTCATGGATAACAATAACAATATGACTTATAACTCATGGATAACATATTAAACACATGTGTTTAATGTTTCAAAGTGCTGAAAATATTAGCAGCAGATTAATAATCACGACTCAAGAAAAACATATTAAATTGAAATTATTATATTAAATAAATAAAGTTTGTGATAGAAATCGAAACAAATCTTAACAAGAACATATAACAAATATCTAAAGCTTTAATTCCAAATCAATTCCTGAATCATCAACTTCTTCGTTTTCCATTTTCCTGAGACGACGTAATCCATTATTTACTTCGTTGGTTGCCTTGTTAGTTAAGTTGCTAGGATTGTTGAGCGTGGATGATCTTTCCCTGATCTCCATATTAGGAGCACCAAATCTCTCCCTTTGTGCTTGAATATTTTTCATCCTCCAGTAATGAGAATATAATGAAGGCGTAGGGAACCTAACGTTGGTGTCAAGGCCACCATAATTGTAACCAGGATATGAGAAATTAGGATAAGAAGGTTTGTGAATCATTGATTCTGACCTAATCCCTAGTGATCTATGGTAAGATCCATTGTAAGATGGGGTATGAGGGAATCTCGAATAGGAGTAAGGTGGTCGATGGACAGAAGGAGAAGCCTCCACCGTACCAGGCCTAACTTTAGCCAATGTACGCTCTTTCTTGTGTGCATTCTGGTGGCCTCCTAAGGCTTGAGAAGATGGAAAATCTTTGTTGCAAAAAGTGCAAGAGTAACGCTTAGTATCACCTAAAGCCTCATTCCATGACTCCTTCAACTGGGACTCAATGTTGGATGTATTGTTAACATTGAGTGCAGTGTTTGAGTTACCGTCTGAATCATCTTTAGCAGGATTGAGATCTAATAGCACACATGAAGATGAATCATTTTTGGGCTGTGGCGGCTTATCAGATCCTTCAGCAATCTTTCCTTTCAATTCAAGTGAACTCTCTTTGTTAGCAGAGAATTGAGAGGCTGCTGAGCTGTTAGAGGAAACAGGAGAAAGTTGTTTGGTTGCCATTGTCGATGGATTTCCAAACAAATTTAAAACTTTGTTGAGTGTGAAAAATCATGGGACAGAGTCTCTCCTTAAATAATTAAGAAAGTTAATGTTAAATGCCTAATTAAAGAAGAAAATCTGCATAAATTACTGCAAAATTAGATGTAGACTGTAAATCTACATCGAAATTGTGTTATAAAGGTGTAGATAAACATTCATTTAATTTAACTCTAACCTAGAAATTTGCCCACATCGTATTTAGGACATAACATATTACATAATTTCCTAAATTAGATTTTTTATTTTTATAATTTGATTTATATTTAGGCTAATTACTTTAATTGTTTATGTGATCAAAAGCCAACATTAACATTGGCCTTAGGAGGAATAGTATTGGAATACTAATTATTACGGAATTTTGTTCTTGTACTTTGACACGAGGTTATATAATGTGGATTATGATTATTAAAGAAAATGAAATTTTATAAATAAAGTAATTCATCTGTATGATATTATTTTCTTTTATTATATTGAAAATAAATTTTTATTAATTAATTTATTCATATTCTTAAAATTTTATCAAATAAATATTACCTTTTCATCTTTGACCGCTATATATTGAAAAAGTCTTTGTTGTTTTTAATTTTGAAATCATATGAATTTATAGATATATTATTATCACCGTCTATATTTGAAATCATACATTAAAAATACGATATAAGAATAACACACTATTTAAATATGCAATTTTGGATAAAAAAAATTGAAGTTAAGATTTTTGAGAAAACATAAAAAAATTGCAATTTTTTTAAATATTTTGTGATTCTTCTCTAATTTTTAGACTATTATTTTAATACTTTTCTATCTATATTCCTATGATATACCAATTGTGGTTAATAATTATTAAGATAATTTTATTACTATGGTAATTTGGTCCCTTACCATTATTCTATTTCTACCCAAATGCATTACAGTGTACCAATCATATCCAATATAATACTGGAAAGTCATGTATTACTTTCTCTTTATTCTGAAACTAACTTATTAGGATGATATGAAAAAATGTGTGCTTACTCATCTCTAATTCTTTCTAAAACACGTGCTTACTTTCTAAGTTAAAAAAATAGATAAAAATATCAAAATTAAATTAAATTAGATAACTTATTCACAAATCCGTAAATCCATCTTAAGAAATTATACCACATTCAAAAAATTCAATACATAAAGTTTAATTCTAAATCCAGATTTTGTACATTGATTTGATATTCATACTGACATTGACACGGTTAACATAGGTTTCCATCAAATATCAACAATTTGATACTTGTATCTAGAATTAGTTTAGTAGTGCACGCTAATATAAAAATTTAATACCTCAGAGAATACTCCTTGTAAGTGTACGAGTCATCCCAAATAATATAATGATAAAATAATCGTTCTCTACATGGAATATAAAACTAATTTCGTTCTTTATTCTATATCTAGGATGTTCGTTGAGGGAAACTTGGAATTTAAATATACAATTTTGGGTTTGCTTTCATTAATTAAATGTTTACGTTATGAAATAAAGAAATAAAAAGAATTCTTAACTATAACTAAAGTGAAATAGCAACCAGATGGGATTAGCTCACTGGCTAGGGCCTTGGTCTACCAATCTAGTGGTGCAGGTTCGAACCGAGTCAATGACTCCGAGTCCAAAGTGGCTCTTCTATGTAACCAAAAAAAAGAAGTGAAATAGCAGGGACTAAAATAATAACAGAGAGAAAGTGAATTGCAAATGAGCATGCTACGAATTAAGCTTTTATCGTGGACAAAACTACACATGTTTGGTTCTTTCTACTCCAAGATATAGTGTAATTATTCAAAAAGAATACATAACCTGGGTAGATTTATGACCATCTATATCACCAACCAAATCAACATATGTATATCCTTCGAGACGTAATCTATTTCCTCGAAAGCATAAGGTATGATCCTTAGTGCATTTAGGTATCTCAATATCCTTTTTAAATATTTCCAATGCTTTTGTTTTGGATTTGATTAAAAACGACTAACTAAACGTAATTCATAATATATGTTTGACCTAGTACACATAATAATATATATAAGTCTACCAATGCCACTAGAATATGGCATTGTTAACATTTTATGTTTCTCTTCTGGAGCACTTGGATACAGGTAAGGGTTTAAGCTTATTCACATCAATACATGATTACTAACGACATTGCACTTACTCATACTAAAACTCTTATATTCATGATATAAGTTTCTTGAGACAAAGATAATAGTCATCTAAACCTATCTCGATGAATCTTAACACGAAGAGTATAATTTGTTTCTCCCATATTTTTCATATCAAATTGAGACAATACCAACTCTTTCTTATATTTGAAAACTCCTTATCATTCTCAACTAATAGGATGTCATCAACATAAAGCGATGAAATTGTGAAAATTTTCTTTGAATGCTCAACATAAACAAAATGGTCTTCGCTTATCATTTCAAATTTATTTGATGAAAGGGCTACATGAAATATTAAATTTTACTTTCTCGAGGCTTTCTAATATAAGGCCATGGTTTGATTTTAAGAATCGACAAATTTTAATTTTTTTGTCTTTTATAATAAAACTCAAGGATCGTTCTATGAAAATAACTTTTTCTAAATCTCTATTTAAAATGTAATTTCAATTATTGGTTGAGATTCACCAAAATAGCTAAGTAAGATGTATAAAGGTAAATCTAACGACATGCGAACAAATTTCTATAAAATATATTATTTCTCATTGAGTATAGTCTTTCGATACCTAGAAAACTTAATACCTCTCAATAGAATAGTTAGGCTTTCTCATTATTTTGAGAAACCATCTATTCTAAATCGTCTTGCATTCTTTTGGGAGATCAACCAGTTCACATACCTAGTTTTTCTTCATCGACATTATTTCTTTTCTCCATTATTTCTTAACAAAACATAAAATTACTTCATCAATTGATCGAGGTTCTTCTACGTCGTCGTAGTTATCCTAAGACTTCTCTTTTAGTTTCACACCGACGACGAGGAAAAAAATCTCTAGCACTTAAGTGTGTATTTCTTATGGGAGAGCGAAGAATATTGATTTGGTTAACGGAATTTTTTTGTGTTTTGTAAGGATAGGACACACGCACACAAAGATACATACACACACACACACACACACACACACACACACACACACATATATATATATATATATATATATATATATATATATATATATATATATATATATATATATAGAGAGAGAGAGAGAGAGAGAGAGAGAGAGAGAGAGAGAGAGAGAGAGAGAGAGAGAGAGAGAGAGAGTGAGAGAGAGAGAGTTTCTTAAGTTATTGCCCACTCTCTCAACTCTCTCCACTTAATCTATCATCTTAGTGGGCAGCTAATCAAATAACTTACATGTGCTATTTCTTATACGTGAATGTCACCCATCATGGGTGACATGGAATATAAAATATAATTTTTTATTTCTTTCACATTTTATATCAAGAATTTTATATTTTGAAACAAAATTCAAATCAGTTTTACTTACTTGTTTAAATAGATAGATTATAGAGTATTTTTGGATAAAACTTCTCATGCTCCTAGGCTTCATTACTGTATCAAGTAACCTCCTTAATAGGCTGGACTTTGCTCGGCTACTCGTACTTGTTCCTAATATAGCCTCTTTCATGGTGAAATGAAAAACTCAAATTCTTTTCCTTACTTCACAAAAACTCCCGAAATCTCTCAGATTGTATTAATGTAAGACATTAAAGCTCAAACTCATTGATAACCATCATTGATAACAGCCACCATACAAAGACCATTCTCCACCATCATTAAAAAATATAGGAATAGTTTTTTGGGGAGAAATAGTTGATTAATATATATGGTATGATTGGGATTATCTATCTTATCATTGTTAATTGGGTTATGGAGTAATTGTTCATATGGAATTGGTTACTATGGTGTTCGGGTCTTGTAAATGTTGATTGAGACTGAACTGTACATGATATTTTAAAATATTCAAGGTATTTTTGTAATATAACCAACCTGTAAGGGTATATAGATCTTTTTTCTATTTATGTTAAAATATGTATATTTTCTATCAGTGGTAGAATAATTATTTAAATAAATAGATAGTGGTGTCTTAGCTTATTAAAAAATCATAGGAGGTGTTTCAGAAATTTGGATTAGCACATGAGAAGAAATGACCAAAGACCTATAAGAGATTTGTTTTTTTGGAATAATGATATATACCACCTTTTTTCATATCACCCTCTTATGTGGGATGATATGATTTTAAATGAAATAAATTTAGATTCAAATTATAAAAGAATTAATAATTCCTTTTTAATATACGAACCCTCCAAGATCCCAGCATCATAATGCCATTTTTGTCTAAATAATGATTATTTAAATGTGGTATTTCGTTAGTGACCCTTGGGCCTTGGCTTGTCATATGAGTCTGAATTTCATATTTTCGTATATAAAAAGAAGTATAAATATATTCATATACCAAATGCTAGCTAAGGAGTATTGCATTTTCAAATTGTAGCCTTCCCATAACATATAAGCTACTCATATGTTTTTTCCCAAAGAAAGTTCGCCGCCAACCGCCAACCGTAGCAGCAGCATCGTCCATAAAAATTTGTCACTTTTTAATTAATTTACCCCATCAAACCAGGGTTTTTTTATGCGTACAAGTATTTTTGTTGGAACGTTGATATATAACTAATGGAAGACTTAAAGGTAGCCACTACATCATGAGGGAATGTCCCTGCTTAAAAGATATTAATATGGGTTTAGCCTATTCCACAATGTCTTAGATGTATTACTTGATGTTAGTTCTAGTTATGGGGTCTTATCAAAATTCTTTATTTCATTTGATTACTCATTCTTATTTCAATTAATTAATCATCTTATTCCAAAGACTTAATATGAAATGAGATTCTTCTGAATAGGCTAAGAGAATGCCTAAAATTCTTATGTGTTCTCTTTCATTTTCTTAATTGAAGAAATAGTTAGAAAATAAATAGCAAGTACAAAAATAAGAACGAACCCCCAAGGGTTGATTCTAACATTATTTCTAGTACTTTGTTCTCTATTTATATTTGAGAAGAGCCTAAGAAAACACATTTTGTTTACACTGAGCTAAAACAATATGTTGTTATCTCTTATAAAACAAATTTAGTGTTTAACAATTATTTTGCTTCAATTTTTTCTCTAGAAATAGAAGTTGAAGATTTAGTTATGATTAGATAATATTATGGTAGAAAGAAAGATCCATACAAGTAGATCTCACTATGAAAGAACTATTATTGGAAACTAGTGGGTAGAGGCAAAGAGTGTGAACTCTACAAGTCACCAATAACATTTATTAAATAAAGCAAAAGCTCTGGTGTATAATAAAAACGTCACAGTTTAAAAATTAATCATAAAAACTAAGGAACCCACTATTTTTTTGTTTTGTTATGTACTATATTTTGACACCTAGTAGGAGACAATTTATTATTTCAAACACTATGAAATACTTTAAAAAAAAATGTGGTTGGGAACGTTATGGTAGTCAAAGCCATTGGAATTATTATTTTATACATTGGGAAAATTTGTTTTGTTATTCATAACTAAGGAAAGAGAACTTTATTCACTATCTAAGAAAAAAATTGATCACATTTGTTCATTGTGTATGAAATTTATGGTTTCTATTGGTACAAATCCAGTCACCTGAATTTAAGATGAGAGACAACTCTATTGGTAGCAAATTGTTATACATTATGTGAAAGAAAAACTAATTCAAAATTTTTAAAAAAGTATTAGGCCCCCGCTTTGGCAAGAACGGACTAACAAAGTCACCTACCTAGCTAACTTTCATAATTAAATACTATTACCGTATATGTAGATTTCATTGTGAAAGACCTATTACTGAATACTTCTTGGGTAAACTCAAAGAGTGTGAACTATACGAATTACCAATAAATAGGATAGAGAAAGAGGAAAAATTGAAGATTTTACATTTTATTAACAATCATATTTATTTTGTATTTTTCGTTCAGTGAAATAATGGGTCAAATTTTAAGAATCAAATTTATGGGACTTAAGAAATATATTTCAAAAAAAATAGAAAGAAAATGATAAATAAAAATTAAGTAAAAGAACTCAAATTTCAAATAAAAAAATCAAACTAAAAAATGATCTTTCTAATTCTCAAAGATTTTTTTATCAACAAATCTCAAAACATATTTATTCTACCAGTGAATAAGAAAATTAATAAATTTATTTTCTCTAGTTTATTGTACATTAAAAATAAGTCCAGGTTGGAGTTCATTCATTTGCAAGACAACTATAGAGATATATATGAGCTTTTGTTTTGATTAGTAGAAAACGAGGTTTACAAGTTGAGAACCACGATCACCACTCACAGAGAACCACAATCACCACTCACCAGGTATGAATTAACGAAACAGCCAGCGCAAACACCAACACCACATCAATGTGTGTCATACCAAAATTCTTCCTCAGCTGATGGCAAGGTGATGAGGGGAGCCTTGATGAATTTTGTACATAAGAAAAAATCATTGAGATGGTGAAAATACATATGCTTGAATTCAAACAAACAATAGATCACCACACTTCAATAAGAGTCATTCTTTATATTTTAAATAACATCTTTCCTCTCTTATCTTCTAAGTTTCAAAAGTATCCATATAAAATAAAAAAACAATTAAATCAATTTACTTTTTATTTTTCCTTTTTACCAAATTCAAACTAACAAACTCGCTCTACATTCTTTCTATATTTTTCTGAAAAACTACGGTAGTTTTTCTCTTGTAAAATTCTAGATTAGACAATTTTTAACACTTTTTAGGTAAGACTATACTCTCTTTTTTTATAGTTTTCCTACTCATATTAGTTTAAATAGTTAATTTATTTTTTGTTCTTTTTGATGGAAGGTTCTATATTAAAAGTAAGGGTTTAGAGAATTCTTGGTTTAACGTTTTATAGATGATCTTGTTAGGATTAATTACTTCTTTTTAGTTAATTTTATGTTTTAGCTAGTGATCTAGTTTATCTTTAATTGCTGAATTGTTATTACCTTTTTCGAGTATTGTTTGATTTTGGATTTTTTTCAGCCACAAATTTCATGTGTTAATGAATTTAGGTTTTCATTGTGATATATTGACCTATGATTGTTTTAAAATTATATATATGTTGCATTATGATTTGGGTTAATTTCATCATTGGTCCCTGTATTATACTAAATTTCTAAAAATATGTTTTAAATGGTAGAATATAATTATATATACACCCTTGTGTCACACATATTAACCTTACAAAATTACTACTCCAAGAGATTATATATACTATTTTTTGGAATAATACGAGTGAATTTGTTTCTTTCTGAAATAGAAGTTATATTTTTCTATTTTGCATAAAACATGGATCAATGCAGTTTACCCTAAATTGTTTTGCTGGTGAAGCTATAATGGTTAAATAACCAATATTTATTTGGTTTGCAGGTAGTGAAGTTGTGTGATTTGGGAATTTATAATATGAATTATTAGCGACGACTAGATAACTTGATGGAACCTATACATCTTTTCGTTCAAGCAAACTTATTATATTTATTTAGTAATGGTATTCTACGTCATTTTATTACAATTACTAATTTCATTTATTGGTAATCTAACCTTGTTTTATGTACATATGGGATGCCTCTTGCCTTAAGAAGATATGAACAATGGAGGGACACTTCCTTTGTTGGAGCCATCGCTTGGAGTTCTTCTAAGTTGTCTTCAAGAATCCGTGACACAACTATTCTTCGATACGTTAGTAAACTAAGCGGATTAGAGGTCAGCTCATTTTTTTTGTTTTTCCTTAAACCCATGCTCTTCATATTTTCATATATACTTTTTATCTAAGAAAATGAATTTTCTTGTAGGTGTGTGGACTTAAATAATTGGACTTTTGACTGAGTAAAGTAATAAGAATCTCATGTTCATCACGTTGATCTTGTTGAACTTGTGGGAAATAACTATTCTAATTGAAGGGAAGACGATAAAATGCTGCACTCCGAGGATCATCTTTGAATCTTCGAAGGTTGGCCCGAAATTGCATACCCTAGTTTTCTCTTGACCTCTCTCTTTGCATTGTGCTGTCAAGAAGGACAACCATAATCATAACAATCGTAGGAGGGAATGAAAATGTAGTGTTACCTATTGCTTTGAAACTGTAAAGAGAAAAAAAATTAATTAAACACAAAAAGTTTAAAAAATTGAAAAAGAGTTAATTAAGAGGTAGTAAGTAGTACTCATCCATACAGAATTGGATTGAATGAGACCATGACGACCCACTTTCCGATACTGGATACCCCAAGGAAGAATGAAATACCAGTTATGATGAGGTGCATCATAACGTTGAAGTTAGTGAACTGCAAAAACGACAAGCCAACCGAACCTGGAAGAATTCTTAGCGTTTGTCTTAGACTTCTAATAGGGCCCGTTTGGAAGTCCTTTTTTAAGAGTATCAAAGCGCTTTTAGAATAAAATTAAAATATTTGAATAAATTGAAATATAATTTTAAAATCTAAAATCATTGTAAGTGCTTTTTTAAGAAGCACCTCCTAAAGTGCTTTTTAGGGTCTAAAACACTTTTTAAGTTCTAAAAGCACTTTTAAGTGCTTTTCTAAAAAAACACTTCCAAACAGGCACTAAATCACATTAATTAAGGCTCATATTAGGAAACAAATATTTATAAAACATCTAAATGTTGTAAGTGATATGTAATCGAAACCACAACATTCTGATAAAAAATAACCATTACTTATCATACCTACAAGACCAAGAAGAAGACAGTACATTGATTCATATATACAAAATTGTATCAATAAGAAAATGGCTCAGAACTGTCCTACAATCGTTAAATTTTGAAATCATTATGCTAAAAGATTGGTAGAGTTTAAAGAGAATTACGTGATTTCATGATTCCAGCCGAGACTTAAACTACTTGTCGGCTTCCAACATAGGTGACTCCCTGTAAATTTACTATATATATATATGTAGAGGGAGATAGAGAGAGAGAGAGAGTTGCTGATTCAAATATTCTTTGACAGAGACATAGAGCTCGTGCATGTTCCAAACTGACCATCTAAGAGGACACCTACTCCTTGCAAAATAAGAATGTAAAACCTCAAATTTTCTAAAGTTCCAAGGAAAATATAAGTAAGAGAAGTCCTAAAAAATGCTTCTTCTTTATTAAAATTTTCTATATTCTACGCAAATTACAAGTTTAGAAAAGAAAACAATTATATTACTGAAAAACTAACCTGCCAACTATTGCCTCACTTAGCACATGAGCCGGAGGTGGAGTAGAGCATACTAGACGAGAAACTTCCATGTGTGCACCCGTGGACTACACATATGTAATTAAGTAAGAAAGTAAAATTTATTAGCAATACTAAAATAATTATTCAAAATTGTAATTATGGTTGATTTTTTTTCAAGATTAGAGTACCTCAACTGTGGACACAAGAACCCCAGTCATCTTACTCAAATAGTGAACTCATTGAATATCTAGGGACACCCCACTGCAGAGGATGTGGGACCTTAATCCTATAAACATAGAAAAAAATTCATATACTTATATGTGTGTCTAAAATGAAAAAATGAAACGCACTGAAACTGCATACCAAGGTGTAGATCTTATATGATTTATCTGGTGTGCACTACAACTGACTTTGGTTTTCATCGATTTGTGCTCATAGACACCCGCCTGTAATGTTGATGAATATATCTATATTAATAAGATGGATATCAATACAAGGAAGCTCTAAAAGATGGGGAAATCCCTCACAAGTGGATATTGATGGAAAAAG
Organism: Nemophila menziesii; assembly: GCA_029959085.1. Classification (NCBI taxonomy): domain Eukaryota; kingdom Viridiplantae; phylum Streptophyta; class Magnoliopsida; order Boraginales; family Hydrophyllaceae; genus Nemophila; species Nemophila menziesii. Next base: position 1,938,017 of record JARWIR010000015.1, on the reverse strand, counting down.
GGTAAAATCCTCAAGGGCTTGACACGTTCTAGATACTACAATTAAGTAACAATTCATATAAACCCCAAATGTACAATAACTTATTTATCAAAAAAAATTGATTTGTTTATGGTGATCCTTACTATTGACAAGGCAACGAACACTAATAACGTCGGGAGTCCAATCTCAACACAATTTTTTGGTTGTAATAATAAGTAAAGGTGATCAGTTTGAAGCTATAACATTGCTAAAAGATTGTAAAATGTCATATAATATGCTCGCCTAGGATTTTATTCCAAAAGTTATGAGACATTTGACTTATCTTAACATCTTTATAGGAGTAACATATGTTACTCCCTCAAATTTTTCTTCAAAAGGTATACCAGCTCATGTAAAACAATGATACACTAGATCACTATACTAAAGAGAGACACATAAATAAGAGACATAAATAAAGGTGCATGTAAAGTATATTGGGAATGGGGGAAATTTAATGGGCCTCTGGTCGTTCCAAACCTCTTGGCCGTATTAAAGTTCCCTTTTATATTAAGTTTCAATCTCCTCTCTGAATTCAATTTCAAATAAACTGATTTGTGATGCCTTCCCATGAGGCATACCTCCACATGGCCCTATATAGTCTCTTGGAAGATTCTTGTCTTTCGACTATCCATAACGGTATACAGTCAATTCCAACTATAAAAAGAATAACTTTTATACTAAAATAGCAGTATTTTTGAATTAAATTAAACTACTTATGATATTATTAGTTATTTCAAATCGTAATTACTTTTCTTCAATATAAAGTCACACAAGAAAGGAAAGGTTGCAGCTTGTTCCCATACTCTATTTTAAGAGTTTTTCTGTAGAAATCTTTGCTCTGAGTTGATTTATTGGTTTGTTAGTAACATAATTCCTAACTCATGATCTACAAAATAGAAGAAGACTATTAATTTAAATTTAAAAAGGGGTTGCCTCATTAATATAACTAGAAATATATGACTTATAACTCATGGATAACAATATGACATATAACTCTTTTTTTGTCTTACTGGAAAAATTTACATCTAGTTTATATTACAAAATCTAAGTAGAAACCCAATAGAACCAGTTAATAAGTAATCGGTCTAGCTAGAAAGATAAATGTTCTTCCAAGAGCATTTAGCAAGTGCGCCCGGAGTACCATTGAATCTTAGATTGATATGACCAATTCCAGAGTGGGGAACGACCTAACCATTTAACAATTTCGTATTGGTTTAAGACTCCAATGGAGGCAGGTCCTGTTGAGAATGTTTTGAATAACCTCAAGGTTATCAAAATAGAAAGAGTAACTCTGATGATTAAGATCGACCGTTGATCTCATAGTAAGAAGAAGCGCCCAAACTTCCCGTTCGATGGAGTTTCTAACATAACATCTTTAATTAACCCTTCGACAAATATTGCCCTCGGTATTTATACCAATAGAGACAACCGCCACAGGCTCCGATTCTTTAACAAACGAGGCATCACAAAGGCATAATATATATGATTCATCGTTTAAAACAAGATTTTCTAAGTTATTGACCTCAACCGAAGTACCTAATGTTCCATCTTTGTGATTCTGGACCAAAGAGCCGAAGAGTTTAGAAATTAGTGAGTTAGTGTTACGATAGATGTCAGTCGCCGCCAATTTTTTTTCCAAAGAAATCTTTCATCCTCTCTTTCCAAATGTTCTATGTAGTTACAAGAATATAAGCTGTAATAAGTTATTTATCCCACCCGTCAGTGGAAAGAAGCCAATCCTTGAATTTTAAATTTGAATCTCTATATTTTTTTAGAGAAATTACATCTTTTACCCCTGTATTATGGGCCGTTTGGAAACTTACCCCCCACTGTTTAAAATGGTACTGGTTATCCCCTATATTTAGTTTTCTTGACTCGTTAACCCCTTGTTAATGGTAACCGTAAAAAAATACCATTAGTTGGCCATGTGCATGTTTTTTTAATTAAAAAATCGATTTTCTGTTTTTATAAACATAACCCATTAATTCACAAGGGTATATTTGGTTGTTTCTAATAACCAAAACTATATATACAAAAAATTTAAAAAAATTTAATAAAACACAACATTCCAATGGATTGGAGAAGCTGAAGAACCCTAATTTCAGAAATTATTGCAATCTTTCTACTTCCTACTTGAGCAAGCTTTGTTAAACCAAAATCTACAACCTGAAGTATTGCAATGATTTTCCATTGTGGTAACTCCATCAAGTGTTTTTGGGATCATAACCAGTGGCGGAGCCAAGCACAGGGTAGGGGGGTCCATGGCCCCCCCTGGATTTTTGAAAAAAAAAACTATAACTATCTTAAAAAAAAAAAAAAAAAATTTATTAGTAAATAACCCTTAATTTTCTAAGAAATCTTTATTTGGCCCCCCCTAATTTTTACAAGTTTTTTTTATTAAGCTTTAAATTATTTTATTTATAAGATTTTTTTATTTTTTATAACAAAATATATGTTATTTTATATTAAAAAAAGAAATTTATAGCATAATTAATTAGAAAAATTAATATCGAGACTTATATTGTAATATTTACATAATATAGGGACCTTTAGAGCAATTTCTCCTAATATAGGGACCTATTTTATGATTTTTGTATGATATTTAGACTTATAGTGTAAATATTGGCGGAAAAAAATTTTTCGAGGGCGTTGCCCCCGAACCCCCTTGGCCCCCCCTTACGAAAATTCCTGGCTCCGCCCCTGATCATAACCAGTAACGATTTTACATTCATGACCATCAAGTGCGGGATAAGTTATCTTGAGTGATGTTCACCGATTAATTCTTCCCATCGTTCTTCGATAAGATCCATTATAGTGGCTAATTGTTCGGGACTAGTGAGAGATGATAAAATTGCGACACAGTTCCCTAAAGAAAACCAACGAAAATCCATTGTAGCTGGACATACATTACCGTTAAAGTAGGACAATGGGGAAAGAGTTCATCGAGATTATAGTGAAGAAATTACATGCGTTAAGCTATCACATGAGAAGTTATTTTTGTCTTGATTTTCAACAGTTAAACGAGCCATGGACGCTATCGTGAGCAGCCATGGACCGGAGATGTCTTACCGACGCCGAATGAACCTAGGGTTCCACCGAGCTTGAGATCCAGTTCGCGAGGTCTTCGAGGTGCTGCGCCACCATGGCTCGCCGTCCATTCGAACCAGCCATGAGTAGCGCGAAGAAGGAGGGGGTGGCGTTAAAATCAGATGAAGCTTCGAAACTGGCTCGCTGGAGTGCTTGAGTTCGTCGGAGGGTGAACAAAGCTTTGACACTGGGTCTCCGTTCTAGAGCTCGCCGTTTGATGCTCGCGTAGCCAGAGAAGCCAGAGAAGAAGCTTCAACATCACCGGCCTTGCTTCGTTGTGATTCTCTGGCAGTTCGAAGAAGCTTTCCTAAGAAGAAGCTTCACCATCACCATCCGCCTAAAGAGCTTTAGGTCGGCTACTGGAACTAGATCTCGGTATCATCTTATTTTTGGGTTATTTGCATCCCCAGTCCCCGTGGTGTCTGATATAGGAGTGCGTTAGTCTTTGTGAACTAAATATTCCATGAAAGGTCTCATGGAAACGTCGAGATCCAATCCGCTCTCCTTCTTCAAATCGCTTCTTGGTGTTTTTTTTTCTTTTTTACATTTTTTTAGTAATGTAGCTTCCTTATCAACAAAATTGACCCTTGTTAGTACTACGGGCCAATTAAATTTCTGTTTTTATTAATCTTGTTTTAAATTTTTTTATATATAGTTTAGGTTATTAGGAACTACCAAATATACCTTTGTGAATTAATGGGTTATGTTTATTAAATTAGAAAATCATTTTTTTAATTAAAAAAAATGCTTGCATGACCAACACATGACTAACTAACTGTGATTTTTGATACATGTGGTAACAGATGTATATAATCATATTTTCATTTCCAGTTCACACCACTCGCACATTTTAAAATCAACACACTTTTTTATTAGATTATTTTTAGTCGGTAGGGCTCCATTAATCACCTTCCAACAAAAATTCCTGATTTTTTACGATAGGTTGGAGTGCCATATTGTTTTCCAAGAGCTCTGTTTTTTGATTCTCCTGTGGATAACGAATAAGCGTTTTCATTAACGAGGGCATGGTAGCCCAATTTAGTAGATTAGGCCATCTTTACAAAATGGCCAAATGATTTTCTCCTTGGAATCAAGTTCCATTATTGGAATATTTTTTATCTTGTTAGAAACATTTGGAGGGAAACTAGAATGAATGAGATCAAGGTTCCATTCGGACATATTGACATTGAAGAGTTCGCAGATGGCATTAACATTGCAATTATCGGGGTTTTCTACCTTAGTTCCATTGCCAATCCAGTTATGATTCCAAATATTCGTAGTGAGTGTATTACCAATTTGCCATAGTGAAAATTTTCTCAACAATTGAAGACCTTTAAAGATTCTATCCCAACTCCAAGATCTTTTTTCGGTAAGTTTGCGTCCCAAATCTTTTTATTTGGGGAGTAGATGGCCTTAAGAACTTTTGAAACAGGTGAATCCGGTTTGTTAATAATTCTCCAAGCTTGTTTAGCTATCAGCGCAATGTTCATTTTTTAAAATTTTTGAAAAACAATTCCACCTATATTGTTAGCACTAGCTATCCTTTCCGTGCAAACCAGTGAATCCTTTTCTTCGAACACGAGTCCTACCAGAAGTTTGAAATAATACTAAATAATTTCCTAATATGTTCCTTTGGTAATTTAAAGATTGACATATCATAGTCTAGGATAGATTGCAAAACAGCTTTGATAAGAACTTTTTTGCCTCCATCTGAAAGAAGGGAAGATATCCATCAAGTTGATACGGATAACAATCTGTCTTTAATGTAATTTAAATTCTTTGTTTTAGCTCTTTTAAGAGATAAGGGATACCTATGTATTTACTAAGAAACCAACTTTAAGAGATAAAGAGACTTCATTACAAATATTATATGGTGTGCCCTTACTAAATAGTATGGTTGATTTATGGAAGTTAACTCTTTGGCCGGATGCTAAGCAATAATCTTCCAACATTGTCCTAAAAGTTTCGATCTCAAATTTATTATCACTAATGAAGAATAATGCATCATCTGCAAAAAGAAGATGGGTAAGTTTTGAACATTGTCTTGTGATAGAGATGCCTTAAATGAATCCTTCTCGACACTGATAGTTAATAAGACCGATAAGTCTTTATGTAAGTAAGTAGAAAAATGGGGAGATAGAGGAACTTCTTGCCTGAGGCCTTGCTTAGGATGTAATTTCTTAAGCATTTGATCATTAAATTTGACTTGGAAGGACCTAAAGGATATACAATTATATATCCAATCAAACCATTTTTTGTAGAATCATAAGCTTCAGAATGTTTCGATTAGAAATTTTCTAGTTCGCTTGATCATAAGACTTTTCCATATTGATCTTACGCAATCATAATTTTTCCTCGATATTCTTTTGGTATTAAGAAAAAACGCAACCTCGTGAGCAATAAAAGTTATCTTGTATACTCCTACCTTTTATGAAAGCTGGTTGTGCTGGGGAAATAATATCATCCATAAGGGGCTTTAACCTTAAAGCGAGAATTTTTGCGATAATCTTGTAACATAAATTAACACAAGCAATCAGACAAAAATCTTTTATAGCTACCTTTAGGAACAAGAGTAATTAAAGTATCATTAATTAATGCCAGAATAACATTGTGATCGAAGAAATCAGAAATCATTTAAATAAATCCTCTTTGAGGATTTCCCATAATTCTTGAAAAAGAAAATCTCGGTAAGTCGTCGGGTCTCGGGGTTTTGGATCCAAACATATCAGAAATCACTTTATTGACTTCATCCAAGTCTAGAGATTTAGCGAGATATACATTAAATAGTATAAAATCTTACATGGAGTATGTCTAGCGATCTCTTCATGATTCACGGTAGGGTTTTTGCTGAAAATATTATTTGTAGTATTCCTGAATCGCATGTTTAATAAGCTTAGGATCATCAGACCATTCTTTTTGAGCCATCTTAAGCTAAAAAAGTCGATTTATTTTTCTTCTCTTGATGTTTGAGGCATAGAAATATTTTTTTTTGTCGCCTAATTTAATCCAGAGGACTCTAGCTCTGTCAGCACAAAAGGACTTCTCGAGATACCATAACTTTTTCAATTTGTATTTTAATTGAGGATTCATTTTATTGATTAGATTATGAGGGAACATCATTTTGAATTTGAGTGAGATCTTTTTGAAGGTTATCGATAAGCTTTCTATTATTGAGGAAAGATGTCTGACTCCATCCTTTTAGTTCAAAACATGTAGCATATCTTTTATTACGAAAATCTTGAATGTCTTTGATGCCATTATATTTTTCCAGTTATTCCAGAAAATTTCTCTATATTGGATATGTTTGATCCATCTTGTTTCAAACATAAAGTACATTATAATTGGATTTAGATGGGTCTTTTTAGAGAATGAGGTGTGAGTGATCCGAACCGACCGCCGAAGGGACTTTGAGAATAACATTGGTAAATTAGTCACATAAAGAGAGAGTAGGTAAGGCTCTATCAAGCCTTCCATTTACAGTTTCATCATATTTCCTTCGATTATTCTAAGTGAAGAAACATCATTTTCTTGGAAATCGGTAAGTTGGTTCTAATTAATGAAATTATAAATTCGTAAGATCCTATCAAGGTTGGGAGAGAATTTCTCTTGTTTTTCAGAGAATTTCATAACTTTGTTGAAATCTCCCATGAGGATAGCCGGTTCGTTAATGTTAATAAGGTGAGAAAAGAGAGAGTTCCACAGTTTACTTCTTTCCAAGTCGTTGTACGGAGCATGAATATACAATAAATACCTTGAAAAACCATTATATTCAATTCTATTATCTATAACAAAAGAGGGATAAGAGTCAATAAATCTAAGAGAAATATGATCTTTCCACAACAATATAATACCCCCAAAAATAAAAGATCTACCCCCATGGTCAACTATGTGCGAATTATTAAAACATTTAAAGTGAGAGCAGGATTTAAGATCCATATCTCTTAATATAGATTCCAACAGACAAGCGATAAATACTTTATTTTCCGAAACAAGGGACGTAAACAATTTCCTGGTCAAAGGTGCCCTCGCACCATGGCTGTTCCACACGAGAATACTATCCATTAAATCCGTTCGTATTAAATCCGCATCAAAACAAGAGGTTGTGTTTTCCTTCACAGGAACAACCATGGTACTCACGACCTCTCATGAGTCATCATCACTGCTTGATCCATCATTTAGATGTCCATCACAGTCGGTATTATCACATAAATACAAACATTGTTTGTCCACAAACTCCTTCAACAAGGTCAAATCTTTCGGGTCGCAAACATGTTTTTCCTTGATCAATTTATTCTTCACATTATAAAAATTGTCACACAGCTGGTACACGAACTCTTGCATGCCTACTATTTTTTCCTCCATGACATTAAAATCCTCATATGTAAACATCCTGAGCTTGGGCCTATCGATCTCGCCACTCGGAGCTTCTTTCCTTTTGAGGTTCTTCGACAAGGAGCATTTCACTCTATTAGGAAACGTTTGACTACATATATTGTCAAACCACTTCAGATTAGACTCATCATATCCACAATTATCTTTGATGATATGAATGGACTGTGAATTTCCCGAGTCTTCATCGGGTTTGAAGCTATCATTTTCTGGATTTGGATGAACTGACCCAGTCACACAACATTCTCCCCTTATCTTTGCTAACAAATGCATGCATACCCTTAACAACATTAAAAAAGTCGCCCATCTCATTAAGGACAAAAGGATTCACCAAGTTGAGATTAAAATCTTTCACCATCTTACCTTTACCTTCATTACCAAACCTATTATTAACATTTCCAATCTCGCCAGTAGACTCAGTTGTAAACCTCCTATACATCTCATCAATGTTGATATCCTATGCATTTAGGACCTCTTTGATTGTGTCATTATTCACCAAGATACTCATACCAATGTCACCCAGTTCCTTAGGAATTTTTTTATAGAGCCCAGGGTATTTTTTCTAAAATCTCAACATGCCTGTCCACATTGTTGAGGTTGTTGAACATATCTTCAAAGAGCTTAGAATTTTCCCTCATCCTTTTAGTAGTCTCGTTGCAGAGTTCTTGCTTCCCTCATCATTGTTGTTTTGACTAGTTTAGCTATCAATGACTATATTGATAGTGCCAAATTGAATATTATTGACGTTACTTGCATTACCACTATTGAAATGATTTTTATCTTCATCTTCACCATCCCCGTCAAACCTTATGGACAGAAAAAATTGGATTATCTCGTTACAGTGCCCCCATCTATCACGCTTGCGAATTACATGGAAGACTTTATCTTCATTTCTGATGTTCATCTCTTTGCACCAGTTACAATATCTTGCATAGTCATCGTTCCATTTGGGTCGTACAGTAGCAGTATGACATGAACTCTTGTTATGACCAAGTGTACGACAATTGAAACTGAATACTCCAAAACCTCTGTAAATAAAAGAGACCCACGTGGTTATATCTAATTGATCCAAGAAGACACTAGTTTTAATTGGTTCAGAGGTATTGAATTTTACTCTGAATCTTATACAACTAAGATCCTCGGTATCAACTATTAGGTAGTAAACTTCAATGGTCTCAGCAATGGAAATTACCAAATGTTTGAATAACTTCCAAGATTTTTTGAGACCCAGCAAGTCCATAAATTCTAACCCAAACCGAGAAGTGAGTCAGATCAAGATCTTTGAAGGAGGTGTAATTTTCCCACGTAATAATGGCAACATGTAGAGTTTGAACCAAGAGAGGACGAATGAATAATATCATGTCACCTTCTTCATGGTCAAAGATTGTGAGTTTTAAAGTATTTTCAGAAATATTTGTAGACACGACGCGTCCTATAATACCTCCACGACTCAAGAACAATCTTTCTGAAGGTGCCAAAGAGAAAAACACGATCGGAGATTACCCGCACCACAAAGTTAAACTCCGGGATGTCGGGCTTAACTGAATTGACTTTGGTAGATAAAGTAAGGGTTTCAAGAGAAAATCGTTTTATTTTTTGTTTTCGGCGAGTGGTAGCATGTAATTGTTTCTGTTGGCCAAAATAGAGCGAATAATGTAGAGAAAAAAGTTGTATTTTGTTTTTTATACAAAAAAATACAACACAAATATATTTATAGCTATCATGAATATAATCAGTTTCAAGTATAGAGGAAAAATATCTAACCATTGTAAATTTCCTGCTACATGTTGGAAAATATCCACCGATGAGAGTGAAAAATATTTTAAGCGTGTTCAGAATAGCAAGATTTCTTTGAGAATTCATGTTGTACTTTGCATGTGAAATAGTCGTGGTATTAAAACAATCTGTATACGTCTCCATCAACTATTTTCTTTCCTATATATCTGGAAATAAGCATATATAATAAAAAAGAGTCCAAGACCCATAATTAATACGAGTGGAAGTAACCCCGAACCTGGTAATTAATCGAAATGAACAGCGCATTGAATATAACTTCGATATAAATGTCGTATAGATATAGCAATTGATATAAAAGAACTGATTGAAGTAATAAATCTCCCACACGGTCCCAATGATAAAGAAATAAATGTACCTTAAGGTTATTATGTTGATTAGGTCAATGTATAAAATAAAAAGAAATCTAGTACATTACGCAATTAAAAAGTCAGGTTGAATGATATAGCAAATACATAACCCCATAGCAATAAAGCTAACACAGAATCCAATTCTAATAGTGATAAGGAATTAAATGAAAAACCATTTATTGCCCTGGAAAAGGAGGCTTGCAACAGAAAAGATTGAGAAAGATCTGGAGAAAAAACCTATGTCCTTCTAATGTTGTGGTAGCCGTCTTTGGTTGATAGAAACGAGACAACCAGGAGAATCAATCTCCTATATGAATGCATGCACGAAGAAGTGGCAGCAGGAAAGCTAGAAGTGAAGACTAGTCGAATCAATTAAGAGGTAAGGTAGGGGTAGAGTTAGCAAAGGCATTGCATGTGTATAAAGAGTCCTACAAAAACAAGAGAGAAGGCATTAAAGGGTCCTTTAACCCATAAAACATATCCTGAAAGTTGAGAACTCCATTGCATGTGGCACCTACACGAAATAGTCCAAGCATAAAAGTTATAGGCACCAAGGAGGCGAGTAAATGTATCTCTATTTGGTTTCGGATCAAAGTTGTGGACGAAGAAGACGGCGAGATACATTAAGAAATTTTCACAACAAGAAAACAAGTTTTTAACGAATTTGTTTTGGCCTTAAGATGACCCTTTTAAAGTGGTGTCATATCTTTCACTACACTATGTCGCATTGTCGTCTATACTCGTGTTGCCAATGTTATAACTTCACATACATAACATAGTGGGCTATTACTGTTATTCTTCCCAGCTCCCTTCTAAAACAGAGTAGTCTATTGGCACCCACATTTCCCGACTCCCTTCTAAATAGAGTAGCCTATTGGCACCCACATTTCCCGGTTCCCTTCTAAATTGAGTAGTCTATTGACAACCACTTTTTCCGCCTCCCTTCCAAATAGAGTAGTCTATTTCCACCCACATTTACCGGCGCCTTTCTAAAATAGAGTAGTCTATTGCCACCCACATTTCCCAGCTCCCTTCTAAAATAGAGTAGTCTAATATGACGATTGCATGTACAAACTTGAACGGATTAGGCCAAAATCCACTATAAATGTAAAAAATAAAATAACAAAGGATGAAAGAGATTGCTTATTTAGCTATTTGATTTGAACAGTGTTTCATGGATATAATATTAAACACATGTGTTTAAATTTTCAAAGTGCTTAAAAATATTAATGGATGTTTTAGAATAATAAACGTATATACTAGCAGCAGATTAATTATCACGGCTCAGCCAAAACATATTAATTTGAAATCAATACAATAATTAAATAAAGTTTGTGACATTACTATAATTGTGAAGGAATCAAAACAAATCTTATTAAAAAACAACTATAATGAGAATATATAACAAATATCTAAAGCTTCAATTCCAAATAATTTCTAGAATCATTAACTTCTTCATTTTCCATTTGTCTGAGACGTAATCCATTATTTAATTCGTTAGTTTCCTTGTTTGCTAAGTTGCTAGGATTGATGAACTTACCCAAATCTCTATCTTGGGAGCACTGAATCTCTCCCTTCGTGCTTGAATTTTTTCCGTCCTCCAGTTATGAGAAGTCAATGAAGACCTAGGGAACCTATCGTTGGTGCCAAAGCCACCCATATTTGTAACTAGGATATGACAAATTAGGATAAGAAGGCTTGTGAATCATTGATTCTGACCTAATCCTTAGTGATCTATGGTAAGATCCATGGTAAGATGGGGAATGAGGTAATCTCGAATATAAGTAAGGAGAATAGAGTGAGTAAGGTGGTGGATGGAAAAAAGAAGAAGCCTCCATCATACCATGCTTAACTTTACCCAGTGTATGATCTTTCTTGTGTGTGTTTTGGTGGCCTCCTAAGGCTTGAGAAGATGGAATATATTTGTTGCTAAAATTGCAAGAGTAACGCTTAGTATCACCTAAAGCCTCATTCCATGACTCCTTCAATTGAGATTCAATGTTTGTGGATTGTTAACATTGAGTTCAGTGTTTGAGTTATGGCCGAATCATCTATAGCAGGATTGAGATCTAATAGCATACATGACGATGAATCATCCTTGGGCTGTGGCGACTGATCAGATCCTTCAGCAATCTTTCCTTTCAGTTCAAGTGGACAGGCTGCTGAGATGCTAGAGGAAACAGGAGAAATTTGTTTGGTTGCCATTTTTGATGGATTTCAATATTCATTTGAAGCTTCGTTGAGTGTGAAAAATCATGAGATACCCTATTTCTTAAATAATTAAGAAAGTGAATGTTTTTTTAAGTTACAGTGGAGATCCAAAGGATCGTGGAGAAAACCAGAAAAGAACTTAATCTAGTACATCACTAATTAAACCCATATTATGTATCCATCGAGGCATCTTCCATCCCATCCGATCCCGCGTGAGGATCTGGTGGTCCTTTGTGTGTTTTAAAATAAAATTCAAATAAGGATAAGAGAACCACAACTGCAAGTGTACAGGTGTCCCAAGTAATATATGTGATAATACAGATTCATTCTCATGGACGAATTGGTTGACTCTAATGCTTATCGAATAGTGATTAATTGCACGTAAAGCAAGTAAATTAATTTAAGAATGTTTGTTTGGTTTTTCTAAGACTAAGACAATTAATTAAAAGACTAAATTAATGCAAGTATTAAACTAGACGCAAGTAAATAAAATAGCTAAACACAAGGTATGAAAGGTAGTACTTGAGAGACGCAAGGATTTCACCTAAATCTATTCATTCCATGTTTTGTTTAAGGGACAAATCGGTAAATAGTAATGGTCAGGATTCGGAATTCTCCTTACCCTCGTCAGGGTGGACTAAGGAGCTATTCTTAGGTGCTACAAACCCCGTCAGGGTGATTATAGTCCACCTTCGAATGGTTAAGTTCTTATTAACCAATAGGCCATAACATTAATTAAACTCGTCAAAGTCATTAATTTCTATCCTACATTCGTTAATTGGTTCCATACCTGGACACCCGTCAAGGTGATCAATTTGCCACTAAATGAAATAGCAAGTATTAAGTCCTAATGATTGATTAGTTACTTCAATAATAGTCAATAAATGAAAATTAAGGAAAAATACTAATTACACAATTTAATTTCAGTTATTATAATCCCAAATTCAAACACATGAAATGAAATAGAATTGGGGTTAACCTATTATGCGTTCTCAAACACTGATTAAATTTAGCCCATAATTGAAAAAACTAAGAAATTAAAAGTAAAAGAATTCATGCTTACAAATTACAGAAATAAAAGATAGAACCTAATTAGGAATTGGGTTTGGCTGTGATTTGGAGAAGATGACTTTCTCCAGCTCTTAGCTTTCTCCTTTTCCTTGCTTCCGGCTTTCTCTCTGGACACTCTCTTCTAAGGATGATTTGAATTGAAGAATAAAATGAGAGGTACTGAATAATGAGGTCTAAAGGCCTATTTATAGTGCTAAAATCGGACTAGGGCTTTTACTTAGGTTAATTAGTCAAATATTGAAAAGCCCAAGTCCATAATTTAAGTCCAATCCTGTAACTGCTGTACATCCTTCACTAAATCGGATGTAACTTTCTCAATATAACTCTGAATTGACTCATTCAACTTGCTAATTCTTCGTAAGTCGATAAGGTAAGAATCATCTTTACAACTCAGAGGCTGATTCCATCTTTAAGTAGCTCGAAATCAGCAATCTTCATCAGCCTTCTAGATTTTCAGCTCAAATTTATCAACTCTTCAGGATATTCCTTCTCGCCTTTGACTTCTTTACATGATCTAAGACTTCTATTCTTGATTCCTCTCCTTGCTAGTATTAGAAACCTACAAGTATTCACTAAAAACAACCCATATTACACGCAAAAGCTTAATAAATCAAAAATACTAAAATCTAAAGAGGAAAATTGAATTATTGCATATTAGCACCAAAAGTCTATCTAAATAATCAAATAAACACAAAAAATGATGTCTCCCAAGGGTATAAAATTAGAACGTTTAAGTAGACATCAAGACCCCAAACTCAAACCTTTGTCGTCCCGACAAAATAAAACTAAAAACAAGGGGAATGAAGTAGATGCAAGAGAAAATAAAGCTAGCAAATAAACCCAAAGCAACACTTTAAACAAACCTCATATAGCAAACATTAAAAATTAATATACATATACACTAATCATGCAAAAATCAAACACAAATAATATCAATCATAAAATTAAAGTCGCAATGCTAAAAGGTTACACTTGTACTTATCCCAGTATGATTCCTATCGATTGTTCCTCGATCCTTACTCACTTTGAACGCTCCACTTAGTATACTCCCTATTAACTTACCATGCACCTTGGAATCATGAAGACTTTATGGTTTTAGCGTAGGCTTAGGGACGATATTTTATGTATATTTGGTAAATTTGAAGTGAGCTTTTAGCTCTCTCCTTACTTACCATCAAAAACTGTCCACGAGTTTGAGTTTACACTCATATAATGTTCTCACTCAACCCATTTGACGCGCTAATGTAGCGTCCCCATGTCAACCCAATACATAATAAGATGATTTTCATAAACTTTCCACTTTTTCGGTTATTTTATTCTTTCTTTCTTTTTATTTTCTTTTTTCCTTTTTTTTGTTTATTTTCTTTTCAATGCCGGCAAAGGGTTACAAATGATAATATCATATGAATTTCTGTGCCTCAATACAAACACATAAGTTCCCACCCAATGAAGTTTCCCATAAATGGACCCACCACCCCAAACTCAAGCTCGAGACAGGTCTCAGGATCGTGATTCAAGTGCGGGTCATATGGTCATGCCTAATAATCAAAGGGGATATGGGCTTATATTGTGGCGACAAAATAAAGGCTTAAGGCTCAAAATTGGGCTAAGAAGAATATAATTAATACAAGGGATAGAAGGCTAAAAAGGCTTCAAATGGCTAACAAATAACTGCCCCTATCATTTTCCTAATTACATAGCTTGCCTTTAGTTAATATCTAAGTGGGTTCTCTACTTATTTGGATCTCACGTTCTACACACCAAACATTTTCCTTAAGTACAAGTTTACTTCTTTTGCATTGTTCACTAATTCGTCCTATCAATTACATATGTTTGCATGCAATTAAAGTGCGTTTTATACTAATCCCTAAAGTCCACTATTTACTATCATAGATTCAAATAAAGCATGCTTAAAGGGAACATTTAAGATCTTCTACAGTCAAACGCAACCCATAATTAATCTTATTGAAAGCAAATAACACAAATAACACAAATAACACATAAAACTGGGATGAGGCAACGAACCCCACCCCAAACTAAAAAATGAGTCGTGTCCCCACGACTCGAAAAGACTCAAAGAAAATAAACTAATCTACACTAAATGAGAAGGGATAGAATACGTATCTTAACCAACGCGAGGCTGGTTGTCAGTATTGCGTTCATGTTGAGGTTTTGAATTCTTCTTCATCAATGGTTGCGTTTAAAGTGTTCTTCATCACCTCGAACTTTTCGTCAAATTTCCCACGTTTTCATCTATTCCCAGCTCTCTAATCATCATCTCCTCTATGAAAATCTTCCCTCAATACCCAATTCTCTTTCTTCATCATGTTCTTCGTACCTTTCCTAACCTTCATGGTCATCTCAGATGACCCCAAACTCAAAGCTTCAAGAACTCTCAAAAGTTTTGGAAGAAATTGTGATTTTAGTGTTCTTGAAGGTGTATGGATATGAACTATGGTGTATTCTGAGTTGGGTCATAAATATTTCAAGGTTTGGGAAAGGTTTAATGGATAAACTTTAAGCTTTGGTGAAAGAAAAATTGGGATGAAAGTGTGATTTCTTTGGTGTTTTTGGAAGATTTATGATATGATTGTGTATTGGATGATGTTTAGAGGGATGGTTTGATGATGTTTTGGTGCTTTGATGGTCATTTGCAGGTATTTCTGGGGTTTGGGTTCGTTTACACTGAAGTCCCATGTGTCAGAGGCTAAAACGCGAATTTCTGCGTCATAGAATTAATTATTTAATTACTTTCGCTGAGAGCTGAGCGGCATGCCGGCCACAAGAGCGGCTAGCCGGTCGCGAACGACGATCTCCCTAATGGCTAAGTCTCAAAAAGTTATGTCGTTTAGGCTCAAAGATCACCTTATTTCGACCTTCGAGCGCAAAGATATAGCTTGCCGAACTTTTCTCTGATTGTGTCCAGATTTTTTTTTCTTTTTCGGGAGGCATAAAATGCTGACCTTCGATTTTTTTAAAAATACCTAAACGCAACTCTCCTTGCGTCATACTTGACGCACTAACCAGAGAGTTGGCTTTTGCGAACGAACGGGTTGGCTATTCGCGCACGAATTGCCAACTTGCTGGACGCAAGGTGTTGCGTATTTGCGCAGAAAATTCCCATTTTGTTTCTTCGATTTCTCCTTGCCTACACCTCGGATTTTTGCGAACCTTATACTCATTTTTATTGGAAATTTTACTCCTGATTCATTGGACTACTCTGATTTTTCATTGGAGTTACCATGTTTTCTTAGAATTCTGTTTTCTTCATTTCGCACCATGAATTGCGTCTCTTTACGCACAGGTCAGAAACTTTGGGCTATGTATCAGAACCTTTTGACTTCACCATTGGATATATCTCGAAAAATTAAGTGGTTTAGGCTAAAGAAAAAGTTAATTCCGATTTCCGAGCATCAAGTTATGATCTTCAGAAGTTACTTCATTCTTTTTTTGTTCTAACTACCCCAAACTCATGATCTTCACTCCTGTAATCATCAAAAATACAAACCTTTCTTATTTCTTACAAATAAACACTAAATCAATAACCATTACTCTAATTTACACTAAGAATTTAAAAGACATGAAAGCAATTTAAAACATGGGTTGTCTCCCAAGAAGCACTTTTGTTTATTACGTCTTTAAGTTCGACGGGTTACCTTCATTATCCCTTGAGTATGTAGCCTCCCCAGCAGTGGGTGAGGTTGTGTTTGTCTACAATTCGCGTCCTTTGACCTCTCGAAGGTTGTATCTCTATTAATTTTGATGTCACTACTTGAGTAACAACAAAAGGTCTCATCCACTCATTTTTGAAACCTCGTGGCCTATTCTCTTGTTTGGAGGCCTTCCAAGCGACCGTGGTTCCGACCCCAAACTCATTTTTAGCTTTCTTCTTCATAGGTTCATGGTGGTGGTCCTTCTATTTAACCTCTTTATATACTTCTGGAACAATGGGGAACTCAAGTGGCTCCTCCTCTAGAATTTTGTCCAAAACAAAGGATGTTTCAGAATTTTCGTTTATTATGAGGGCCACGTCTTCAACCTCGATCTCTACACTCGCATTCTTATTTTTTTCCGGAATAGCTTCTATGACTACTTGTTGCGGTGTGAGTTCTTTTGTATTACTTTTAAGCATTTGGGTGTAGGTTTTGTCTTTATTACACACCTCTACAAATGCTTTATCGATGTCACCGTTTGAATTATTCGTCTTTATTGGATTGAATGGTGACATCAATGGAGTACTAGGCGGTGAATCCATCCTAGTATCTTCTTCTTCTATCTCTTTTCTCACCAAGATTTCAATATTTGATTCCTCTAAACGCGGCTTGGCTGGGCTTTCCATGGATATAATCTTCCCTTCACAAGGTTTAATTTCAATTTCGACTCGATTACCAGCAATTGACTCATCTATGCTTAGCGTGGTTGATTCTTCTACTGTTGGAATCTCTAGTTCAATAGGTGCAACTTGTGGCGATTCCACTTCCTTATCTTCTTGAAGGCTAAACTCTGTAGCTACATCGAACCAAACATCGCTATCAATTTGAATAGCCTCTTCATCATTGTTTGTACCTTGGCCAGTTTGAATAGATGGTACTTGATGTAGCTTCTCAATTGTTTCTGTGAGTTGCGTTAGTCGTTGCTCCATTAATTGATGATTTTGTTGCATGCCTTGCATTAATGATATGATAGTATCGATTTTTGCATCACTCTTTACTATATTATCCTTTGTGGACTTCATGAAACAACTGAGGGAGTCCACCAACTTCCTGAGCCTAAAATAATGATCTGTCAAGATTCCTCGTGTTAGATCCATGAATTGTTGTACTGGCATATAACAGGTCAGTGTTGGATTTTGCTCTTGATAGGGGAAAATCTCCATACCTAAAGAAAAACCTGAAAAGAGACTAAAACAAAACAAACGTAAAACTGAAAATAAAAATGCAATTAAACGCTAAAGGATAAACACCGGGGTCACACGCTACCGTCCCCGGCAGCGGGGCCAAAAACTTGGTGGTCCTTTGTGTGTTCTAAAATAAAATGCAAATAAGGATAAGAGAACCACAACTGCAAGTGTACAGTTGTCCCAAGTAATATATGTGATAATACAGATCCGTTCTCATGGACGGATTGGTTGACTCTAATGCTTATCGAATAGTGATTAATTGCACGTAAAGCAAGTAAATTGTTTTAAGAATGTTTGTTTGGTTTTTCTAAGACTAAGACTAAGACAATTAATTAAAATACTAAATTAATGCAAGTATTAAACTAGACGTAAGTAAATAAAATAGCTAAACGCAAGGTATGAAAGGTAGTACTTGAGAGACGCAAGGATTTTACCTAACTCTATTCATTTCATGTTTTGTTTAAGGGACAAATCGGTAAATAGTAATGGTCGGGATTCGGAATTCTCCTTACCCCCGTCAGGGTGGACTAAGGAGCTATTCTTAGGTGCTACAAACCCCGTCAGGGTGATTATAGTCCACCTTCGAATGGTTAAGTTCTTACTACCCAATAGGCCACAGGATTAATTAAGCTCGTCAAAGTCATTAATTTCTATCCTACATTCGTTAATTGGTTCCATACCTAGACCCCCCGTCAAGGTGATCCATTCGCCACTAAATGGAATAACCTATGTATTAAGTCCTATTGATTGATTAGCTACTTCAATAAAAGTCAATAAATGCAAATTAAGGAAAAATACTGATTACCCAATTTGATTTCAATTATTATAATCCCAAATTCAAACACATGGAATGAAATAGAATTGGGATTAACCCATTATGCGTTCTCAAGCACTAATTAAATTTAGCTCATAATTGAAAAAACTAAGAAATTAAAAGTAAAAGAATTCATGTTTACAAATTACAAAAATAAAAGATAGAACCTAATTAGGAATTGGGTTTGGCTGTGATTTGGAGAAGATGACTTTCTCCAGCTCTTAGCTTTCTCCTTTTCCTTGCTTCTGACTTTCTCTCTGGACACTTTCTTCTAAGGATGATTTGAATTGAAGAATAAAAGGAGAGGTACTGAATAATGAGGTCTAAATGCCTTTTTATAGTGCTAAAATCGGACTAGGGCTTTTACTTAGGTTAATTAGTCAAATATTAAAAAGCCCAAGTCCACAATTTAAGTCCAAATCCCGTAACTGATGTACACCTTTCACTAAAACGGGCGTAACTTTCTCAATATAACTCCGAATTGACTCATTTAACTTGTTAATTCTTCGTAACTTGATAAGGTACGACTCTTCTTTACAACTCAGAGGCTGATTCTATCTTTAAGTAGCTCCAAATCAGCAATCTTCATCAGCCTTCCAGATTTTTAGCTCAAATTTATCAACTCTTCGGAATATTCCTTCTCGCTTTTGACTTCTTTACACGATCTAAGACTTCTATTCTTGATTCCTCTCCTTGCTAGTATTAGAAACCTACAAGTTTTCACTAAAAACAACCCATATTACGCGCAAAAGGTTAATAAATCAAAAATACTAAAATCTAAAGAGGAAAATCGAGTTATTGCATATTAGCACCAAAAGTCTATCTAAATAATCAAATAAACACCAAAAAAGATGTCTCCCAAGGGTATAAAATTAGAACATTTAGGGAGACATCAGGATGCGCCATATTCGGTTGAAGATCACTGTGTCGACAATATTGCTCTGATTGATTCGCACCCGCTCGTGCTAGCCAATCCGCGCATGAATTTCCCTCTCTTTAAATCTCTTTCAAAGCAAAATACCTATATCTTGTAAAGCTTTCTCGAATTTGTTGCACCTAGAATGCTACGGGAACTGTACCAACATCTATCGTCCGAATAACCTCAATCGCCTCCAAAGAGTACTTCGACCTCCACCACTTCTATGCCTAACTCTCCAAACATTTTAAGTCCCTCATTTAATGCAATAAGCTCGGTTATAACAGACATGACTTTATTTAGCTTCATGAAAAATCCACATATCCAATTACCTTCTTCGTCATGAATTACACCCCCAGATCCTCCACTTTGTCGTCACTTATTAACACTTCCATCAGTATTCAGCTTAGCCCCACTGAGTGGTTTACGCCATCCAATAAGATTGAGAGACCGTTGTCTAGGAAATGCGCTACCTGCCACATTTCCCCAAAATCTAGTATACTCATTAGCATATTGTGCTTTTTTCACATTGCCTTACTTGATGGGAACACAACGCCTCTAAATACTACATTGTTCCTTTTTTTTAAATAGTATTAATCATTGCTCCGAAAAAAACACTCCATGGCACCCCGACGAAAATTCTCTTACTGGTTACATTTTTATTCCACCATCTACTGTCAATGGATCCCACCAAACCATAGTTATCCTCCTGAGCTGGGTTTCCTCTCATTTGCGCTGCGTCTTGATTAAATGTTGGGGAAGATAAGCTGCTGTAGAGAGATGATAAGTCCTCCAAAAGGTCCTGCACAACTTGCTGACTTGGAGTATTCTGATGGAAAGCTGCTGTAGCTATGACCTGCACACAAGGAGTCACTTGCTGGTCTGCATAAAATCAACCGCAGTCCAGGTTACAAGTATCTGATCGCAACAGGTTAGACGTAGCAAAATCACGATTAATAGAATTTTGTGAAACTGCACCAACGGTCCGTGTAACTGAAAAAATATTAAAATTCCAACCAAAAGTCTGGACACATCCTGATCATCCATACTCATGTCCCTAGAAACTTCTGATCTTAGTACAATTATTAAGAAATGGAAGGCACTTTCCACCTCAGTCTCGCAACAAGGGCAAACCTCGGACACCACCACACCCCTTCGACTAAGATTACCCCTCGTAGCACCTTTTTTGAACAACCCATCAAATCAATACTCTAATCCTTTGCGGACATTTAAGCTTCCATATATTATCCCAATTAATACCCAATACATGCTCTCTAGACTCGAGACTCCACGACGCTAATTTCACCGTATAAATTCCATTGACTTCATGAGGCCAAGATAGTTTGTCCCTACCCTCCTCTCCTTTTTCCATACTAACTCCCGTGAACTCCAAAAGCTTCATAGCCAGAAGAAGATGTTTAAAACTATCCCAATCCCACCAACCGTCACGCAAAGTATAATCATTAACTTCTTAAAACATATTGCAACTTTCGACCATCCCAATGGTGTGTTTAATTAAAGGATCGTCTCCTAGCCATATATCCTGCAAATTAAACTACACATTCTTACCATTCCTTATGAGCCATAGGGATTCCCGTTTAACCACATCAATACCTTCCACGATGGCTTTACTTATTCTCCAATCGCTTGGCTTAGGCAAGTGATGAAAATTATTTTGATTTGAAATATTTTTGACCCATGGCAGTAGCCAAGAGTGACGTATCATCATGAATTGCCTTTCATCCTAATTTACCTAATAGTACACTATTCATATCTTCAGCTAAACGGAATCCAAGTCCACCCACACTTTTTGATTTGCATATGTCCTTCTACACTACCCAATTAATATATTTTTCTTCTTCACTGATCACCTAGATGAATTCTCTTATAAATTTTTGGTTTGCATATGTCCTTCCGCACTAGATTATAGTAATAAAATTAGATATAGATTTCAAGTATATTTTGAAACTGTTTAAGGAGACTAGATTTTGTATACATCCTTTCTAGGGTGTAATTTTTTTATAATTGGATATATATATTACGCTAATTGATTGTTAATAATCATTTATTGAACCATTGATCAAAGACTAAACGGTCTTAAGAATAGAATACTAAAGGCTCTTTTGGGATTGCATTTTAAAATAATTATTTAAAGTGATTTTAGCTCCATAAAAAATACTTTAGACTTTAAAAATACCTTTTAGGATAAACACTAAATAAGTAATCTTAAAATAATCTCTTAAAATAATTTTAAATGTCAAAATATTTTTTAATATTTTTTAATATTTTTACAAATATTTTTATTTTAAGCGAAAAACGATTTTAACTTTAAAATAATCAATCCTCAAAGGGCTATAATTCTAATAGAATTTTATTCCTATATTTGGTACGAGTTAAAAGATACGGGATTATGGTGGCCAAATAAAATAAAATTTTATAAATAAAGCAATATTCGTTCCATACATCCCATTATCTCATTCTTTCTATATTAGGAATTAGAGCTTACTAATTAATTTGTTCATATTCTTAAAATTTCATCAAATAAATATGAGTTACGCTGAATATCACTCTAAATAACATCACCTTATTTTTGCCTCTTAAGTAGATATTTAATTTACCCATCAAATGAATTATTTTTCCTGGTTTATCATTATCTTTATCTTCTATGATTGGTCCACTCAACAAATATTACATTCTTAACTTTCACGACTATACATCTTGGAAAAAAGAAGTACATCTAAATCATTTAAAAAAATGGAAGTCATATGAATTGAAGGGAAATATATATATATATATATATATATATATATATATATATATATATATATATATATATATATATATATATATATATATATATATATATATATATATATATATATATATATATATTATTGAATAATCATACTAATATTCGAAGCGAAGATAAGTAGAGTATTTTATGAAATTGAAACTAAAAGAACGATATAAGAATATGACACTATTTAAATATGCAACTTTGGATAAAAACATTTTAATTAAGATTTTTGAGGAGACATAAAAAAATTGCAAAAATCATAATATTGTGTGATTCTTCGAGCCATTAATTCGTAAATGCCTATTAAAAAATTATTACTAAAAACACTCCCCAATAAGATTATTTATTAAAACATCACTTGACAAAAATACCCTTATATAATCATTTTAATTACTCTATTATTTATCATTTAAATTTAACCACCCTATTACAACTTCCCACCACCACCAGTACCCCACCACCACCACCCACCACCCCACAACCACAACCACCACTACCACCTACTACTAATTCTATCATACACATTAGTGGGGGCAAATGTGTGATAAATAAACAGATAAATAAGACAATAATAAAGGACACACACCCTTGACTACCACGACAAACTCACTGCAAGTATTATAGATTGTTTGCAAGTTTAGTTGATAAGTAAAGTTCGTTCGCAAGGATTTAATCTGTTAAGTCTACTTGTATTCAATAAGTGTAGATAAATTTAGATGTTTAGAATATATAATAAGATGAATAATTATGTGATGTGAAATAATAAATAAGAATGCAGATAAATAAATATGAATGTAAGTCAGATAAATTAGGGTTACTAATATAAGCCTATCTTACTAAGTTGTTATTCTAACCTTAAGGGTGAATTGAGCATTATATATCAACCTAGATTCTAAATTCTTCGTAACCCCCGTCAGGGTGGACTCAGGAGCAATCTCTCCACTACCAGGGGACTTGGGTAAGGGGACCCTGCGTAATGATCGGTGGTTAAATCAAACCGTTATGGCTATCTAGTTACGCAACCCCATCAGGATCGCTACCGCACACTAGATTATGTGGTGTTGTCAATAATTGAATTCCCCTTCCGGGTGTTAACTCAATTACTAAGGATAGTCCTAAGATTGACCAAATCTAGGGCTGGAAAAAATAAGTCAAACCACATAATACAGATATACGACAAGCTCAAATCAGTTAATAACAAATAGTATTATGGAATATAAGATGAAATAATAACCCAACAATTAATAATAAAATTTACAGAATAAAAGTTTAGAAATATGGTTGAGCATAAATCTATAGCTAATTACCCTAAATATAGAGAAGGAGAGATGTAGAAGAGGAGTTTGTCACTCTCCAACTTCTTGCTTCTTGTCTTCCTCTATATGTCAGTTTGCTTCTTGGATGATACACTTGATACTAAGCATTAATATTCAAGAAAATACTATGCTATGACTTAGAACTAAGTAAGGACATGTTTAAAATGATTAAAGAGTGTATATATAGGTTAATCCTAGGTCGAAATCTTAGTGTAGAAAGCAAGTAAGTTGAGTCCAAGTCCAACTTGAATTACTTTCCTAAAATATAGGAGAGATGATAAAGGATGTTGTCTTGTTTTGGTCGTATCTCCTTTGTTATTGGTCTAATTATCGCCTACTTTATATCAAAACGACTGAAGCGAAAAGATCTACACTTTTCCTATTGATTTCTCATCCAAATTCCAACTGATTTGAAATTATCTTCACTTTAGTGGACGTAGCTGCAAAAAAATTCAGATTTACTTGACAACTTTTCCATCCTATTTTATCTCTACATCCTTTTATCTTTTGATTACTTCCATATCTTCTTTATTTATCTTTTTATAAATGATACGACATCTAATTAATTTCCATATATCTTTAATGCTTCACATTAGCACACAAGTTAAACCAAATATGCTCTACAAATAATAAATCATCAAATCAAGACAAGAAATAAGAAATTATCAAAATATGGATAAAAACCTATAATTAATTACTCATAAACACCTAAAATGATGTAACCAACCTAGATGATTATCTCACAAATAGGGAGACATTACATGCGCGCGTCCGTCATTTTTTTTATAAATCGTCATAAATAATTCTTAAAAAATCAGAAAAATAAAATATTTACATATTTGGATACAAAAAATTAATTTTTATGTCAATGAATTTTTTTATTTTTTTATTGATTTTTTTCGCAGACACGAAATTCATTGGTTGAAACAATGAAATTCATGTCCGGGACAGTGAATTTCATGTTTTCGGAAAAAATTTACTATTTCGAACAATGAATTTCATGTTTTAAACAGTGAATTTCGAAAATATTAATTTTCTTTATCGAAAAATGTAAATGTTTTATTTTTCTGATTCTTTTAGAATTATTTATGACAATTTAAAAAAACGGACGCGTGCGTGTATGAATGAATTAGTAGTAGGTGGTGTTGGTGGTGGTTGTGGTGGTGGAGGTTGTGGTGGTTGTGGTGGCTATAGTGGTGGTGGTGGTGGTGGCAGAAGTACCATATTATTTGTTTAATCTTTAAAAATATATATTGTATTTAAAAATAAAATAATATATTTAATAATAAAGGTAGTTTAGGTATAAAAAATATAAAGGAGATGTTTTCTATAAATAATTATTTTATTAGATATCTTTTTATGAAATAAATTATTGAAAACTTAATTTAACAATTAGGTACTTTTATTAAGCTTCTTTTAGCAAATACCTCTTCTTCTTTAATTTTTAGACTATCGCTTTAATACTTTAATATATCATTCATGGTATAATAATTATTAAGGTAATTTTATTCCTATGATATTTGTTCCCTTACCATATTCTATTTTTATCCGAATTCATTACCGATCGCACCCTAATATAAGAGTAATGATATATGCCACCCAAACCCATGACGTGGTGTGGTATGGTTAGCTACAAATTGTTAATCTATGTATTTTATTGATTTGATTAACAATTTATTATCAACAAATTCACACCACGTCATGGGTGGTAGATATCATTACTCATAATATAATACAAGCTAGCCATGTATTCTCTGAAACTAACCTATTATGGCAATAAGAAATGAATAAAACTTGTGCTTACTCTTCTCTAATTATTTCTAAAACATGTGCTTACTTTCTAAATTGAAGAAGTAAAGAAAAATATCAAAATAAAATAAAATAAGAGAACTTCATCAAAAAAAATTCTAGATCCTTCTGAATAAATTCTACCAAATAATAAAAAATAAATAATAGTAATATAATTTAATACATATGATTTGGCAAATAAATAATGGTAGGAATATTAATATTTGGAATCATTGTTGGTTTAGTAAAGGTATCTACTTTGGGAAACCTTGTAATTGTTCAATTAATTATGTCTGTGAATTATTTGATGAATCGGGATCTGGGTGGAAAAATGAGCTTATTTATAATTTATTTCCACAAAGTGGTGCTTAGTTTATTGTAAAAATTCCGAAATGCCAGATTGAAGATGATGATAAGGTGCCTTATAATAAAAATGGTGAATATTCGACTAAATCGGGATACCATATTCTTTGTTAATGATGAGGTTGCTGCTGAAACTCAAATGTCTATTATGGGTGGAATTAATGATAATAGTATTTGGGATATCATATGGAAGTCTAATGTTCCGGATCGTATTAAATTTTTGCTGGAGAGTTTGTAATAATGCAGTCCCAGTCAACACTAATCTTAAAAAAAGGAAGTTCATTAATAATGAAATTTGTGAATGGTGTGAGCTAGAGAATGAAGAAATTAATCACCTAATTCTCAAGTGTCCTTTTAGTATGAAAGTTTGGGCTTTATCTCCGCTCCAGATAAGATTGATAAATATTTTAATGGTAATTTTTCTGATTGATTCCGAAAGGTTATCAAGGAGTATTCAGGGAATGGATGGGAGATTATAATTGTTATGGTTTATATACTAGTCATAATGTAGAATTTGTGGAAATAAAGAATGAAATGATTCCATGAAGGTAAGAAATGGTGTGTTGATAATATTTTGCATGAGTCTAGAAAACTTATCACTAAATTGTTTGGTCCCTGTAATGATTGGAAGAAACTTGAGAACAAGCGAAGATCCCATGATGATAATAATCAAATTAATAATCCAACAATTGAGGATGGTGCTGGTATGATTTGGATGTGTGACTAAATTGCTGCCATTGGTATTGGTAAATAAAGTACAATATCTAGGAAGGTTAATTATTAGATTTAAAATTAATAAAGTGATCGAAGGTGAAGCTTAGACCTTAATTATGGACATGAGGTTAAGTAAGGACCTCTTTAGTCAGAGAGTTTCTTTTTACTTTGACAATCTTGAATTAATTAAAGGAATTCTGGGTATGACCGGGCTCCATTGGAGTCTTAAACCTATTTTGTCGGAAGGTAGAAAATGGTTAGGTCAGTTCTCTTTGTGGAACGTTGTCCATATTCATAGAAGATATAACTCAACGGCAGATGCTCTGGAAAAGTGCACTAGAAGTAGTATTGATTTATCTACTTGGAGAGATTACTCTCTTATCGCTTCTAATATGTTTTTAACTAATCTTTTTAATAGTTATATGTAGTTTTTGGGTTTCTTGTCGACAAAAAAAATTATAATTTAATACATAAACTTATATTAAAGAAATCTGGATCCAGATTTTGTACACTGTTTTGATATTCATACTGAAATTGAAACAATTATAGTAGGTTTCCATCGAATATCAACAGTTTGACACTTGTATCTATGATTACTTTAGTGGTGCACGCTCATATAAAAATTTAATACCTTGGAGAATACTCGTTGTAAATGTACGAGTCATCCCAAATAATATATTGATAAGACTATCGTTCTCTACAGGGAATATAAAGTTAATTACGTACTTTATTCTATACCTAGGATGTCCGTTAAGGTAAAGTTGGAATTTAAATATACAATTTTGGGTTTGTTTTCATTAATTAAATTACTTCGTGATGAAATAAAGAAATAAAAAGACTTCTTAACTATAACTAAATCGAAACAGTAGGGACAAAAAGGAAAACTACGAGAAAGTGAACTGCAAATGAGCATGCTATGAATTTAGCTTCTATCGTGGACAAAACTACCCAGGTTTGTTTCTTGCTACTCCAAGATATATCGTAAGGTAGCTCTATTCCTATCTACATCATTAATGCAAATAACATATGTATATCCTTCCAGGCGTAATCTACTCGAAAGCATAAGGCATATGATCCTTAGTGCCTTTTAGGTATCTCTAAATACTTTTCACAGATTTCCAATGCTCTTGTCCTGGGTTCAATTAAAAACGACTAACTAAATATAATGCATAACATATGTTTGACCTAGTAACATCATACCTACATAAGATTACCAATCACACTAGAATATGGTATTTTTGACGTTTAATGTTTCTCTTCTAGAGAACTTGATACATGTCGAGATTTAAGTTTATTCCCATCGGTACAAGAGTAGTAATGGCA
Organism: Nemophila menziesii; assembly: GCA_029959085.1. Lineage (NCBI taxonomy): Eukaryota > Viridiplantae > Streptophyta > Magnoliopsida > Boraginales > Hydrophyllaceae > Nemophila > Nemophila menziesii. Next base: position 1,910,166 of record JARWIR010000015.1, on the reverse strand, counting down.
TTGCACTTACTCATACTAAAGCTCTCAAGTATATTCATGATGTAAGTTTCTCGAGACAAAGATAATAGTCATATAGACCTATCTTTATGAATCTTACCACCAAGAATATAATTTGTTTCTTCCATATTTTTTGTATCACACTAAGTTGGTACCCACTACTTCTTATCTTTGATATAGTCCTATAATTCCCAACTAATAGGATGTCATCCACATATAGATATAAAATCATGAAATTTTTCTTGGAATGCCTAACATAAACAAAGTGGTCTTCGCTTATCATTTAAAATACATTTGATGAAATGACTTCATGAAATCTCAAATTCCACTGTGTCGAGGCTTTCTAAAATAAGACCATGTATTGATTTTACCAATCTATGGACTTACTTTCTCGGTCTTTTATAATAAAATTAGAGGGTTGTTCCATGAAAATATATTCTTCTAAATCTCTATTTAGAATGTAATTAAATTTTTGGTTCAACTCTAGATCGAGATTCACTACAATAGCTAGATTCACTACCATAGCTAAATAATATGTATAAAGGTAAATCTAACAACATGAGAAAATGTTTCTTCAAAATCTTATCCTTCCCGTTGAGTATAGACTTTCGCTACCAAAGGAATTTCATACCTCTCAATAGTATTGTTAAGCTTTCTCTCAAAATTATTTATCTTTATTTTGAGAAACCATTTATTCCAAATTGCCTTACGTCCTTTTGGGAGATCAACCAATTCAATTTTTTTTTCTACTTCGACTCTATTTCTTTTACATATCATCTTCATGAATCTTATTTAGTTCACAGAATATTGAATTTATGTCAACCTCATCTCTGCTAGGGAAATCATTTTCTAAGAATGTGGCATCTCATGACTCAGTTTCAATAAGACCTTCATCATTTTATTCACCAATAAACACATATCTTTAAGAGTGTTCTTGGTATCTTATAAAGATACATTTCTTGCCTCTTGGACCTAACTTCGCATATTTTTGAGGTAGGTCATTAACATATCCTACCAACCCCCAGGGTCAAAAGAATGACATGATAAGTATCCTACATGTCCATAATTCCTAAGGATATCATGTAACTGTCTTTATGTGTGATTATTTAAATATATAAATGTTAGTAAGAAAGGCATCTCCCCAATAATATATTGAAAGATTAGATTGTGACATCATAGACCTAACCATTTCTAGGAGTATTTTATTCCTTCTTTCAGTCACACCATTTTGTTATGGTTTTCAGTGTATCTGAAGTTCTCTTACTATACCCTTTTCATCATAATTTTCAGATAGATATTCATGTACGTGGCATGTTCTTAAGGGTTTCACCTTCTTCTATAATTAATTTTCAACTTCATTGACAAATGTCATAAACACTTCAATGCTTCAGATTTACTAGAAATCAAGTAGACATAACAAGACTTAGTTAAATTGTCTATAATATGGTGAAATAGTGTTTCCAACGTCTATTTTGAACACTCTTTGGGGGAATAGATGTCTTAATAAATCACTTGAAATCGATACTCCTCTCGTTTAGCCTTTCCAAATAGTTTCCTTTTTGCTTTACCTAGCAAGTTGGCAAGTTGAATTTAGTCAGCGAATTAAAAGGTTTGCATTTTCAAACAAATGCATGCGATCTTGTCCATATGACCTAGTTTAGCATGCCATATACTTTTTTCTATGTTAGGATTACTAGAAGAATTATTCACAGAAAAGAAACTAATAATATAATAACTATTAAATGTGTTACCATCATCTAGTACAATTAAACCATGAGAAAAAAATCCATAATACTTAGCGTCATAATAAATATCAATTTTTTTTATAAAAATGCATATTAAAACCTAATCATAGAAGAATAGTGACGGAGACCAAGTTCTGTCGAATGTCATGTATGTAAAGTACATCATGCAGATACAAGATTTTACCACCTTGCAAGTTCAACTTGCATGTGCCAAATTCTTTGAATTTAACCTTATTGTTGTCACCAACATATATCCACCTCGTTCCCTCTGTAATCTGACAGTACTTTACATATACCCCTCGGTCTTTGGCCTCATGGTCTATTTCCGTCCCTCAGTGTGTGATAAAATGAAGCACTAATATGAATCGGGTGACAACTACGCAGTGTAAGGATTAAAGATAAGTAAAAGTGATCGGTAGGGTTATCATTTTACTCAGTGATTATTTGTGGTTAATGATGTTAATTCTAGTGTAAATGCGTGAAGTTTGTAATTGAAATTATAAAATACTAAGATGAAAAATATTTGTTTGGTTTCAGTTATGATTCACAAGTAATGATAAATTATATGTAAATAAGATTAAGCTAGGAACAATGTTTAAACTAAGAATAAAGATAAACAACTAAGGAAATAAGTAAATAAGTAAATAGAATAAGGGATGAACTATAGGAGATGGTTGCTTGAGGAATTTGCTAGTAATAGTTTGTTTCGCTAATTAATCTTGTTATTTATAATGGTGAGTGGTTTTGTTCAAATTAGTCGAAATTCAAATGCACTCTAACTCCCCGTCCGGGTGAACTAGAGCTCAGCCTTACACGCTCGCCGACTATCCGATGAATTAAATTCCATGAAACTATTGACTAACTCATGGACAAGACCATCCGAATCTTTGCACTTGGCGCTTATGTACTATGTCTGTAATTAGACCCCCCATCCGGGTGTCAGCCTAATTACGACAGCTACCTGCTACTTGGCCAGAGCACAAGAGTATTTATATCAAACAATGGAATAGTAAAATAAACCTAACTTAATTAAATATAAATTTTTCATCTTAACCCCGAATCTACTTCCGTCACTTGAGAAACGATCCTTACTTAATTATATTTCTAAATAAAAAGGAATAAGGTTCATAGCTCTCACCAGTAATTCATAGTGACTAAAACACTATGGTGCAAATAATTCTCCAAAAGACGCTCCAACTTCCCAAAGTGGCTCTAAGCACAATTTTTGCTTTGAGTTAGAGTTTATATTGACTTGTTGACTTCTTATCTTCATCTTGGACCTTTTTATCAAGCATGTACCTAAAATATACACACTTAACATACAATTAAAGCGCAAAATCTCAATAAACAGTTATAAGTCCAATATTAGAAGTGAACATGCAATATAGAAAATAATAGGGAAAAATCCCTCACTTAGGCCCAATAAACTCCCAAAATAATGCCTTGTGAATGGATTTATCCATCAAAAAAATAGAGAAATAAGACTCCAACTCAAAGTTTTGTCGTCCCGGCAAAATAAAAAGAAAAGAATAGGAATTTAGAAGGGTCTAAGTCAAATAAGTCAAAGAAAGGAGAAAGAATAGAAAATATTGATGTCTCCATATTTTTGATATATTAATCTATACTTGAGAAATCATTTTAGGGGTATTTAGTATTTAATTTTTGGATTTTCTCCATTTATGTTCTTGTCTAGCTTTATGTGTTTTTATATTTTATGAGGTTTTGCGCGTAATTTGTGTGTTATTTGTGTAACACTTAGATTTATGAAAGCTATCACACCTATGGAAACTGATTTGAAGTGGAAAAGTAAATGAAATTTCTTAGTCAAAGTAAAAAAGGAAGAGTTTGGATATATTTGGAAAGTAAAGAAGCTGCCAAAACTGCAGATACGTCCATTAATTAAATTGTCGTAGAAAGTCGGCCAAGAATTAGGAGGAGCCTTTTATACAAACAGATATATCTTTTGATTGCGATATTTACCATATAAATAACATTGGATTTTGATAAATAATGAAGGAGATATGACAAAATCAAAATCTGCAAAGGTTTATCATGTCCTACAAGTTAGGAATATTAATTTTGGTAAGATTAGGACTATTTAACTTGGGGCTACTCCATATTTCGACCAAATTCCTATAGATATATATATATATATAAATATATATATATATATATATATATATATATATATATTTATATATATATATATATAAATATATATATATATATATATATATATATATATATATATATATATATATATATATATATATATATATATATATATATATCCATTCCTACCTTCATCCTTGCATCCTTATTTAGTCCTTAATCAATATTATACCAAGAAACCATCAGGAGCAAGAAGACAAGAAGGAGTTGGAAGCTATTCATGCCATTCCAACCCTTCACCCTTGTAATTTACTTTATTTCTTTCTCTAGTATGAACTAATTCTATTTAACATGAGTTTAACATAAGGGTATGAATCATCGACTTGTTTTATATCTATTTTAATTTGGGATGTCCTGTTACATTTAATTGAAATTAGTAGTGCTATCTTCGTTTTTATGTGCTTTGATGTATTCTTTGTAGTTCTTGCCATTGCAAACGTATAGGATTACCATAGTAGTTAGAGGGTCACCCGGAAGGGGTGTCATATTATTGAAACACCACATAAACGTCTAGTGTGTGGTAGTGATCCTCACAGGCTTGCCTAACTAGATAGTCACTAGGGGTTGAGATTACCCACCGATCATTGCGCAGGGCCCCCTTACCCAAGTTCTATGGTAATTGTTAGGTCGCTACCTAAGTCCACTTGGAAGGGGGTTAGGAGGCATATAGAATCCTAGCTATTGCATATCATACAACTATTCCTTACTTAAATAGGTCATAACACAAGTATAGTGGGGATTACTTGCTATATCTCGAGCTAAACTTTCATACTAGTTCTTTCTTTTTATTTACTTTCCTGTCTTTATTTTGTTTAGTTAATTGTTTAAAGTCTTAAAACCAAAAAAATATTTCAGAGTCTTTAGCGTATCATTCTTCTAACTTCTTTTATTTGCACTTTATATTTGCATTAGTCCTAGCTAACTTTCATAGTCCCTGCGAACGAAATCTACTTATCAATTAAATTTGCATACGATCGGTGATACTTGCGGTGAGTAACGTGATTGGTTAGGGTGACAGTTCTTATCTTTTATTATCATTATTGTATCACACCCTACCTGCCACCAAATATAATGAATGACACTAAAGCAACTTTTTTAACAATTCAGATAGTATAATCTACAAACTAATCAAATGTGCACCTATCAAATATACAATTAATACATATTACTTTCAAGATCAAATTAGTTTTGTAATTCACTAACTGAGGTTCTTTCTTAGTTTACAATGGTGACTATAGGGTGTTCCTCGATCCTCACATAGTTTCTAAGGTCCATCTAACTACACTCTATAATGTGAATGCTGTTAAAGTGTATAGTCAAGAATCCTAAGGTCTTTAAGGCTGTAATGTAGGCTTAGGGTAGGTGTGGTATGTATATTTAGATAATTTAGAGTGAGATTTTGTATCTCTCCTCACTATCCATCAACAAGACTACCTAGAGCTTGAGTTACACTCAAAGAAATTCTCTCTAATCCCAATTGATGCACTTATTTCATATCCTCAATAACCCAAAGTAATCCGTTCATGATGCCCTAAAAAATCCCACTTTGCTGATCCAAAAATGTATATATATATATATATTTATATATATTTATATATATATATATATATTTATATATATTTATATTCTTCTGTAAGTGGCAATGACTCTCTTTTTGATGTGAGAATTCATGCCACTATGTTTTTTTCTAATATATATATTTTTTATTTTCTCTTTCAAATCTTTTTCTTTTTCATTTTACCCCGGCAAAGAATTACAATGTATATAATAATGTGATTAAGAATCACAATTACAAAACACAAATCCACCGAATGATAGTTCCCATAAAACCACCACGCAAACTCAAGCTCTAGACGAGTGTCAAAGCAATCGCGATTTGAGCGCATGTCATATGGTAAAGTCCTACAAATCTAAAGGATAAGGTTTGTAATGTGGCTAAATAAAAAGGCTTAGAAAGGAAAAGAGGGGGATAAGATGGATAATGTATCAATCAATAATGGACAGAAAGCCAAAAGGCATAAGGGGTTAATAAAGAACCGCCTTAATCATGTCCCATCCTACAAAAATTAGTTACTTCCTCACTTCTAGCAAGTTCCTCAAATGGTTTATACGCTACTTTAGATTTCACGTTCTGCACACCACTCATGCTACCTAAAATCGAACTCACTTAATCGTATTGCTCACTAATCTCTTCTTTACTTACTATTCGCACTTCATCTAAATCTTGTAAGCACACACAAGACAATTTTATAAATCTACTATCTACTATCATTAACTCATTAAAATTTATCTTAGATGATACATTCATTAGATTCTACACCAACCTTCACACTTACTTAAATCAATTAAAACACATAAAAGTGGGGATGGAAACAACAAATTTCAACCCTCAACTCACAGTTGAGTCGTGACGTCCACGACTCGAAACAGACTCAATAAAATTAAACTGAAAGACCTAATATACAAATAGAGAAAGGGTAGAGAAGAGAGATACATACTCTCGAGGCTATTGCCTCGCGTGATCACTATTCAAGATGATTTTACAGTGGATTCTTTGTTGTGTTGCGTCTTATTTTCATCAGGAGTGTCATGATGTGCAATTGATTAGCTTTGATTAGTGCCACATCATTGGTAAGGAGGTTTTGAGTTGTTTTGATTTTCTAAAGTTTCTCACTCACCTTCTCATTCCAATGAGATCCATTTAATTGTACTCCTCCCAAAATTTTCCTAACCCACGCATCATCTAAGATGGAGCTTGGCTTGTTAAAATGAATCTCATTCTCCCCGGGATTCACATCCGCTTTCATCACTAGGCTAGTGATCATTGATGGGTATTTAAAGCTGAAGAAACTACTTGGTTTGACAACGAATCACATTAAATCATCAAAGATCACTTGCGCCATATCCTTTTCTTCCTCTCTCATAATACAATCCAACAAGATGCGGAGTTTTGACGTATATCCGCGACTTGAGTAGTCCGGAGTATATCAACAATAAAAAGTATAGAACTTTTTCCATTATTTGTGTGGCCGCTAGAAACGCTGAAATTGGAGCTTGTAAGTCAAAGTTGAGGCTCTTCAAAGATGGCGCCTGAAAAACCATTTTTGTACCTGTTTTTCTTTTTTACCGCCACAATTGTTTGGAAATGTTGTTGCGCGAACTACAGTTGCGGTGTAACGCCAGTAGGCAAGGTGTATCACACACAACAACTAAATGTTTCCGACATTACACACCGTGGCCAAACCGTCGCCACTGTTCAATATTTCTCAATGATGTACCACATTTCTGGAGCGGTGTATCGTGCGATGACTCGAATGCTTCTAATGTGTTTGACTGCGTCGACAAAACATACTACCGTCTTGATTTTGCATGGTGTACCGCCCTTGTTGCGCCATGTACCGCATGAGATATTAAACAATCTGTCATTTTGGCACGTGGCATTACCGTCGTGACGGTTTGGTGCCGAGCTGTGTACCACGATTTTGGCGCGGTGTACCTAGCGTAACAGCTGTGAAATCGATTTTTTTTCTAATTCACCCCAAAATAAAAAATTAGCCACACCTATTCATTAATAAAACTAATACCTTTCTCGTTAAACAGTGTAGCACTATAAACACTAAAACACATAAAGCTAAGCTAATACAATCTACTAAAAATGCCATAAACTAATGTACAAATAGGTTTTCACCCTTATTGTCTTTTGTTTAACGTCGCTAAGCTCGACGGGTTACCTCATGTGATTCCTTTCTTAACATAGTCTCTTCAGTAGTGATTGAACGATTTTCACATCATCCAATCGTAATTTGCATCCCTCCATGGGTTTGACTCACATTAGTTTAACTTCCACTAGCTTCTCAGAAACAACTCTAATGACCATGAATGGGACACTCCAAGAACTCTTGCACTTGTAGGGTTTGTTTGGGGAATCAGGATATTCTATTACTACTTCATCCCCTACCCCAAAATCATCATCTTGCTTCTTTCTCATAGGTTCTCTTGGAACCTTCTTAGCACGCTTCTTGGCTTTTTTTCGTAAAAAGGGGTGTTTTCTCTTCAAGTTTCAGAGGAGGTTTGATAAATGCTTTATCTCTCTTCTCGGAAGGTCGGACTTGTTAATGACCTTTACCTATTGTCCTTCCACTTTTATCATTTAGAGTCGTTACAACCTAGGTTCGCTTCTCTTGCGTGACTTGATCAACAACATCCAACCAAATGAAATCATCCTTAGAATTGTATAATTCCATAGCAATGAACACATTGAACGTGACCTTTTTCGTCTTGTACTCGCATGATCAACTCAACATTCTCTACATCAATCAAAATATACCCCCTAGCTACGAATGACTACCCCAAGATGATTGTCACATTCTTATCCACGTTGTAGTTAAGAATAATGAAATCATATGGGATGGTAAAATTAAATGCCTTGAATAGAACATCATATGTCTTCCTTTTAGGATGTGAAATATATCTATCAGCCATTTGCAAGACCACAATAAAAGGTCTTGCTTCCCCAATCTTCAATTTCTCGAAAAATGATCTAGTCATGAGATTGTTACTCGCATCTAAATCACATATAAGGCCCTTCTAGTCCATTCTTCACCAATAGATATAGGAATATTAAAGCTCTTGGGATCCTTCAGCTTTGGTGTCAACTTTTCTTGGAAAATTGCACTACACTTCTCCAAGTAGACCAACCATTTCATCTTCAATGTACTTGCGTTGTTGGATAGTACATCTTTCATGAATTTTAGATATTTTGGCATAAGGTAGACGACTTCCACAAACGGTAAATTAATTCACAATTTTCTCACCATTTCCACGAACTTCTTGTACTCTTTGTCATTGTCCTTATTGTGAACACGTGAAGGAAATGGTGGACTATCTATTTCTTCTTTTGTTCTACCGATGTCTTCTAAAAAAATTCATCACAGATCACCTACTCAACTCTTTCTTCAACATCATCAACCCAATCCTCAACGATTACCTTGTATAAATTTGGCTCTTTAGATTCTTTCTCTTTTGCGACCTTTGCTTCACTAGGCTTAGTCAATGGTGGTTCTACAATGTTTCCACTCCGAAGGCTGATTGCCTTATACGATTCGTGCGCACCATCGTTCTCACCATTCTCGATCAACTTGATTTTATTGTTTGTACTTGGGCCCAAGTGTAGCAGATTGGCTTTTTAATTTTTCTCATGATGGGAGCCCAATTCGGAGACTTGATTCCCCAATATTCGCAACGCAATAGATTGACTGTGTTATATTTCATTAGTAGATCATATGTTTTCTTGTGTCATTACCATAAAAGACACTAAAGTTTCTTACGTCACTTCTATAAAAGATTTTATCGTTTGCTGAAGATCATAAATGAAGGACTCTTTTGAATATGATGGCAATGATATTGGAGCTTGACTTTCATTATGAACATTATAATTTTATGGTTGAAGTGCTTGACTCCAATAAGCTTGTTCACTCAGATAAAGATTTTGAGTTGTTGTTTGATAAATATTCTCTTGAGGTTAAGGCTGATGTGAGTTTCCTTGATAAGAGACCCCATCTTCAATCAATGGTTGGAAACGATTAGCTTGGTGATAATTCTGAAAGTATCCTCGATTTCCCATAGAATAACCATGGGTTTCATTTATGAACTTCACCTTGGAATTCCTGTCTTGGATGCTCTCTTTAAAAAGCATAGTAAGTTTCTTTAAAGTATCTTCCAAGCTAGAACCCTTATCATCCATCTTAGTATTACCATCTACTCGCGACGTACTTTCCGTGGCACGTGATGTTGGCTAACTTCTTTTAGTATCTATAATTTTATCCATACAACTCGCTACTTGAATAAGATCTAGTGATAAAAACCACCACAACCGAAATTATCGACTATTAATATTGAAATCTCATTAAGATCCATGTAAAACATATATAGTTGTATCAAAGGAGTGTACCAATGAAGAGGGAACCTTACCAATTGTTGTTGGACTCTTGTCCATGTTTTTCCTGGACTTTCATCAGCTTCTTGTTTGAAATTATCAAGCTCTTCTTGATCTTTTATCCTCTTGCTTTGCAGATAGAAACAGTATAAAAAACTTATTCAAAGTGCATCCCAATTCAGGATTGTCTCGGACGGTTGGCGATCTAGCCACTCACTCGCACCTCTGGTAAAAACGAATTAGAGCATGAAATATTACATTTGTTCCCTTGTAATGCCTTGAGTGATGTAGGCATCACAAATTTGCATGAACTTCCATATAGCTCGTACCAGATCTTCTTGAGCGGCTCCACTATAATTCCTGTTACTCGAAATTGACTAAGAAGGCCCTGATCGGGCCTGACACTAACGACTCGATCGGTTGGAGGGTGAATCCATAAAGGCTGAACTCTAAATAGAATACCTTGAACTTGATAATTTTTACCATTTGGTAGATTTCCTCCATTCACATTTACTAGTCAGGAAGAACAAAAACATGTGACAATTTAGTTGCTCGCGTGTAATGACTGGAGTAATATATGCATCACAAATCTGCATGAACTTCTAAATCGCTCTTACCGGATCTTGAACTGCTACACCACTAAAGAGTCCGAAATTCTGAAATTGACTGAGCATGCCCAGATCGGGCCTGAATTTGATATTCTGGATCTCTGGAGGACATTAAACTAATGGTTGAACATGAAACGATGCTCCAAAGCCTGGGAGATCTTGTTCAATTATGTTATTGTTTCTATTATCTCCTTGTGGTGGTGATAAATGTCCTAACAGACCAAGTATTCTTGGATCTACTGGATCTTATTGTTCTGCATTAGCTCTTTATAAGGCTATTTCTTCTCGGATACGTCTGTTATAAGCTGTGAAGCTCCTTTCGGGCTCCAGGTTAGGAGGCCAAAGATTCACTGTTGAAACCTGAAAAAGACTAAAGCAAACCAACAAGCGTAAATATGAGAAAATAAAAATATAAACTGAAAAATGATAATTAACTAAAAACTACTACTCGAAATAGATAACCCACACGCTAACGAGAAACAAGTCCCCGGCAGCGGCGCCAAAAACTTGGTGTTGCCTATGGTGTGATAAAAATAAGATAAAAATAAGCCAGAAAACAATGCACTAATCACCCTAGACAGGCATAGTACTGCAAGTATTACAGGACGTATGCAAGTTTTAATGATAAGTTAGATTCGTTCTCAAGGACTTAGTGTGTTACACGAATGAGCAAATAATTGGGAGTAGCAAGTAATTAATTAAAAGACAGAAAGTAAATACGATTGATTAAGAGATGATTAATTAAACTAAATAAAATAAAAAACAATAAAGTAAATATGAGAGAATATGAGATGAGAGAGTATAGATTAGGTTTTGCTAGTATGCACTAATCCTTCTAATTATTTCTATCAAATTTTATTCTATTTTATCATTTAAACATGATTCTTGCACTTTTAATCTTTAATTTTAATTTCATTGGTATGAACTAAATTCTCATAACTTGAGAACGACAGTATGTATGAACCCTAGTTCTGAGTTTATGCTTTTATTGAATTTAGGAGCATTTTAAAACGAATTGTTATTTCATATGCTTTGCATTATGTTTTTTTTCCGTTTAATTCCATCACTTGCTCTGGTCAAGTATAGTGTTGACCTTAGTAATTATGACTATGACCCTGATAGGGGCTACGGTTAATGAAAATGATACATAATCGTCTGACATATTAAAACCTACTCTTAGAATACGTAAGACCAAGCTCCGTCGAATGTCAAGTATGGAAAGAACATCATGCATGTAAAAGCTTTTACCACCTTGCAGGTTAACTTTCATGTGTCAAATCCTTTGAATTCAACCTTCTTTGTGTCACTTGCATGTATCCACCTCGTTTCCTCTGGAATCCGACAGTATTCTACATATGTCCATTGGTCTTTGGATACATGGTCTATCACTCCTGAATCAATATTTCACAAAGGATTAGAATTAGCTACCATAACATTACTAGTAAGATAAGAAAATTTACAAAAAGTAAAAGAGATCGATACATTCTTAGTCTCATTTCACTAGCGAGTGAAATGACTCATCTTGTCACAATTATATAATTTCATCTTACTTTTGTCTTTACTCTTACTGAAATTTAATCCTTATTATTACAACCATTATTGTTCTTCTTGGAAGAATGCTCATTTCCATTTTTTCTTCCCATCTTTCTTGCACTTATTGTCAGAACCATTGTGGGTGCTTGACTCAGCAACATAAGACTGACCTTGAGGCTTAATTGCATCCAGGCATTCATTTCCCAACATCACATGACAAGCATCATCATCAAAAAATTGATATTACCATTGTGAGTAAAGTTTATCTTTGGATGCTCCCAGTTATTTGGAAGAGATCAGATCACATCTTGAACTTGTTGTTTATTAGTAAGGTTATTACATGTAGTCTTAAGTTCCCTAATCATGTTAGCCTTTTCCAAGAGATGTTGTTGTGTAGTTTGATTAGGCTTTTTCTTGTAAGTATCAAACTTGATGGTCAATCAACAAAAATTAGTCATAGTCGTATACCAAACATCTCATTGAGAGCATTCCATATTTCTTTAGAGGTGGGGTCTTGTTGATACTCATAGACAAGGTCGTCATGCATGGAGTTTATCAGTATGCCTCTAGCAATGGAATATATATTTTCCCACTTTCATAAACCTCCAGGTCCCTATGGTTTTGAGTTGTATTTCCTTCCTCATGCAGAGCCATGACATTTTAAATTCCTTCAAGAACATCTTGTTCCTCCTAAACATAATGTATGTTGAGCTTCCAAAGGCTATACTTTTTACCATTTATTTTGTTTCTTTTATTGAGATAAAAAATGATGGTTTTATATGCCATTTTCTAATAAAGTAAGAGATTTTCATCATCATACATACGTTTATTTAATAATTCAATGTTACAAATGTAAATAGAAGGAATAAGAAAGATAAAAATCAAGTGATAAAGAAAGTTTTCTATGTTCCTAATTATGAATCACCATATTTTGTTCATCTTAGTGATTCATTCAATTTCATTACTGAATAATAAGTTCTTCTAGAACTTCAACTATCTCTATCATGAAAAGAGCATTATTATATGAAAAATAATTACAACAATTAATCGAAAGAAACAAGTTACATTCATACATTTGAAAAAACAATTCAGAGATAAACAACTGGAGTAAGCAACTTAATTCAAAGATCCTAATCAATGAAAGATAAACATCTGAAACAAACTATTAAAGAAAAGATACTAACCAATTCATCGTTATTAAAACAATATCACTTTAAAGAGAATCAACTTCTCAAAGAGAGCTATGAGATTATAATCATAGAAATCAGTACTAAACTTCTCAAAATCGAATGCATCTCACAGGGACATTTGGTTAATCTAGTAAATATGTTGAAAGTGTTTCCATATCTATGATTTAGTGAATGCATATACTACTCCCCCTCACACACACAAACACACATACACACATACGTATATGTACACAGAGAGTACCGAGAGAAATAGTTTCTTAACAGATAACCCACTCTCTCAACTCTTTTCACTCTATTGATCATCTTAGTGGCCAGTTAATAAAATAACTCCCATGTATAACTTCTCGTACGTGCATGCCACTCATGATTGGGTGACATGGAATAAAAATAAATGTTATATTTCTTTCACATTCTATTTCAAGAAGTTTATATTTTGAAACAAAACTCAAATCAGTTTTACTCACATCTTCAAATAGATAGATCAGAGCGTATTTTTGGGCATAACTTCTTGAAATCTAAATTCTCATGCTCAAGGGATTCATTAATAGATCATGTAACCTTTGTCGGACTTTGCGTGAATACTCGTACTTGTTCCCATTATAGCCTCTTCCATGGTGGAATGAATAACCAAATTTCTTTTCCTTACTTCACAAAATCTCACAACATCCCCATATTGTATTAATGTAAAACATTAAACCTCAAACTTATTGGTAACCGTCATTGATAAATGCTGCCATACAAAGACCATTCCCCACCATCATTATAGGAATAGTGTTTTGGGGAAAAATAGTTTAATATTATATATGGTATGTTTCAGTTTATCCATCTTTATGATTTTTAATTGGGTTACGGAGTAAATATTAATATGGAATGAGATACTATGGTGTTCGGGCTTTCTAGATGTTTATTGTGATTGAAATGTATTTTTCTTAAATAATCAAGGTATATTTGTAATATAAGAAAATTATAAAGGTATATTTGTCTTTTATTTATTTATGTTAAATTATGGGTGTATTATGTCAATGGTAGAGTGTTTATTCAAATTAATAGCACATGGGCTGTCTTTGCTTATTAATAAATAATATGAGGTGTTTCAACAATTTGGGGATAGCACATGAGATGTAATGACCAAAAACCTATAAGAAATTTTTTCTTTCGAATAATGATATATACCACATTTTTTCATACCACCCTCTTATGTGGGATGAGATGATTTAAAATTAAATAAAGTTTGATTAAGAAAATAAAAGAAGAATAATTCATTTTCAATCATATTACATTATATAAGGAGATGGTATGAAAAACAGTTTTATACATCATTAATTTTTTAATACTTATGAGAGCCTTGGACTTGGAGCCGTTTTGAGCCCTTGAAGATCCCAACATCACAAATCTATTTTTGTCTAATTATGAAGTAAATAGGGTTCTACATGTGGCATTTTCTTAGTGACCCTTTTAGATGGTCACATGAATCTACATTTCGTATTTTTGTATATGAAAAGAAGTATAAATATATATGGATACCAAACTTTATCTAATGAGTACTACATCTTCAAGAATGTAACCTTCCCATGACATATAAGCCACTACTATTTTCCCCTGAAGCAAGTTTGCCACCAACCATAGCAGCACTGTGCGCTAAAATTTGTCCCTTTTTAATTTGTTTACCCCGTTGAACCAGTGGTTTTTTATGCATACAAATAGTTTTGTTGGAACGTTGATACATATTTAATTGATACTTAGGTTATCCATTACATCACATGTGAATGTCCCTTCTCAAAAAGGCATTAAAATGGCTTTAGCTTATTCCACAATGTGTCACTTAGGTTACATGATGTTAGCTCTAAGTATGGGATCTTGTCGAAATGCTTAATTCCATTTGATTACTCAGACTTAATTGAAAGAATTATTAATATTAGGATTTGGATCCGTTAAACATGGATAATTATGAAATGAGATTATTCTGAATGGGCTAAGAGAATGCCTTCATTTTCTTAATTGAATAAATAATTAGAAAATAATAAAACAAGTACAAAAATGAGTAATAACTCTAGTGTTTGATCTAACACACTTTCTAGTTACTTCGATCTCTATTTCTATTTGAGAGGATCGTGAGAAACATCATTTTATTTCCACCGAGCTAAAACAATATGTTGATGTCTCTTATAAACAAAAGTTAGTGTTTAATAGTTATTTTTCTTTAGTTTTTTCTTTAGAAAGAGAAATCAAAGATTTAGTTACGATTAGATACTATTGTATGGTTGAAAGAAAGATTCATATAAGTAGATCTCAGTATGAAATTCCTATTATTTGATAAATAATGGGTATAGTCAAAGAGCGTGAACTATACAAGTGGTGTCGCCTAGGGTGTGATAAGAATAAGATTAAATTAATTCAAGAAATCTACGCACTCTCACCATAGACAGGCACAGTATTGGAAGTATTACAGGACATATGCAAGATTTAGTTGATAAGTTGAGTTCGTTCTCAGGGACTTCGTGTGCTAGTCAAGTGGGTAGCAATAACGAGTAAGGAGTAAATAATTAAAAATAGAAAATAAAAGGAATAGATTTCGAAATTAAGAATTAAAACTAAGAAAATAAAGACAATAAAATAAAATACGAAGAATATGAGATGAGAAGTATAGCTTGGGTTTTGCTAGTATGCACTAATCCTTCTATTTCTTTCTATTAGATCTAGTTAATAAGGGAGAATATTAGCTCTTGTATACTTAGTCAGGATTCTAAATTCCCATTCCTTAGACCTTGAGAGCGACTAAGGGGGCTACAGACACACCACGAGGCTGGTTCAATTAGGGTTATCAAGCGCTACCAAGGCCCTAGGCAATCAATTTCCATACATGGTGATAGTGATTAAATCATACCCTAATGACTATCTAGTTAGAATCAGTTTCGTCAGGACTAATATCGACACTAGACTTTTTGTGGTGTTTCAATAATTAGACACCCATCTAAGGTGATCATCTAACTACTATTAAGGTAATCCTAAACGTTGCGCACCGCAAGGAAAAAAGTCATTAAATCAAAACACATAAACAAATATAAAGGTAAGCAGCTAATATCAGATTAAAACATGTAATTCCCAAAGAAACTTAGATAGAAAGAAATTAAAATTCATAGATTATACATGATGCAAAACCCAAGCTATGGGAGGTTTAGTTCATACCTGAAGGAAATAAACTAAAAGAAATAATGAAAGACATCATCTTGCTCTATACAATAAACTGGAAGAATAAAACCTTAAGAACTAATTACTATGAGGCAAAGATGATTTACAAGTGATATAAGGGTATATTTATAGGTGTTTAGAAGACCTAATTCGTTTTCTTGAAGGAGAGGTTAAGTAATGGACTCCAAGCCCAACTCAGATTCGTAACCCTAAAAACATGCAATCAGGACCGTGTTTCTTTTGGTCCTAGCAGCTTCAATGTTTGTCCTTTTGATGCGTATGAATATACCAAATTCATCGTTTCGGAAAGATCTTCAACTTTGCTCTTGACCGCTTCTCCAAATTCTACACCATTTTTGAGATATAAGCTGATTTGTGGTCGTAGGTGCAGAATTTAGGATTAAGGCAACTTTTCCTTTTCCATGTTTTTAGCTTTTGTTTCCTTATCTCCAATTTCCATGCTTATCTCTTTCCATATCTTGTAGTCTTTGACTTGGAATCTAATTAATCTCCATAATTATCTTTAAAACTTCACACTAAATAAATAATTAAACCCAATATGCTCTAAAAATATTATTTTACTAAATCAGGACTCAAAATAGGAAAGTGCACTATTTCTCAAGAAAATCGACTATTATGACTTCTAAATCACTAAAAATGATGTTTCATCCTACAATAAATCTATCACAAATGATGAGACATCAAGACCCCCAACTCAAAGTTGTTTCGTCCCGATACAATAAAGATAAAACAAAGGAAGTCTATAAATACACACTTATGTAATTTTCAATACAATGGGAAAAACATAGCAGAATATATAGAATAAACCTAAAGCAACAATTCAGAAAATTTCATGCAATAATATTCATAAACTACATACCTGTATACTTCTCATATCCATAGTCAACACGGCTTGAATACAAGATCAGATTAGTTTCGCAATGTAAGAAGGATTGGGACTTTACTTAGTTCTACAAGAAATCTATAGATTGTTCATCGAGCTTCACTAGTATTCAAGGATCCACTTAACTACTCTCTAATGGCTCAATCACTTCTTGATTAGATAGCAAAGAATCAAAATGTCTTTAAGGTTGTAATTTAGGCTTAGGGACGTATGATAGTATATTTGGATAATTTAGAGTGAGCTTTTGGCTCTCTCCTAACTAGCCATCAACGAATCGCCCTAGAGCTTGAGTTACTCTCATAAAACGTTTCTCACTCAACCCAATGAATTCCTTGATGCATAATTTAGCATCCTCAATAACCCAATTAAAGCATAAAATGTTCACATAAAAATTCCACTTTGCTGGTCCGAATATATATATTTTTCTTTTATTTTCAAATTAATTTCTTTAGCTATGACTCTCTTTTTAATGTTGAGATATCACGCTATTTTCTCATATATATTTTTCTTTTAATGCCCTTGTAGGCGAAATTAGCTCGTAGCTTCTTTTTCATTCACTATTACCCCGGCAAAGGGTTACAATACAAATCTCTGAATCATCATCAATATAAAAGAACAGAGCACAATTAATAAGCTCAAATATTCCAACCCTATAACAATTCCCATAATGGTGGACCCACCACCCCAAAATCAAGCTCTAAAACAATTGTCTATGCATCGCGATTCGAGTGCGGGTCATATAGAAAAGTCCTATCATCTAAAGAAATATGGATTATAATGTGTTTCAAAAAAAAAAGCTTTAGAAAGGCTAGAAGGGGCTGAGAAGGATATAGATATAAAATCAAAATAACAAGGTGAGAAGGTATAAAAAGGCTTCAAAGGCTTCAAATATGAAAGAACTGCCTTAATCACTTTCTACACTATGCAATTTCGTTATTTTCTTACCTTTAGCACTTTCATCAAATGGTTTGTCAACTAGCTTGGATCTCACGGCATACACACTTCTCAAGGTTCCCTGAGATCGAACATACTTTCGATCGCATTGCTCACTAATCTTTTCTTTACTATCAACGTGTGTTTTCCTGCAAATACTCAAAGCATACAAATACATAGCTCATGAACATACTACTTACTATCATCAATTCACTGAGCTTATGCTTTCAAGCTATTAAACACACTCTACATCTAATGCCCATGTATCAAAATTTTTAATTTCTACCTAAAAACAGAAAAATGGAGATGAGAGACAACGAATCCCCACACACCCAACTCAAAAATGATCCGTGTCCCCACGACTTGAAAAAAACTCGAAACAGAAATTAAAATTAGCAGATAAATGCATTTACAGAAATGGTAAGGAAGAAAGAGAACATACTCTCGAGGCTTATTGCCTCGCATTATTGACATCCAAGGTAGGATTTGCTTGATCTTTCGTTAATTGCTCAAGGAGTTTCATGATGTGCACTTGATTAGCGTTGATTTGTGCCACATCATTGGCTAAGGAAGTTTGAGCTGCTTCGAATTTGGTTAAAACCTCCTCCATCTTCTCTTGCCAACTTTGCTCCTTTTCTTCTTTTGAGACTTGCGTAGAACCCGCTCTTCTCAAAATATCCTTGATCCAAGCATTATCAATATAAGTCTCCTTAATTTCGAGTTTCTCTTCTTCACCCAATGTAACATTCGCTTTTTGCACAAGACACGTGATCATAGTTGGAAATTTAACATTATAAACTGATTTGAGAGAGACCGAAAATCGTATCACCTCCTCATAGATTAACTGTGCCACATCTACTTCTTCTCCTCTCAAAATACAGTCCAAAAGTAGAGCGTTCTTTTTAGTCACATCCAAAGTTCGTGTGTTTCCAAAGACATTAGGAATAAGGAAATTGTGCCAAACTCTCGCATCCGGTTGAAGATATTTGTAAGGCCAAGGTGCCTTCAATTCTCCCTTATGTGATTTCACTTTCTCCTTGTCTAAAACATGCTCAAAAAGTAATTCCTCATCAAAGATTTTTCGTTTAGCAACCGCTTCATCATACTTGCAATAATCTTTCAATTTCCTAAACTTGAAGTGGTTTCTTCCTCAATTGTGAAAGGAACTAACTTTCCTCTAATCGGAACACAACCTTTACTATCTCGGCTAAAGAAGCCTAAATAGAATTCCAAAACTAACTCATGGCATAATTCAGAACGTCTTACCATGAACATAGACCAACCCAATTTCGCACCAAGCTCTAAGAATCTCTTGTACTCTCCTGTACCAACTTCTTCCTTGAATACTTTCTCATAAGCAAAAGGTAGCTCTTTTAATTGTTTCTCTGCAGAAGCTTTTAAGGCCTTTGAAGCTTCCTCTTTTTCCTTGGGTGTAGGACCTTTGAAGGGTGGAGGTTGTGTTTTCTCTTTTGAATAAAAGTAAAGCCTTTTACCATTACGATCGAACATAACTAGTTTTCCTCCATCTTCAACATCGTTTTTACCCTTTGATTTAGAAATAGAACCTTTGTTATTTAATTTCTTCTCAATTGAACCCAATACCTTGCTTTTCTTCACCTCCCTCTTGTTAGCTAATATTTCTGTTCGATTAGTCATCTTCAGTTGACCCCCAATTCAAAGCTTTAACAACTCTTGAAATTAGAACTCTTGAGTTTTTGGTTGAACAAGCTTCATTTGGTTTAGGAAGGATGAATTGATATTGAATCTCTATGTGGGTAAGGTGTATTCTTGATGAATTGGCTTGGATCTAAGAAATTGTAGGATGAATTTTGAAAATTAAAGCTCTTGATTCTTCAATTGATTGTGTTTGGTGAGAATTGGTTGCTTGAATCTCCTTTGTAATGAGGTGGAGAGAAGATTTGATGTGTTTTTCTTGATGATTGGGTAGTGTTTTAATGACTGGTGAAGGTTTTTATGAGCTTTAATGGAGTTGAGAGAGGTTTGGAGAAGAAAGAGAGGCTTGAGGTTTAATAAATTCGGAATAATAAGCATTATCCCTCTTTTATAAGCTCCAATCCGCACTTTTCTCTCTCCAGCGGCGCTGCGCGGTATACCGGGCATATCTTCCGGTATACCGGAACTTCTGTTGCTCCAAAATTTTTCGTCTCGTCAATAAACACGCGGCACCTACCCGTGACACGGGTTTTTGATCCCGCGGTATACCGGGGCTGAGGTCCGGTATACCGGACCTATAGTCCAGATTTTTTTTTCTTCTCGGCATAAAACCCGAGGCACCGACCCGTGACACGGGTTTTCCTCTCTGCGGTATACCGGGGATGAGGTCCGGTATGCCGGCCCAATGATCAGAATTTTCCAAAAAATTTGTTTTCTCCTCCCGAACTCGATTTCTCCAATACCTAAGCATCAAAAACACTAATACCTTTCTCAAATATGCAATATCAACTAAAAAAAACTTAACTAAACATAAACTAAAAACGTAAAAAACATAAAAACTTAAAAAATTGCGGGTTGTCTCCCGTACATCACTTTTGTATAACGTCTTTCAAAGTTAGACGTGTTACCTCAATCAAGTTTTGCGAATATAGCCTCCCCAACAACGAGTTAGGCTATGAACGTCAACTAATCTGCACTTGATCCCTTTCTTGGGTCGGATTTCTATCACCTTGGCTGAAACAACCTTAGTGACAATGAATGGTCCCATCCACGAGTCTTTAAAACTTCGTGGCTTATTCTCGCGTTTGTGAGCTTTCCATAGAACTTCATGGCCAACCCCAAACTCAATGTTTGGCTCAGTATCCACAGGCTTTAAGTGGATCTTCTCAGGAGGGACTTTGTGATGTGAAAGGCTGTGGATGACAGGAACGGTAGGATCTAACTTCCTCGGTTTCTTACCCAAGACATAGAAGGTCTCAGATACATTCTTTGCATGAAGGGTAATGGTCCCTTCTTGGAAGTTGATAACACTTTGACTTGTGGCCATGAAAGGGCGTCCAAGTATGATTGGAACCTGCTTATCTGCATCAAACTCAAGTATAACAAAGTCAGTAGGGATGGCGATACTACCTGCTCGGACTAAGACGTCCTCAACTGTTCCCCATGTCCTGGTAACTGAGTTGTCAGCGAACTGCAACTTCACTGGAGTTTTCTCTGATTTCTGAAGTCCAAGTCTCTCGAACACGGACTTAGGAATAAGATTCACACCAGAACCCACATCGTACATAGCTTTCACCTGGAGCATACCATTTATTTGAATAGGAAGGTTGAAACTTCCCGGATCTTTAAGCTTTGTTGGTAGCTCTCGTTCACTTCTTCTTGAGACTCTCAGGTTCTCCTTTGGGATCTCTACACTTGCTTCTTTCTCAGGAATAACTTGCGTAAAAACTTGTTGCAGTGTAAGTCCTTTCTTCGCAATCTCAAGCATTTGGGCATTGATATTTTCAGGTGTATACGCCTCTACAAATGTCTTGAGTTCAGTGTCATCCTTAGGATTTGTATCAGGAATAGTTGGTGACACTGTTTGAACTATCGGTGGCGGTTCCACCTTCTCTTCTTCTTTCTCTTCTTGCACAGCAGGTGCAACTTCATCTTCAACTTTTGATTCCTCCTTGGAGGCTTCTTCTTCTTTCTCTTTAGCCAGCTCAGCTTGATAATCCATAACCGACCGAATCTCTTCTTGTATATCCTTCAGAAGCTGTTTAAATTCGGATTTGTCTGAATCGTCCTCCACATCAACCTCAGAACAGTCAGATTCCACGGGGCTAGACTTGGTTGGTTCGTCTTCGGTACTCGGAACCTCCACGGCACTAACGGCAGCATGTGGTACTTCCTTCTTTTCTTCTTCAATTTCAAGGCAAATAGCCTTACAAGCTTCGAACCCAACATTTTCATCACCTCCTTCGATAGCCTTCAATTCTTTCTGACCATTAAATTTGTTAGAACTTTGTTTAATTGTTCTACTTGAGTACCTAAAATATGAATTGCGGCATCTTGTCCTCGTATCTTCTCTTCCTGAGTGTTCATATTCGTGGTCAAACGGTCCAAGATTTTTATTACTTGTTGGTTATGCATAGATCCCTATTGAGGATACTGTGGTAAAGCTTTCTGATCTAACGCATCGGTGTAGGCATCTTGAACAGGTTGTTGAGGGGGAGCAGGTCTATTTTGATGTTGATTTTGATACTGACCTCTTGGTTGGAAAAAGTTGTTCTGGGGGCGCGGTTGATAATGACCAGGATTAGCGGCCCCCTGTGGATTTGAGTACTGCATACCAGGATCATTTAGGTTACCAAATTGATAACCTCCTCGGTTGGATATGAAGTAAACAGATTTTGGATTTCCTTCGCACTCTTCCCATGTATGATTATTAACCCCACATTGTTGACAACTTTGTGCTTCTTGTACTATGTTAGCTGCGGCTAAATTCTTTTGCATCTCTAACTTCAGCTTTT
This sequence comes from Nemophila menziesii, assembly GCA_029959085.1. Taxonomy (NCBI): domain Eukaryota; kingdom Viridiplantae; phylum Streptophyta; class Magnoliopsida; order Boraginales; family Hydrophyllaceae; genus Nemophila; species Nemophila menziesii. Next base: position 1,887,491 of record JARWIR010000015.1, on the reverse strand, counting down.
TGATTTGATTTTCTAACGCTGATATTTGAGCTGAGTTCGCAGTTTCTGCATCTAAACAAAGCGTTCCTCGGGTATTTGCTACAGGAGCTCGCGTTGAGGGCCAACTCCTTTCTTGTTCAATGATATTTTCCAAAACCTCGGAAGCTTCATTATGATTCATGGACACGAAATTCCCCTTTCCAATGTTATCCACCTTTTCTCTACCTTTATCATTAAGACCTTCATAAAATATAGCAAGTTGTAGAGCGGCGGTATAACCCTGGAGCGGACATCTAGCTAATTTATGTTGAAACCTTGTCCATGATTCTCCTACTGTTTCTCTATCTTCTTGACAAAATCTTGCAACCTCGCTTTGATCTTTGAGTCTCATGCTCTTCGGATAAAAACGGTTAAAGAATGCAGCTTGAAGTTCTGTCCATGAATTAATTGTCCCAGGTGGTTGTCTATCTAGCCATTCGCTAGCTCTACCGGTTAAGAAGAACGAAAACATATGACAATACAGTTGCTTGCGTGTAATGCGTGGAGTAACGTAAGTATCACAAATCTGCATGAACTTCTGAATCAATCTTACCGGATCTTGAATTGCTGTACCACAGTAGAGTCCATGACTTTGAAATTGACTAAGCATGCCCAGATCGGGTCGAAATTTAATATTCTGGATCTCTGGAGGACGGTAACCTATTGGTTGAACATGAAACTGCACATGAAGACCAGGGAGGTCTTGCTCTACTCGATTCTGTCCATTACCTCGTCCTAGTGGATGTTGTACACCAGGTGGAATAAAAGGTGGTGGTCCTGCTGGTGCAAAATAGACTGCCGCCGGATCTAACTCCTCTTGCATGCCTGCCATAACTCTTCTTAAGGCTCTTTCCTCACGAACACGTTTGTTATAAGATCTGAAGCTCCTCTCAGGCTCCGGTAACGGAGGCCAAGAATTAAACACTGTGAAACCTGAAAAAGACTAAAGCAAACCACAAGCGTAAATCTGGAAAAACAAAAACTAATTAAAAAATATTACTCGAAATAGATAACCCACACGCTAACGAGACACAAGTCCCCAGCAGCGGCGCCAAAAACTTGGTGTCGACTAGGGTGTGATAAAAATAAGATTAAATTAAGTCAAGAAAACTACGCACTCTCACCCTAGACAGGCACAGTACTGCAAGTATTACAGGACGTATGCAAGTTTTAGTTGATAAGTTGAGTTCGTTCTCAGGGACTTCGTGTGCTAGTCAAGTGGGTAGCAATAACGAGTAAGGAGTAAATAATTAAAAACAGAAAATAAAAGGAATAGACTTTCGAAATTAAGAATTAAAACGAAGAAAATAAAGACAATAAAATAAAATACGAAGAATATGAGATGAGAAGTATAGCTTAGGTTTTTCTAGTATGCACTAATCCTTCTAATTCTTTCTATTAGATCTAGTTAGTGAGGGAGAATATTAGCTCTTGTATACTTAGTCAGGATTCTAAATTCCCATTCCTTAGACCTTGAGAGCGACTAAGGGGGCTACAGACACACCACGAGGCTGGTTCAAATAGGGTTATCAAGCGCTACCAAGGCCTTAAGCAATCAATTTCCATACATGGTGATAGTGATTAAATCATACCCTAATGACTATCTAGTTAAAATCAGTTTTGTCAGGACTAATATCGACACTAGACGTTTTGTGGTGTTTCAATAATTAGACACCCATCTAAGGTTATCATGTAACTACTATTAAGGTAATCCTAAACGTTGCGCACCGCAAGGAAAACAGTCATTAAATCAAAACACATAAACAAATATAAAGGTAAGCATCTAATATCAGATTAAAACATGTAATTCCTAAAGAAACTAAGATAGAAAGAAATTAAAATTTATAGATTATACATGATGCAAAACCCAAGCTATGGGAGGTTTAGTTCATACCTGAAGGAAATAAATTAAAAGAAATAATGAAAGACATCATCTTGCTCTCTACAATAAACTGAAAGAATAAAACCTTAAGAACTAATTACTATGAGGCAAAGATGATTTACAAGTGATATAAGGGTGTATTTATAGGTGTTTAGAAGACCTAATTTGTTTTCTTGAAGGAGAGTTTAAGTAATGGACTCCAAGCCCAACTCAAATTCGTAACCCTAAAAACATGCAATCAGGACCGTGTTTCTTTTGGTCCTAGCAGCTTCAATGTTTGTCCTTTTGATGCGTATGAATATACCAAATTTATCGTCTCGGAAAGATCTTCTCTTGACCGTTTCTCCAAATTCTACACCGTTTTTGAGATATAAGCTGATATGTGGTCGTAGGTGCAGAAATTCAGGATTAAGGCAGCTTTTCCTTTTCCATGTTTTTAGCTTTTGTTTCCTTATCTCTAATTTCCATGCTTATCTCTTTCCATATCTTGTAGTCTTTGACTTGGACTCTAATTAATCTCCATAATTATCTTTAAATCTTCACACTAAATAAATAATTAAACCCAATATGCTCTAAAAATATTAATTTACTAAATCAAGACTCAAAATAGGAAAGTGCACTATTTCTCAAGAAAATCGACTATTATGACTTCTAAATCACTAAAAATGATGTCTCATCCTACTATAAATCTATCAAAAATGAGGAGACATCAACAAGTTAATAATAACATTTATTAAATAAAACAAAAGCTCTAGTGTATAGAAAAAACCTAGTGGTTTAAGAAATAACCATAAAAATGATGGAACCCACTATTTTTTTGTTATTTACTATATTTTGATATATAGCAGAAGACAATTTCTTATTACGAACACCGTGAAATACCTTAAAAAATCGTGGTCGCAAAGGTTATAGTAGCCAAAGCTAGCAGAATTTTCATTTTACACATTGTAAAAATCCATTTTGTTATTGATATACTAGGAAAGGGAAACTTATTCACTATCTAAATCTACAAAAATCTATCTCATCTTTTTATTGTGTATGAAATTTATGGTATCCATTGGTGCAAATCCAATCACCATAATTTAAGATGAGAGTCAACTCTCTATTGGTAGCAAATTGTTATTCATTATGTGGAGTAAATATTATTTAAAATTTGAAAAAACATAAATATTTGACCCTTACTCTGGCGAGAACGGACTAATAAAGTAACCTATCTAGCTAACTTTCATAATTAAATACCATTACTTTGTAGGTAGATTTCATTTTGAAAGACCTATTATTGAATAATTTATATTTAGATTCAAAGAGTGTGAACTATACAAGTTACCAATAACATAATATAGAGAAATAGGAAAAATCGAAAATATTACATTATACTTTTGCTCGAAAAATCAATCAGATTTATCTGTACCTTGCGTTTAATGAGAAAATATGTCAAATTTTATAGTAGCAAACTTATCGAACTAAATAAATAATAATAATAAAATAGATGGAAAATGATAAATAAAAATGAAGTAGAAGAATTCAAATTTTAAATGAACAAATTCGAAAAAAGAGATCTTTCTTAGATTGGTCGAGAAATCTAGTGTTCTTATTCTACCGAGTCATAAGGAATCTATTTTCTCTAGCTTATTGTACATTAAAATAAATAAAGGTTAGATTTCATTCCTGTCCAAGAGAGCTCTCGAGATATATATGAACTTTTGTTTTGATTAGTAGAAAACGAAGTTAACAGGTTGAGAACCAAGATCTCCACTCACTAGGTATGAATTAATGAAACAGCCCGAGCAAACACCAACACCACATCAATAGGCATCATAGGAAAGTTTTACCTCAGGTGATGGCAAGGTAATTGAGAAGAGCCTTGATGAAAATAACATACATTGAATTTAAACCAACTATAGGTAACCCATGACTACACTTAAATAAGAGTCTTTCTTTAAAGAGTATATAACATCTTTCATCCCTTATCTTATATGTTTAAAAAGTGCTTGTACGAACTAAAGAATCAATTTAATTAATTTACTTTTTAGTTTTATTTTTGCCAAATTAAGACTAACAAACTCGCTCTCCACTCTTTCTATATTCTTCGAAAAACTATGGTGTGCGGTAGCTTTACTCCTGTAAAAATCTAGATTAGACAATTTTTAACACTTTTTAGGTAATACTATGCTGTTTGTGTTTCACTTTCGTACCCAGATTAGTTAAAAAACTCGATTCGTATTTTGTGATCTTTGATGGAAGGGTTTAGATTAAAAGTATTAAGAGTTTAGAGAATTCTTGGTTTAACTTTTTATGGATGATTTTGTTAGGATTTATTAATGTTTTTTTAGATAATTGTATGTTTTAGATAAAGATGTAGTGTGCCTTTAATTGTAGAATTGTTATTAACTTCTTCAACATCTCCTTGATTTTTTTTAGATTTTGTATTTTGAATTTTGTCAACAATAAATTACATGTGTTTATTGAATATAGTTCTTCATTTTGTTTTGTTGACCTAGTGTTGTTTTTAAATTATATATGTGCTGCATTAGTATTTGTGTTAGTTTTGGGTTAATTTCATCATTGGTCCTTGTATTATACTAAATTCCCAAAATAGCACGTGTTTTAAAAGGTAGAATATAATCAATATATATACCTTTCTGTCACACACATTAACATTATAAATGTCCTACTCCAAAAGGATATATTTACTATCTTTTGCAATAATACAAGTTAATTTGTTTCTTTCTGAAATATAGGCTTATATTTAGCTAATTTTGCATAACACATGGATCAATGGTACACTTTACCCTAAATATTTTTTGGGGTGATGTTGTAATGGTTTAATAACCAATGTTTTTATGGTTTGTAGGTTGTGAAGATATGTGATTTGGGAATAGAAAATATTGTATGTTAAGTAGGAAACCTATTAGCGACGACTAGATACCTTGATGGAACATATTCATCTTTTTGTTAAAGCAAACTTATCATGTTTGTTTAGTAATGGTAATTTGCCACATTTGTTGATTATTTGACTGTGTCTCTTATATCTTACGTTAGTTTATTACAGTCACTTGTTTCATTAATTGGTAATATAACATTGTATCATGTAGATATTAGGTATTTCCCGTGACCGGGGGCACTCTGAAATAGAAAATAGTTAATCGTCCACTTTAATAATTTTGAAAAGAAATATTTAAAAATTAAGACAATATGTTATTTTGAATATAAAAACAACACAAATAATAGACATAGCCAGCAGAAGTATCTAATAATTTTTTACAGATTTTCAAGTTCAAATGCATCATAATATGTGTTTAACTTATCAAACAACCAACCAATACTTTAAAAAACGAAAAATAATCAATATGTAACAAAACTGAAATGTGTGAATCGTACATCGTCGATTTTTTTATATCTGGACATAGATCTCGTAACTCTAGAAAATGTCGGTGTGTCAACATGCACATATTTTTCCAATTTGAGGAACCTGGATGAAAACCTATCAATTTGAAAAACATATATAATTAGTAAATAATTATAAAAACAATAAACATTATTGTTAAATTTCCGAGAATCTTTACCATTTATTCAAATCATATCCAGCCAACCGTATTTTTTTTATCCAGTCCTCTATCATGATTATCTTCCATTTCTACAAATATAAACAACATTAACTATTATTATAAGACAACTAACTTACATTAGAAAACAATATTTTGACATAATAATTTGTATAATCTCACTTGTGGATATTGTAAGCGATATAATACCTCCGCGTCACTTACGGTTACAATCACATTTTTTGTACAAAGGTATTGTATCTACAAATGATTGCAAAGATATATATTACAAATAAAATTTATACCATGAACTTTTTAATGTGTATAAGATATATTCACTTACAACATCCATTGGTTCTTGATATCTCTGCAAAAATACAACACAGTTTATATTACATCTCGCGTAGATAGTCATATAGGTTCTTTTATTTTCTATACAACTTGTATATTGGCGGCATATACTTAATATTAGTTATACTATAATGAGACGAAAGAAAATATACACCTAATCACTAATCGCATACCTTGAGGATAGACTATATCAAAATTTCCGAGTATACAATATTAGCTGTAGTTTAATTACTTTCGGTAAGAAACAAACTTATGCGATCGTAACTCGTGCATCTAGATAACGCAACATATATTTTTCCATGACTAAATACATGATTACACAATCGATCCCAACGAATTTTATAGATGGTCCTTGTGATTTATAGATTATCATGGCATATGTTAAACGAACTGGAAATTGCCTCCTGGTCATCTTTATGGTATATGGGAAGAAGGATGTGTCAAGGATGTTCTAGGAATGAATACCAAATTACTAGATTTACTGTTGTTCAGATTTAGGGTTTCAATAACACGGGTCGAACACCTGACGACTATCAACCTCGTGTCGTTAAACATTCCGTCTTTTTGTGCAATATTTCTTAACAACAAGATAGGAGCGCCAACGTTCAAATCCAATATAAATGGAAGTAACCACTCATATTCAATAAGTTTAAAAATTTATTTGGATATCAAGATAATATAGATTTATATATTTTATTCTTTTCATGCATCGTATCAATTGTAAGATACGTCGGTTGTATTCTAGGAAAAAATTCAAGTGCAAGATTGTTTACTTCACTAATATCATTATTTCGTGTAGAATGTATAGTGCATTCATTAAGATATGTGGAAGTTACAATTCCAAGTTTATGTAGGAGGATATCTAGTAGATATCAAATTGTTCAATTATTTACACTCGCACATTGTTGTTGGGATATCCATAGATTCCTCTGGGTTAGAGTCAATCTAGAATAATTGAAAAATAACATAATTTTATGAGTATATACAAAAAAAATAGATGCCTATAAGATAACTTTAGTAGGAATTTGGAAAAATCATAGTTTCTGCTAATTGAGTCGTTGAGACGCATACTAACATCCAATGTGAGTACATGAATTTTTTTATCAACGCCTTAATGAGACCCCCACTATTTCTTTGCGTGCACTTCCTGCTACAACTCGTAAAATTTGTCAGAAATCACCTCAAAAAACAACAGTGATGCCACAAAATGGCTGCTCATATTTTCGTGTATCATGTAAGGTCCAACTAATGATTTTAACGCAATTTTGATTTTGCATCAGAATTTCATCCCAAATTTTGACAGTTGTTTGTCGTATCAAATCAGCTTAGTTGGATTCATTAGAAATATATAAAATAGAATCTTTATTTATATCTAGTTGTATTGGAAATGTCGAATGTGCAGTTCGACCTCTGATCAATAATAAAGATGTGATTCATGATGAATCTACATTAATGACAATTTTATCCATACACCGATATTTTGTTGAAACTCTATTGTACAAAAATATTTTTCTAGTTCCACCACCTCCATTTAAGAACAAAGTTACATATTTTTTTTTATTAAACACAAAGTCAATGATCATATTATATGCGCGTTTTTATGCATGCTTTAGTCAAGCAATGATGATGTCATCCATTTCTTTTGCTTCACTCTGGAATTGTAAGTATTCCCTTATTAATCGATTTTCCACAGCGGATCCCCAATTTGTGTTGATTGCGGAATCGACATAGAGTCACTTAATTTTTTCATGGATTTCAACTTCAATTTATTTATAATATATCAACCGTAGTCTTTGACATCTTTTTCAGTGGGATTAGGAATTTTGTACAATGTAAGAATACTTTGTGCAAGATGATCGCATATAAACAAATAATAACTATGTGGATAGAGTGGATGACACCGAGTTAATATGACAAAAAATAACCTTTTCATTTGATCTGCGGTTTGCAAATCTGAAGCCTCTTTCAAACATTGCACCCATTCACCATCCTCCTCTAGGAGACCTCTAGTTGCGCATGCTAACTTTTATGTATCAAGAAATTATCTGTTGAATGTAAGTAAACACTGAAACGATCGAGGGCCTTTGACAACAGTGAGCAACAAACGCAGATAAAATCTTATACCATAGTGAGGGCCTATTACTTTGATAAATTGTGTAAATTAGTTTCTACGCAAGTTGTAAACATGTCAGTCGGGACTATATCTTCAAACATAGTCAACTCAATATCATCAAGTAAGGTTACCAAATCTTCTAAAGTGTCCATATAATTTTGTTTTGGCAAAATATTCGTATATTGGACAATGTTGAGGAAGCGTGCTAACTATGATATCTAGCAAAGTAGGCAGATGTAAAGGAACATTTGTACTCCTAAAGGTATACTAACTTTCTTCCTTCTGTTTTATGTGTGCAAGCACACATAAATTTGAATGATGCATTAATGAATTCACTCTAGGTCATCAACTTCACTCATTTCATCGGTTGAATTTGCTATAAACCTGATTATCATTTCGATTGTGTCAATTTTTGTTTTAGTTTTAGCCTAAAAAAATTATTTGTAAACATAATAAATTTAATGCCAAATTATATATTTGTTTTTTAATAATATTAGTAATTTTACTATATAATAATTATCAATTTTTTTAATATCAGTTAATCTGTTTTTATAAGCTTAGTATAAACATAAGTAATTTAATGCTGAATCATTAATATGATTTTTATTAATATTAGTAATTTTACCTAATAAGAATTACTAATCTATTTTTTAATAATAGTTAATTTTTTTATAAGTTTAGTATAAACATAAGTAATTTAATGTCGAATTATTAAACTATTTCTTTAATACTCCTTTCGTTTCAAAATGTTTGTCCACTTTGTTTTTCACACATATTAAGAAATGCAATTATTACACTCTCTATTACAAAAGTACTCTTCATAAAGTGTCTCGATATCTTAAATGTGTATTGGTAACATAAATTTTAATTTTTTAATAGGGGTAATATTGGAATAAAGAGGGAAAAAATGTCTTGATATGCTAAGTGGACAAATATTTTGAAACTACACTTTTAGTACGTGGACAAACATTGTGAAACCGAGGGAGTATTAGCTGGTCTATTTTTATAAGGTTAGTATTAACATAATGCTGAATTATTAATCCTGAATTTCTAATCTTTTTTTTTAATAATATTAGTAATTTTTATTTATAAGATTATTAATATGATTTTAATAATATTAGTTATTTACTTTATAAGAATTATAACCTGTTTTTTATATAACATTAGAACTTTTACTTTATGATAATAATTAATTTTTTTTTTTAATAATAGTTATTATATTTTTTATAATGTTAGTATAAACATAAGTTATTTAATATAGAATTATTACTTTTTTTTAATAATATTAGTAATTTTAATTTATAAGAATTATTAATCTTTTTTAGTATTAGTTAATCTATTTTTCATAAGATTATTATAAAACTAATGTCGAATTATTAATTCCGAATTATAAATATGTTTTTTTAATAATATTAATATATTTACTTTATAAGAATTATAATCGTTTTTTTAATATTAGTTAATTTTAGTTTTTTATAAAGTTGATATAAACATAAGTAATTTATGTATATATATGATTGTTATAACATGTTTTTAAACATTTAAATAACTAAACAATGTAATTTTACAAATACAAAATGCAAAAAAAACGTAATTAAGTTTCATTCTAACCTTTTATTAGAATTCGTAAACGATTTGGTGACGAAAGATGGGCAGTGAGGACGTGATATATATGAGTATTAGAGAACATGGCAAGTGGGGATTCTAGTGTTTGATGAAAAGAAAATGAAATATTTTTAATAAGTTATTATTGTTGAATTATTTAATACATATATCAAAAGTAAATTAAATAAAGGAAAGAATGTTTGAAAAATATTTAAAGGATGGTATATTAAATGAAGGGTGATTTACCAATAAAATTTATGACCCACCAATTCTAGCCAAAGAAATCCAACCCAAACAAAATCAAAGATACCCTTTTCTCAAATAAATCATTACATAAGAAAATATTAACTTTTTTTCCATAGTTTAAGGACTATATAATTAAAACATTCTCATATTACAAAATTCTAAAACTAAAATATTTGTATAATTATAATATTCTACATTCTAAATGTAACCCATTCTATAATATTTTTAATTTATAATAGAGAATTAAATCACTTCCTTGAATCGTCAAACCGACATATACAAAAGTTATGGGTAATTAGTAATTAAGAAGATGTGTATGGTTAGAAACCAGTGAGTTATGCAATAGAAATACAAATGTGAATTTTAAAATTGATGATTTCTAAAGTCATAATTAATGAATTATAGACTTATAACAGTTGGTTATGTAATAAATAGTTCACAACTATAATTATCATAGACCAAATGCAACACTTAGTTATCATAAATACGTTATACAACTTTGAGGTCAAGTGTTAATAGAAACAAAGTAATACAAAGCCTATATCCATTAAATTTTAAAAGTAATCATCACTAGCGACGAGATAAGTCTCAAAATCTAATTTTAATGTAACTAAAATGAACACAAACAATTGTGTTATCAAAAAAATTCTATTTAAAAAAACAAACGATTCACCATTGATGCAAACAAACCTTGTATTTGCCGAATACCAGTTTGCTTGTACTTTATAAAGAAACCTTGGAATATTTGCTTGAAACTATTGGAAACAACAAACTAGGACGAAATGAAAGATTTTCATGCTTAATCTCTTTCCGCTAATAAAATATATTAGTTTGTACTGAAAATTGGAGTGTTGGTTTATAAGAATTGGCTTTCCCAATTTAGAATTAGAAGTGTGTAATTTTTTTAAAATAAAAAAGGGCAATCTTGGAATAAATTTTTTTTTTTTTATCTTTTGAGGAGCTAAAAAATATAGACTTGCACGAACGGTGTTATTATAGATTTAGACTCTTTAACTAATAATTTTTAAATAAAAACTTATATTAAACTATTTAAATAAAGTATGTTACTGAAAACAGTTTAGGAATTATGTTGAAAACAATTATGTTGAAAACAAATCACGCAATTTGTTATAATCCAAGTAGGAAATTATTGAAAGAAAGAAAGATATTTCAAAACTATTTAGGTAAATTTTAAAACAAAGTAGGAATTATTATTAAAAATAATATAAGGAAAGAATATGTGAAAAATAAAAAATAAAGAATGTTTTTAGAAAACTTATAAAGAAAATTTTATACTATTTTTAGTAAGGTATTTGAAATAAAAGAAGGTTTTAGAAAGAAATGAAGATTTTCAAAAATGGTTTAGGTAACTTTTCAGACCCAAGTAAAAAATGTTTTACAAAATTACTTAAGGAAATAATATGCTAAACACTTACTTTAAAAAATGTTTTAACAAAAGTGTTTAGATAATTATTTTGAAAATAAATTAGGCGATTTTACATGGTCAAAATAGAAAAGTTATTTAATAAAGTATGTTATTGAAAACAGTTTAAAAAATTTATGGTAAATTATTCAAATAAAGTATGTTATGAAAACAGTTTAGGAAAACCAGTTTAAATATTAAAAAAATAAAAGAAAAATACTTTATTTGAATACCAATTTAGGAAATATACACTTTAGGAAAATAAATAGTTTAGGTAAACAAGTTTAAATATAACGAAAATAAACCAAGTAGAAAATTTATAAGTTATCTTTATTTGAGTTGAAAACAATTTAAATAAAGGTATCTTATATGTTTAATACTTTTTATTCTTATTTTTGTAAATTTATATAAATAATAATAAATATAAACAAAAATAAATAAAATAAAAAGAAAAGAAAATAAACATCAAGAAAATAGAGGATAGAATATTAAATATAGTGTCATCTTCCCCCCTCAAAACAATCAAAGACTACCTTTATTAAAGTGTTATTACTGCCAAGTGAGTGCAAATAAAAGGTTCTGCAAAAAAACTTATTTAATTTATGTCAACATTAGTTAAATACCAAAGGTAAAACTACCTACAATAAAAGTAGTTAGCGCAAATAAATCAACTCCTCTTTTCGACCAATAACACTTAGAATGGCTCTACGCAGATAAATCCCCTCCTCTTTTCGACCAAATAAGTTTAAGTCCATGTTCTGTATATTTCATAAATTACATATTGATTTTAATATTTATTGTTTAAGATAAGTAAAATGTTAAATAACTTACATCCTTGCTTGATGTTTTTTAATGCTAGTGAATTGCATTGTTTGTTACTGTAACATGCGATTAAATACCTCATGCACCTGTAAAATAAAAAAACAAATATTTATTTTGTTTTGAAAAATTTATTACCTTTCTTTGTATGTTTATTAAAGTACCTTTATTTTTCCTTCACTTGTTTTTGATCTTAAAGAGAGCCTATACCATCAGAAATAAATGATCTCCGAGATCATTCTAAATGTCCTTTAAATTAAATATGCTGTAATGATAAATGAAGATGGTCTTTGTTTAACACTGAAAAAACCTGACCATCTGAAGAATATATATATGTTATGTTTATATATTCTCGGTGAAGTGTTTTAATTTGATTGGTTTCTTACTTAATGACGTGGCCTCATCTGGGCGCTTGATCCTTACTCACATCCTACGGCTCTCACTTGATCTTGGCTTATGTCTCTTATATAAGGAATATGGGTTTGACCGAAGTCATAACCCTTCTCTCAACTCACGCGTTTCACTCTCTCGCCTCTCTCTTCATACGAAACCCTAGTTCTTGGAACATCCATCTCTGATTCTTCTTGTAATCGATTAGATAGCTTCTTGGTTGTAATATCTCGAGTAATTTGTGATAATCATCTTGATTAATCACTAGATAGCCTTATTAGTATTTTAGGGTTCGAGAATTAGATTAGAAGCGGTATTCAATTGATTTTGTGGTTTGTAATTGTAAGGTGATCTGAAACATTGTATCTCTTGTGATTTCTAGTGGCTGAGCAACTCTCATCAAAGCTCAACGTGGATGTAGGTCTATTTTGGACTGAACCACAATAATTTCTGTGTTCTTACTTTCTCGCATATTTTCTTTGGTTTTGGTTACTTGAGTATTGTGATTTGAAGGTTAATCTTGATAGGAATTTACAACAGTGGTATCAGAGCTCGAGTATTAATCTTGGGCCATCAGGTTAAGGTTTCAAATCGGTGTTCTTGAAAAAATTAGGGTTTCGCCTAATATATCTTGTGGGTTTTAATTCGGTATCTCTCCGTTCTTGAATCGATAGTGCGATGACTACCTCTACACGAATCGATATGTCCGTGTTCGAAGGTAAGATGGATTTTGGGGTTTGGCAGAAAAAGATGAGGGTTCTACTCTCTCATCACAAAGTGGGAAGTGCGCTTATTGCTGACATTAAAGAATGGCGTGAGGGAGAAATTGACAAAGAAGAACAAATCAAAGAAGAAGCATATAATATTCTCTTCTTGAATCTCTCTGACTCTATCATACGATAAGTTGATGGTGCAGATACAGCTCTTGAGCTGTGGGGTAAACTCGAAACTCTCTATGCCTCTAAATCTGTCCCTAATCGTGCTTTCTTGAAAGGTTCTTTGTTTAATTATAAAATGGATGTTTCTAAATCTATTGATGAGAATTTAGATGAATTTACTAAGATGACCCTTGTTCTGAAAGGAACTACTATGGCCTTAGATGACACTAGTAAATGTATGATCCTTTTGAATGCTATACCTGAATCTTTTCAAGTTGTGAAAGATGTTTTTCAATATGCTAGTACTGTCCCTACTTATGATCAAGTTGTTACTGCCTTGAAAACTCGAGAAAATGAACTTAAGTCCCTTAAAAGAACTGGAATTAATATGTATGTTAACCCTAGAACAGATACTACTCAAAATCTTGACTTAGCTAAGAATAAGAAAGGAAATAAAACCACTAGTTCTAAAAATAAAGAAACTAGGAAGTGTTTTCACTGTGGGAAAGCTGGACACTTAAAGAAAAACTGTTTTAAGTTGAAAAACAAGATGAACAGTAATGAATCAAATATTGCTAGTAAGCCTAAGACCACTGATGATGTGTTTGAAGTGTTAAATGTTAGTAACTTGTCTGAGCATGCTAGTTGGATTCTTGATTCTGGTTGTACCTTTCACATGTGCCCCATACTCAAACTATTTCATGACTTGTCTTATGTGAACAATGAAACTGTATATATGGGGAATAATAACACTTGTGAGGTTAAAGGTATAGGAAAAGTGAAATTGAGAATGGATTCTGGGAAATGTATTGAATTAACAAATGTTAGATATATTCCTGATTTAAAAAGAAATTTAATTTCTTTGGGTGCTATAGATGATCTTGGTTGTGTTTCCAATGTGTCTAAAGATGTGATTCATGTTTATAAGGGTGGTAAATTGTTATTATCTGGTGTTAAACATGCTGGTTTATATATGCTTAATGGTACTCATATAGTTGGTTCTGTGAATTCTGTTACTAATGCTTCATCTCAGGCTACCACTGAAAAGTGGCATTTAAGCTAGGGCATATGAGTCAACAAGGACACAGTGTCCTTAGCAAACAAGGTATGCTTGGAAAGGACACAGTGGGGGACCTCCCTTTCGGTGAGACTTGTGTGTTGGGTAAACAACATAGGGTAAGTTTCAAGCCTGGAACTCACAATTCCAAGTCTTGTCTTGAATATGTTCATGTAGACCTTTGGGGTCCTGAGAGGTATGATGCTCATGGTCATTTCAAATACTTTCTTTCTTTAGTTGATGATTTCAGTAGAAGGGTTTGGACCTTTCTACTTAAAACTAAAGATGAAACTTTTCAAAAAATAAAAGAATGGAAGTGTTTGGAAGAAAATCAAACTTGTTTAACTTTAAAGGTTTTAAGAACTGATAATGGGCTTGAATTTTGTAACACTGAGTTTGATTTATATTGTAAGACTAATGGAATTTTGAGACACAGGACAGTTAGGCATACACCACAACAAAATGGTGTAGCTGAGAGGATGAATAGGACCCTTCTTGAGAAATTCAGATGTATGCTCTTCACCTCAGGCTTACCCAAAGAATTTTGGGGAGAAGTCCTCTATACAGCCACATATCTTGTTAATAGGATTCCAAGCAGGTCTATCGGCCTTAAGACTCCTATGGAAGTTTGGAAGGGGCAGAAACCTAATCTATCATTCCTTAAACCCTTTGGGTGTGCAGCTTATGCACACACAAAGGAGGGTAAGTTATATCCTAGGACTATCAAATGCATTATGTTAGGTTATCAAAACCAACATGGTGTAAAAGGTTATAGACTGTAGGAAAAAGATAGTAGGGGTTTCAAAGTTATTGTTAGTAGAGATGTAATCTTTGATGAACTAACATTTCCTTTTATAATTGGTGCAGTTACAGGTGATGATGCTTTGCCTGAACCTGCAAATCCTCAACAAGTTGTGGGAATTGAGAAAGAGGTGGAGCCTGGGTCTTCCAGTCCAGTTGGCAACCATGGGGATGATCTGAACCCTCCCCATGATAAAGCTGAAGCTACTGAGGAGAATGAGGGTGAGGAACATCCCCTTGAGTCTTCAACAGGGCAACTTCAAACCTATCAACTTACAAGAGATAGGGTAAGAAGGGAAACCAGGACACCATCCAGATATTCATATGCAGACCTTATTTACACTGCATTGAATGCTTCAGTGGAAGTTACCAACTCTGAACCAACATCCTATATGGATGCTATGGAGGCAGAGGATAGTGCACAGTGGCAATAAGCTATGGAGGAAGAAATTCAGTCTTTACATGAGAATAACACTTGGGTTCTCACTAAGCTACCTCTTAAACAAAAGGTAGTGGAATGTAGATGGTTATTCAAACTCAAAGAGGGCATATCTGAAACTGATCCTCCAAGGTATAAGGCTATATTGGTTTCAAAAGGCTATACTCAAAGGGAAGGTATTGATTTCAACGAAAAATTTTCTCCTATGGTTAAATTTAAAACTATTAGGGCTATGTTAGCTTTTGCTGCCTGTTATAACCTTGAAAGTGAGCAATTAGATGTTAAGACGGCTTTCTTACATGGTGACCTTGAGGAAACTATCTTTATGAGACAACCTGAGGGTTTTATTGACCCTAAACTGCCTGATCATGTGTGTTTACTGAAAAAATCTCTTTATGGTTTAAAACAGTCCCCTAGACAATGGTATAAGAAATTTGACTCGTTTATGCTTAAATGTGACTATGTGAGATCTGAATATGATGCTTGCTTGTATCTATCTGTTAAAACTGATCAACATGTATATGTTCTACTCTATGTGAATACCAATTTAGGAAATATACACTTTAGGAAAATAAATAGTTTAGGTAAACAAGTTTAAATATAACGAAAATAAACCAAGTAGAAAATTTATAAGTTATCTTTATTTGAGTTGAAAACAATTTAAATAAAGGTATCTTATATGTTTAATACTTTTTATTCTTATTTTTGTAAATTTATATAAATAATAATAAATATAAACAAAAATAAATAAAATAAAAGGAAAAGAAAATAAACATCAAGAAAATAGAGGATAGAATATTAAATATAGTGTCATCTTCCCCCCTCAAAACAATCAAAGACTACCTTTATTAAAGTGTTATTACTGCCAAGTGAGTGCAAATAAAAGGTTCTGCAAAAAAACTTATTTAATTTATGTCAACATTAGTTAAATACCAAAGGTAAAACTACCTACAATAAAAGTAGTTAGCGCAAATAAATCAACTCCTCTTTTTGACCAATAACACTTAGAATGGCTCTACGCAGATAAATCCCCTCCTCTTTTCGACCAAATAAGTTTAAGTCCATGTTCTGTATATTTCATAAATTACATATTGATTTTAATATTTATTGTTTAAGATAAGTAAAATGTTAAATAACTTACATCCTTGCTTGATGTTTTTTAATGCTAGTGAATTGCATTGTTTGTTACTGTAACATGCGATTAAATACCTCATGCACCTGTAAAATAAAAAAAACAAATATTTATTTTGTTTTGAAAAATTTATTACCTTTCTTTGTATGTTTATTAAAGTACCTTTATTTTTCCTTCACTTGTTTTTGATCTTAAAGAGAGCCTATACCATCAGAAATAAATGATCTCCGAGATCATTCTAAATGTCCTTTAAATTAAATATGCTGAAATGATAAATGAAGATGGTCTTTGTTTAACACTGAAAAAACCTGACCATCTGAAGAATATATATATGTTATGTTTATATATTCTCGGTGAAGTGTTTTAATTTGATCGGTTTCTTACTTAATGACGTGGCCTCATCTGGGCGCTTGATCCTTACTCACATCCTACGCCTCTCACTTGATCTTGGCTTATGTCTCTTATATAAGGAATATGGGTTTGACCGAAGTCATAACCCTTCTCTCAACTCACGCGTTTCACTCTCTCGCCTCTCTCTTCATACGAAACCCTAGTTCTTGGAAGATCAATCTCTGATTCTTCTTGTAATCGATTAGATAGCTTCTTGGTTGTAATATCTCGAGTAATTTGTGATAATCATCTTGATTAATCACTAGATAGCCTTATTAGTATTTTAGGGTTCGAGAATTAGATTAGAAGCGGTATTCAATTGATTTTGTGGTTTGTAATTGTAAGGTGATCTGAAACATTGTATCTCTTGTGATTTCTAGTGGCTGAGCAACTCTCATCGGAGCTCAACGTGGATGTAGGTGTATTTTGGATTGAACCACGATAATTTCTGTGTTCTTACTTTCTCGCATATTTTCTTTGGTTTTGGTTACTTGAGTATTGTGATTTGAAGGTTAATATTGATAGGAATTTACAACACCATCCCTATCCATTCCATCTGTAATGTGAGTTCCATAATTAGTCTTTATAAATATGCAATATGAAGTTAATTAGACAGGTTTTATTTTCAAATAAACCCCTGAACTATAAGGAAGTGAATTTAGATTTTCACCTTGATAAGGAAGCGGTATACCAACGAGATAAAAAAATTTCCACTTGGTCTTGGAATATTAATGGAGATGTGTTTAAGTGGAGATAATAGAGTGAGCCATAATAAGCATCGAAAGCTAGGAATTTAGATTCTCCAGCATCGATTAATCAAGCTCCATTTAGATTAAACAGAGCATTATGAGGGCCTAAAAGTTACTTATGATTTCTTATTAAGTTACTAACATCTGCAAAATTATTGCAATCTCAAACAGAGAATTGTGACTTATATTGAAATTTCAAATAAGATAAAATTTGAATTTATAAAGTTTAAAATTAAATTAAGCGGAAAATTGTTTTAATATACAATTGAAAAATGTGTGTATGAGGTGAGTCACTGATTGAATTGGATAACATCGAATTTGAACCATTATGGTGGCCTTTATCACACCGGATATTATGCGGTATATCGGGGATGATGATGTCTCCACCTCCGTTAGTTGTGATAATAACAAGTTAACAACCACAGTTAGTATAATATATTTAAGTAGTCTAAAGTAGTAACTTGAAAATCCAAGCATAGGATCAAATAAAAAATCAAAACAATTAGAAATTCAGACAAAATCAAAATCTTTAGTGTGAAGAAAATAATTGAGAAATTTACCTTTTACTGCACAGTGAAGTTTATTCAGAGCCAACTCCAGCCCTCTCCATCTTTTTCTTATGTTAAGTCCACATAGCAGCAGATTTTTTCGTAAAAAAATAAAAATCACAATGAAACAATATGTATCAATTTCATAACAAAAATAGATAACCACATATGAAACTACTTACCAACATAAACATCAAATAGATTGAGAGTTTTTTAAATAATTAATTGCATTGTTGGTCCCTAAGGTTTGATGAATATTCATCCTGAAACAATAATACATTTTTTTGTAAGATACACTCATGAATTCCCCTTTCATACGAGTTGTGAAAAGAGTCAACAATTTAATAGATCTTAACATAATATTAACTAAACAGGTGAAAATGTATTATTTACATAATAAATTGAACATGATTACTAAATCTAAAAATGTTTCAATATAAACAAAATTCTTTAAACCATTAAATTTTCCAAAATTCTTTAAAACCAAACCAAATTTTTCTGTTTTAGGGATGACTAAATCGGTATGTTGCTCCAAATCTAAGGACCAGACGGCAAGCGTGAGTGAGGGAGAAGGGGAAGGGTTGGAGGAGGTCGGGTTAGACCTATAACGCTAGTGAGATGAATCAAGAAGAGAGAAGAGTTCGAGTGGCTGCAAGGCTTGTGCCGGTGAAGTATGGTCAAAGGGAAGGAAAGGGAACTATGGAGGGACACCGCCTTTGTTGGATCCCTAGCTTGGATTTCTGTTATGTTATCTTCAGTAAGTCGTGACACTGAGTATTCTTCAGTACGCTAAGCAGACACAAATCAGAGCTCAACTCCTTTTTTTTAATTTCCTTAAACCAATGCTCTTCATATATATATATATATATATATATATATATTTAATATCACAAAATCTATGCTCTTGTAGGTGTGTGGATTAAAGTATTTGGACGTTGATTTTGTTGACCTTGTGGAAAAATAACTGTTCAGATTGAAGGGGAGACGATACAATGCTGTTTTCCTACGATCATCTTTGAATCTCTCTTTGCATGGTGTTGTCAAGGAGGACAACCACAATCATAGCAATCGTCGGAGGGGATAAAAATATAATGTTACCTATTACATTAAACTGTAAAGAGACAAAAAAATTATTTAGAAGCCATCCAGAATTTGATTGAATTACACCATGATGACCTGCAATCCAATACTCCTTAAAATACAGAGGGATGGACACCCCAAGGATTCACTATTTCTTAGCATACCCTACGAGTCCGAGAAGAAGACATAAAGGATTGCTGGAGTTTTGAGAGAATTATGTATCGACAAGAAATTGGCTATGAATTTTTCTACAAGCTAAAAATTTTGAAATCATTATCCTAAAGGATTGTTGGAGTTTTGAGAGAATTATGTGATTTTATAAGATAAATATTTCTCATTGAAGATGCAAAAAAAAATCATTATTCCAGCCGAGACATGAACTACTCGTCCTCTTCCAACACGAGTGACTCCCATAAGTCCCACATCTGCCCTGTAAAGTTACCGGTCATACATATTTTTTCTAGCATATCATATATAGAGAAATGATGATTCAAATATTCCCGTGCATGTTCCAAATACGTCATATAAGAGAACGCCTACTCCCTACAAAATAAAATGTAAAACCTCAGAGTTAATAAAATTCCAAGTTAAATGTAAGTTAGTAGCTAACATAAGTGTGAGAAGACCTAGTTTGACAAAAAAATAAAAAAGAGAAGACCTAAAAAGTTCTTTTTCTTGATTAAAAATTTGCAGATTCTACTCAAATTACAAGTTCAGAAAAGAAAACAATTAGATTACTGGAAAACTAGCCTGCCAACCAGTGCCTTGACTTAGCACATGAGCTGGAGGTGGAGTAGCGTCGGCTAGACGAGAAGCTTTCATCTATGCACCCGTGGACTACACATGAAATTAAGAAAGAAAGAAAATAAAACATTATTAGCGATACAAAAATAATTTTTAAAATTGAAATTATTGTATAATTTTTTCAAGATTAAAATACCTCAACCGTGGATATCAGAACCTCACAGTCATCAAACTAAAAACAGTGACCCATTGAATACGTAGGGACACCCCATTGCAAAGGATGCAAAAACTAGACCCTATACATAGAAAAAAAATGTCATATAATGTGTTTAAAAGGAAAAAAAAAAAAAAAAACTCAACGAAACTACATACCAAGGAGTCGATGTTATAAGATCTATCTAGTATGCGCTACATCTGACTTGGGCTTGCATCGATTTGTACTCGTACACACCGATCACCCGTAATGCTAACGAATATATCTATACTGATAAGATGAGTACCAATACAGGGAAGCACTGAAAGCACTGAAAAATGGGAAAATCCCTCACAAGTGGATATCAATGGAGAAAAGGGAAAATCCTCAAGGGCTTAACACACTTCAGATACTACAATCAAGAAACAACTCATATAAACCCCAAATGTACAGTAACTAATTTATTATAATAAAAAATTTGAGTAGTTTATGGCTATCCTTACTATTGACAAGACGATAAACACTAAAAACACCGGGAGTCCAATCTCGACACAATTTCCGATCTGTAATAATAAGTAAACGTGATCAGTTTGAAGCTATAACATTGCCAAAAGATGTACAAAAGTCATATAATATTTTATGCTCAGACTAGGATTTTAGTCTAAAAGTGTTAAAAGGTTTGAGTTATATTAACATCTTTATAGGAGTAACATATGTTGCTCTCTCAAATTCTTTTTCAAAAGGTGCACTAGCTCAAGTATAGTAATGATAGACTAGAAGAGATACAAATAAATAAAGTTGCATGAAAAGTATATTGGGAATGGGGGAGACTTAATAGGCCTCCTGCCCCTTCCCGACCTCTTGGCCGTATTAACGCTCCCAAATCCCCTCTTTCATTTCAACTGAATTGATTCCTGATGCCCTCCCATTTGGTATCCCTCCACATGGTCCTATAGTCTCTCGCAAGATTCTTGGCTTTCAACTAATGGTGTGTTCAATTCCAACTAAAAAAAAATAACTTCTATACTATCTTAGCACTATTTCTTTTAAGTAAATTAAACCTCTAATTATTAGTAATTTCAAAGATATCTTAAAAATTGTCTCTGTGGCTTCTCTATTATAGTTAAGTTGAAATCATAATTACTTTTTTCTATAGAAAGTCACACAAGAAAGGAAAAGTTGCAGCTTGTTTCCATACTCTAATTTATTAAGTTTTTCAATAACAATCTTTGCTCTGAGAGTTGGTTTATTGGTTTGTTAGTAATATAATTCCTGACTCATGTTCTACGAAACTGAAGAAAACTAATAATTTAAACATAAAGTGTGTTTGCCTCATTAGTAATACTAAAAATATATGACTTATAACTCATGGATAATATATTAAACACATGTGTTTAATGTTTCAAAGTGCTGAAAATATTAGCAGTGCGGATTAATAATCACGACTCAAACAAAACATATTAAATTGAAATTAATACATTAATTAAATAAAGTTTGTGATATGATAATAACTTTGGAGAAATCAAAACAAATCTTATCAAACAAGAACACATAATAAATATCTAAAGCTTCAATTCCAAATCAATTCCAGAATCATCAACTTCTTCGTTTTCCATTTGTCTGAGACGACGTAATCCATTGTTTACTTCGTTGGTTGCCTTGTTAGCTAAGTTGCTAGGATTGTTAGGCATGGACGAACTTACCCCAATCTCCATCTTAGGATCACCAAATCTCTCCCTTTGTGCTTGAATGTTTTTCATCCGACAGTATTGAGAAAACAATGATGACCTAAGTAACATATCGTTAGTGCCAAGGCCACCATAACTGTAGCCAGGATATGAGAAATTAGGATAAGAAGGCTTGTGAATCGTTGATCCTGACCTAACCCCTAGTGATCTATGGTAAGATCCAAAGTAAGATGTGGTATGAGAGAATCTTGAATATGAGTAATTAGGAGAATAGAGTGATCTATGGTAAGAGCTATGATAAGAAGGAGAAGCCTCCATCATACCATGCCCAACATTAGCCAATGCACGCTCTTTCTTGTGTGCATTTTGGTGGCCTCCTAAGGCTTGAGAAGATGGAAATAATTGGTTGCAAAAATTGCAAGAGTAACGCTTAGGATCACTTAAAGCCTTAATCCATGACTCTTCCCACTGGGACTCAATGTTGGATGGATTGTTAACATTGAGTACAGTGTTTGAGTTATCGTCTGAATCATCTCTAGCAGGATTCAGATCTAATAGCACACATGACGATGAATCCTCGTTGGGCTGTGACGGCTGATCAGATCCTTCAGCAATCTTTCCTTTCAATTCAAGTGAACTCTCTTTGTTAGGAGAGACTTGAGAGGCTGCTGAGATGCTAGAGGAAACAGGAGAAAGTTGTTTGGTTGCCATCGTTAATGGATTTTCAAACTAATTTGATGTTTTGTTGAGTTTGAAAAATAATGAGACGGTCTCTTCTTAAATAATTAAAAAAGTTAATGTTAAATGACTAGTTATGGAAAAATATCTGCATAAATTACTCCACGTACTAAAATTGGATGTAGACTTTAAGTAATAATTTGAAATTGTGTTATAAGAAAGGTGTAGATAAACATTTATTTAATTTAGCTCTAACCTTGAAATATGTCCACATCCTATTTAGGGCATAACTTTTTAAATAATTTTCTTAATTAGATTTTTAATTTTTATAATTGGATATATATTTAAGCTAATTACTTTAATTGTTTATGTGATAAAAGACCAAGATTAACCATAGCTTTAGGAAGAATGGTCTTTGGAATACTAATTCTTACAAAATTTCATTCATATATTTAATATTAAATGGTGTGGGATTATGATTACTAAAGGAAATGAGATTTTATAAATAAGGTAATATCCATTATATTCAATTCTTACGGTATTATTTTATTTCTATTATATTAAGAAAATTTTATTAATTAATTTGTTCATATTTTTAGAATTTTATTAAATAAATATTATATTTTTATCTTTTACTGTTATATGTCTTAAAACATTTTTTATTTTTTATTTTCTTGAAATCATATAAATTAAAGGATATATTATTATTACAATCTATATTTCACGTGTATTATAAATAAGTTTTATATTTATTTTAAATTTATTTTGTCATGGTCCCTCTTTACTCTCTTATATATATATATATATATATATATATATATATATATATATATATATATAATCATAAAAATATTCGAAAAACAGTATAAGTGGAATATTCTATCTAAATATGCAAGCTTAGATAAAAAAAAAGTTTAATTTTTTTAATATATTGTAATTCTTCTCTAGTTTTTAGAGTATTATTTTATTACTTTCCTATCTATATTCCTATTACATACCAATTATGGTATAATAATTATTAAGATAATTATTAAAATAATTTTATTCCTATTGTAATTTGTTCCCTTACCATTATTCAATTTCTACCCAAATTTATTACAGTGTACTAATCATACCCAATATAATAGAGAAAAATCATGTATTACTTTTTTTTTGCTGAAACTAACCTATTATGACGATAAGAAAAAAGTGTGCTTACTCTTTTCTAATTCTTTCTAAAACATGTTCTTACTTGTACGTTAAAAGAAATAGAGAAAAATATCAAAATAAAAATAAAATTAGAGAACTTATTAACAAATTTTCTTTAAATCCATTTGAAGAAAATATACCAAATTATAAAAAAATATTAAAAATAAATAACAGTAATATAATTAATACATAAAGTATAATTCTAGATCAAGATTTTGTACATTGGTTTGATATTCATACTGACATTGAAACGGTTACCATAGGTTTTCATCAAATATCAACAGTTTGACACTTGTATCTATAATTAATTTAGTGGTGCACGCTACTACAAATATTTAATACCTCGGAGAATTCTCCTTGTAAGTGTACGAGTCATCCCAAATAATATAATGATAAGATATATAATCGTTCTATACATGGAATATAAAGCTAATTTCGTACTTTATACTATACCTAGGATGTTCATTGAAGGAAAGTTGGAATTTAAATATACAATTTTTGTGTTTGTTTCATTAATTAAATTTCTACCTTATGAAATAAAGAAATAAAAAGACTTCTTAAATATAACTAAAGTGAAATAGCAGGAAACTAAAATAAAAACAGAGAGAAAGTGAAATGAAAATGAGCATGCTACGAATTCAACTTCCATCATGGACAAAACTACAGATGTTTGGTTCTTACTACTCCAAGATATAGTGTAATTATTCAAAATGAATACATAACATGTGTAGAATTATGCCTATCTATATCACCAAAGAAATCAAAATTTGTATATCCTCTTAGACGTAATCTATTTCCTTGAAAGCATAAGGCATGATCCTTAGTGTATTTTAGGTATCTCAATATCCTTTTTAAAGGTTTCCAATGCTTTTGTTCTAGATTCGATTGAAAACGATTAACTAAACGTAATGCATAACATAAGTTTGACCTAGTACATATCATAACATACATAAGACTACCAATGACACTAGAATATAGTATTATTGATATTTTATGTTTCCCTTCTGGAACACTTGGATACATGTTAAGATTTAAGCTTATTCACATCAGTACATGAGTACCAACGTTGCACTTACTCATACTAAAGCTCTTAAGCATATTCATGATGTAAATTTCTTGAGACAAAGATAATAGTCATGTAGACCAATCACTACAACAGGTCGCTGATTTACCGACGACACGTGTCGTCGGTAAACAGCCACGTTTCGTCGGTAAAATGGTTTACCGACGACCACTCGTCGGTAAACTGTCGTCCCTAGATATTGGTCGGTAAATACGCTCTTGCCGACGGCGATTTTGGGCTCTCGTCTGTAAACCAACTTTTTTTACCGACGAGGACAACCCGTCGGCAAATCTTGGCTTACCGACGACGTCTATTTGTGTCGCTGGTAATATTTAACCTTTTACCAACGACCTATGTCGTTGGTAACTCTATAAATTACCGACGACTTGGTCGTCGGTATCGTATTTATTAAACGCTTTTTTTTTTAATTTAAATTAAATACCGACGACATTCTTCACATGAATATCGTTGGTAAACATTCTTTTTTTATTATTTTTCTGTATATATACCGACGACATTCATGTGAAGAATGTCGTCGGTATTTAATTTAATTTTTTTTAATTTTAATTTTTTTTTTTTTTTTAAAATTTAATTTGTATTTTATTTTATTTTATTTGGTTTTTTGATTTTTTATAATTTATATACCAGCCGTATTTAATAATAGAAGGATTTGGCATATAATTTAATATACTAATACATGAGAATAACTAGAAACCATGACTTATATTCATAAAATATAAATAAACCCAGGTAGTCAAACCCCATGCAATAAAGTCAAACCTCGGGAATAAAGTCAAACTCCCGGAGTTAAAAGTCAAAATATTACATAAAATCATAATAAAAGTCATAAATATAAACGTAGTAAAATTAAAGTCTTCACACATAACAAAATAATCAAGGTCCGGATAAATCTTCTTCATTTTCATTATCTTTACCATCTTCACCATCTTCATCTTCATCGGAGACCGGAGGGAGACCATTTTTGGCACGAGATTCGTTGAGGCCTTTGAGCATCTTCGTGAAAAAATCATCGGACCTAGAGGGCTCGATGGAGTATCTTCATCCGGCAAAGGAGGTGATCCTTGGAGTGCACGGAGCTCGTTCATACCCTCGAATATCCGCTGGATTTTTACCGCGTTTTTCTTTGCGGTCTTGTCTGAAACAGACGGCTTCGGGTCCTTTTTTTTCTTGAAGACAGCTCCGATTGACGGGATCCAGTGTCTACTCTTAGCCGGTTTCATCACCTCCTGTACAGTCTCCTTCAACGCTCCTATCTGCTCCTCCACTGGAACATCTTCAGCCGATTGGGACCCCGACTCGATAACCCGATCTTTAAGCTTCTGCCTATAAACTCCATGTAATAAAATTTTAAATAAATAATCAATAAA
This sequence comes from Nemophila menziesii, assembly GCA_029959085.1. Lineage (NCBI taxonomy): Eukaryota > Viridiplantae > Streptophyta > Magnoliopsida > Boraginales > Hydrophyllaceae > Nemophila > Nemophila menziesii. The sequence goes on along the minus strand of JARWIR010000015.1, from coordinate 1,861,083 downwards.
ACTAACAAAAAAATAAATTTAAAGTTAAATAATTAATTTTAAACAATAAAAAGAAAAATAGAACACTTACACTAGCCTGCTCCCATCTATCGTCAACCCAGCTGCCCTTCGCCCCATCATAGCCCAAGTACTCGAAATATCCGCCCATCGGTGGAAGTGGGACCTCCTCTTGAGTCTGCTCGTCAATAAAGCTCAGGGGATCCTTCGTAGTAACCTTCAGCTTACCCTATAAAATATACATACAAAATTATAATTATTAAAAAAATTAAATTAAATAACTAATAAATTTTATTTTTTTAAATTGCATTTTAGTACTTATATTTTTTAAAATTATCAAAAATAAATATAACTTAAATTTGAAAGTCCATACTTTTTAAATTTCATTTTAGTCCATATTTTTGAAATTGCATTTTTGTCCTTATATTATTAAACTTTCCAAAAATACCCTAAAATCTATTAATATCTTTTTTTTAAGTTTATAAAACTGCATTTTAATCGACAAAGTTTTCTTATATACAAAAATAACCATATTTATTTGCACATAAATCCTTACGTTTCACAACATCAAAAATCCAAAAACCTATCCAAACCCTAATTTTGCTAAAAATTAACAAAAATTCATGTTACATGTTCTATTTAACAACAAAATACATTTTAACAATACCTAAACTATCACAATAATTCGGAATTAACAAATAATCCAATACAAAATCAAAAAAAAATTCAATTCATAAATTTAAAAAAAAAAGGGGTTTGATTCGGATTTTGTGTACCTGTTACGTGGAGATTGTGTTGAACATATCCTGCAATCCATGCCAAGCAAGAAGAGAGGAAAAACAAAAACAAAAAAAAAAGTTAGGATTTGATTTAGAAAAAAGGAAAAAAATTGAAGAAACAATAGAGTTTTGGCATTAAATCACTTACATTTGATGTTGTTTGGGTGTTGGAATGGCTCGGAATAGCTCCTTCTACCTCAGAATCGAATTTTTTGAGAGACTTTTGATGTTTTTGTGTTTCAGAAATGAGCTCGGTAGGGTTTAATAGATAAATTGTTTACCGACGACACGCGTGTCGTCGGTAAACAGGTCAATCTCGTCGTTAAACGTGACACGCGTCAAACAGTCGTACGCATGACTATTGCGTGTCCTGGTTTACTGACGACTACTTTTGGCAAGTCGTCGGTAAACCCCTTGGGCGAGAAAATGGACCGCCCATTTTGACCAATGAATTTTGGATTTTCGTTTACCGACAAGTTGTGGAAATGAATGTCGTCGTTAAACGTTTACCGGTGACGACATTCATTTCATGAATGTCGTCGTTAAATGTTTACCGATGACATTCATTTCAAGAAAGTCGTCGATAAAACATGAATGTCACCGGTAATTTTTTTTTTCCATCTCATTTCTTTTTTTATTCTTTTTGAGATTGAGATATACACACACAAATTAGTGTTTGAGGTATTTAGTCAAATGTTAGTGTTCCGGGTGTTTAATCAACAGTTAGAGTCAAATCTTAGTGTTCGGGGTGTTTAGTCAAAATTTAGAGTCAAATGTTAGTGTTCGGGTGATTAGTCAACATTTAGAGTCAAATGTTAGTGTTTGGGGTGATTAGTCAACATTTATTGTCAAATGTTAGTGTTTGGGGTGTTTAGTCAACATTTAGAGTCAAACTTGAGTGTTTGGGCTGATTAGTCAACATTTAGAGTCAAATGTTAGTGATCGGGGTGTTTAGTCAACATTTAGGATCAAATGTTAGTGTTTAGGGGTGTTTAGTCAACATTTATGGTCAAACTTGAGTGTTTGGGGGGTGATTAGTCAACATTTATGGTCAAATTTGAGTGTTTGGGGTGTTTAGTCAACATTTAGAGTCAAATGTTAGTGTTTGGGGGTGTTTAGTCAACATTTAGAGTCAAATGTTAGTGTTTGGGGTGATTAGTCAACATTTAGAGTCAAAGGTTAGTGTTTGGGTGTTTAGTCAACATTTAGAGTCAAACTTGAGTGTTTGGGCTGATTAGTCAACATTTAGAGTCAAATGTTAGTGTTCGGGGTGTTTAGTCAACATTTAGGGTCAAATGTTAGTGTTTGGGGTGTTTAGTCAACATTTATGGTCAAACTTGAGTGTTTGGGGGTGATTAGTCAACATTTATGGTCAAAATTGAGTGTTTGGGGTGTCTAGTCAACATTTAGAGTCAAATGTTAGTGTTTGGGGTGTTTTGCTTATAGAAATGATAAAACCTGTCGATACCGAGACCCAAAAATACATTACGAGGTTCGCTAGCAAACTCAGGGTGTAGCGTTGCAAATCTCTTCCAACTATCACCATCAACCGGATGACACAACACATCCGGATCGGCACTCTTACCGGTATGGTGCCAAATCATGTCTTCAGCGGTGTGCTTTGAAGCGTATATATAGTCGCTGTAATCTGGGAGCAATCGGAAAGTAACGGAGCTTCTTATGCGGTACTTTAATACCCTTCTTTGGGTCCCATCTAGACTCGCTACAAACTGGACACTTATCGAGGCCTTTATTCTCTTTGTAAAATATGGCACAATCGTTCAAACAAACATCGATAGTAATATACCGCATACCCAAACTTTTCAACTTCTTGTTGCATGCATCATAAGAATCGGGCAAAGTGTGAGGTTTGGGCAAAATACGACCAACCAACTCCAATAGCTCGGTGAATGACGTGTTAGTCCACTTGTTCTTTACTTTTACGTGCATAATCTTGGCAATGAAGTTCAATGAACTCATCGCTTTACAACCCGGATATAATTCTGTCTCTAATTCGTTAAACAGTTTTTCGAAACTGCTAATACTTGGAATTTCTGCGTCTCTCATCTCGGTGTCACCCTGATGTCCGCCAACATCGTAACTGTGTCACACATCGTCATAAACCTCATCAATTTCATTAACTATATTCGGAATAGGGTTTTCTTCGGGAATGACCGGCTGCTCACGTGTTTTATCCAAACACGATACGACTTCATAATCCCTTCCTTATAAAGGTGGCCCGTAACCGTCTGAGTGGGTAATCGACGATAATTTTTACAATAGTTACACAGACAATAAATAAGATCTTTATAAAAAAAAATTTTGTTTTGCATATGCGATAAAATCCAGAACCCCCATAAAATAGTCTAGATCGAGTAAATTCGTAGCATCCATCCAACTCTTATCCAAAGCCATCTCTTTACAACAATTTTAGATAACTAGACAACTATATTCATATGAAAATATAAATAATTATTACAACCCAATTAATAAAATGAATAAAAATTACAACACAATGAATAAAAATAATACAAATTACAAACCAATGGCTTGAATAAAATTACAAACCAATGGCTTGAACAAACCAATAAATAAATAAAATTACATCACAATAAATAAATAAATAAAATTACATCACAATAAATAAATAATTAAAATTACATCACAATAAATAAATAAATAAAACTACAACACAATAAATATATAAACAATTTCATATAATTAAATACACAAATACAAAAATATATGAAAACATATTATATGAAATAAATGAATGTATGCATGATTTACACATAATAATTAACAAGACAATCAAAAAAAATATACAATCATAACTTATAGCAACTAATACTCAAATCAAAATCCATACATAAAAAAAATTAAAAAGTTTAAAATTTAAAGAAAATACCTTGCATTGGTGGAATAAATTGGAGATTGATGATGAAGTCCCAACCTTGATAATGTATTACTTAACCTAAACACATAATATTGTAAGAATTACACCAGATATGATAATAATAAAAAATAAATTCAAGAGTTTACCTAATATTTGTGGATGAAATTGTGTATTGAGGATGCCACACCTTGATTATAAGCTTGCAAAAGGTTAAAGATGAATTTGAGAAGGTATTGCAAAAAATTTGAATGAGATTGATTGATATTTTTGGGAGAAATTGGGAAGAAAAATGGGGTTTTTGGGGTTTAAAGAGATAAAAATACAGTTTGTCCAGAATTATATACACATTTTTTTTACTGACGACACATAATTTCTTCGGTAAACCATAATTTCCGTCGGTAAATGATACAATTACCGACGACTACGTTGTTGTCAATAATTTACCGACGACAAATCCAAACAAAAAAAACTTTAAAAAAAATTATAACGACGGCGTTTTGACCCATTACCCACGAGACACGTCGTCGGTAAATTACCGGCGACTGTTTCTCGTGGGTAAATTGTTGTCGTCGGTAAATAACAAAACTTTACCGACGAAACTGCGTGTCGTCGGTAAGCTGTCGTGGGGAAATCCCCGATCTGTAGTAGTGAATCTCTATGAATCTTAACACTAAGAATATAATTTGCTTCTCCCATATTTTTCATATCAAATTGAGATGATACCCTCTCTTTCGTATCTTTGGTAAACTCCTTATCATTCCCAACTAATGCGATTTCATCAACATATGGAGATAAAATCATGAAATATTTCTTGGAATGCCTAACATAAACAAAATAGTCTTCGCTTATCATTTCAAATTTATTTGATGAAATGACTTCATGGAATCTTAAATTTTACTTTCTCCAGGCTTTCTAAAATAAGACTATGGATTGTTTTCAACATCAACAATCTTTACTTTTTGGTCTTTTATAATAAAACTCGGGGGTTATTCTATGAAAATAACTTTTTCTAAATCTCAATACAATTTCAATACGGTGCAACTCTAGATTGAGATTCACCACAATAGCTAAGTAAGATGTATAAAGGTAAATCTAACAACATGAGAAAACGTTTATTTAAAGTATATTACATCTCGTTGAGTATAGTATTTCGCTACCCTAGCAAACTTCATACCTCTCAATATAATTGTTAGGCTTTCTCTTTATTTTTAGAAACTATTTATTCTAAATCGTCTTACATTCTTTTGTGTGATCAACCAGTTCAGATGCCTTGTTTTTCTTCATCGACATTATTTCTTCTTACATTTATTTTCTCCATTATTTCTTAGCCGAACATGAAATTGCTTCATCAATTGATGGAGGTTCTTCTACGTCTTTGTAGTTATCCTAAAGACTTGTTTCATCTGTCTCAAGATGTAGAGGAGTATCAATCTTTACTTCTTGACTACGTGTTACCTCATCACGTGGCATATTTTTTCATATAATTTTCCTAAGTCTCAATTTTTAACACAAAAAATAGAATTTATATCAACCTCACCTCTGCTATGGAAATCATTTTTTAACAATGTGGCATCTCGTGACTCAAATTCAATAAAACATCCATCATTGTATTCACCAATAAACACATATCCTCAAAAGTGCTCTTCGATCTTACAAAGATTTTTTTTGCCTCTCAGACCTAGCTTCCCATATATATGATATAGGACATGAACATATCCTACCAACCCCAGGGTCACAAGAATGACATGATAGGTTTCCTACTTGTCCATAATTCATAAGGAGTTCATGGAACTGTCTTTGTGGTATTCAGATTTATACATAAATGGTCGTAAGAAAGGCATCTTCCAAATAACATATTGGAAGATTAGATTGTGACATCATAGACTTAACCATTTCTAGGAGAGTTTATTTCATCCTTTCAACCTCACCATTATGTCATGGTGTTCGGGTATCGTAAGATATCTTACTATCCCCTTTTCATCACACGCTTTTTTAACCTGATCAGATAGATATTCGTGTATGCAACCGGTTCTTAAGGTTTTCACCTTTCTCTCTAACTAATTTTATACTTCATTGACAAATGTCATAAATACTTATATTCTTCATATTTATCATAAATCAAGTAGACATAACCAAACCTAGTGAAATCATCTATAAATGTGATTAAACAGTGTTTCCAACGTCTAGTTTGAACACTCATTGTGACATAGATGTCTGAATTGATTAAGTGAAATGGGTACTTGGCGTGTTTAGCCTTTCAAAATGGTTTCCTTTTTGCTTTACCTGCTAGACTATTTTCACAATTTGGCAAGTTGAATTTAGTCAGTGAAATAAAAGGTTCACATTTTCAAACAAATTCATGTGATCTTGGCCAATATGCTCAGTATAGATTCCATAATTTTTTTTTTTGGAATACTGGATTAAGTATTCATAGAAAAAAGCTACTAATATAACACATATTAGAGGAGTTACCATCATCTAGTACAATTAAACCATGAGAAATAAACCTAGAACCATAATTCTTAGCGTCATAATAAATATCTACTTTGTTTTAATGAAAATGAATATTAAACCTAATCTTAGAAGAATGGTGAGGGAGACCAAGTTCTATTGAATGCCAGGTATGTAAAGCACACCTTGCAGGTACAAGTTTTACCACCTTGCAATTTCAACTTGCATGTGCCAAATCATTTGATGTCAACCTTATTGTTGTCAGCTATATATATCCACCTCGTTCCCTTTGGAATCCAATAATACTCTACATATTCCCCTCAATCTTTGGCTTCATGGTCTATCGCTCCTAAACTTATAGTCCGCAAAGGATTAGAATAGCTAGCATTACATTACTGGTAACATAAGCAAAATTACAAGAAGTAAAAGACATTTATACCTTGTTAGGTTTGCTACACTCGTGAGTAAAGTGACCCATCTACTCACAATTTTAGCATTGCATCTTACTCTTGTCTTTATTCTTTTGGATATATTTTTCATTATTATTACCACAATTATTGTTCTTCTTGGAAGCATGCTCATTTATAATTTTCTTCCCATAGTTCTTGCTCTTATTGTTAAAACCTTTATGGGTGCTTGACTCAATAACATAAGCCTGACCTTGAGGCTTAATTTTCATATGACGAGCGGCATTATCAAGAGTTTGACTTATCATTGTTAGTCAAGTTTGTCTTTGGATGCTCCTAGTTATCTGGAAGATATTGGATCATATCATGAACATGCTATCATCAACAAGGTTATGACATGTAGCCTTAAGTTCTCTAGTTATGTTAGCCATCTCTAAAAGATGTTGCTGCATAGTTTGATTAGGCTTCTTCTTGTAAGTATAAATTTTATCGTCAATAAACACAACCTAGTCACAGTTGTGCCCACAAACTTCTCATCAAGCGTTCCACATTTATTTAGTAATGGGATCCTGTTGATACCCATAGACAAGGTCGTCCGGCCTGGAGTTTATCAAGAGGTCTCTAGCAGTGGAAAATTTCTTTTTCCACTTTTCATAAGCCTCCATGTCCCTTCTATTTTGAGTTGTATTACGTTCTTCGTGTAGAGCCTGACATTGTTAATAGCTTCAAGAACATCTTGTTCCTCCAAATGATAATATATATTGAGTTTCCAAAGGCTGTATTTCTCACCATTCATTTTGTCTCTTTTGTTGAGATCAACAATACTGGCTTTTAATACAATTTTCTAATAATGTAAGAGATTTTCATTATCATACACACATTTATTAAATATTGTCATGATATCAATGCAAATAGAATGAATAAGAAAGATAGATTACAAGTGATAAATAAAGTTACATAAGTTCTCAATCACGATTTTTTATATTTTGTACATCTTAGTCATTCATTCAATTTCATTGATTGAATAATAAGGTCTACTATAACTCCCACTATCTCTAACATGAATAAATAATTATTATATAAAAAATAAATACAACCTTTAACAGAAAGAAACAAATTGCATTCATACATGATGAAAACTTGTTTCGAGATAAAAAATTAAAGCATATAACTAAAGTAAAACAACTAATATAAATATCTTAATAAATTACTGATAAACATCTTAAACAAACTTTTAAAGAAAAGATCATAACTAACATATCGTGATTAAAAGAATCTTGCTTTCAAGAGAATAAACTTCTCAAAGTTTTCCTTCTCAAAAAGAGGTATGAGATTATAATCATAAAAATTAGTACTAGACCTCAAAAACCAAATGCATCTCACAAGGACATTTGGTCAATATAGTAGACCTATTGAAAGTGCTTCCTCATCTGGGATTCAGTGAAGTCATGTACTAGTTACCAATATGTATTTGGTCTCCCAAGCACATAATCTATGAGATACAAATCCTCCCATAAGATGGTGGATATATCTCCTCAAGTCTTTCGGCAAAGTCCTGAGAAGGGCATCAATCATGTCATTCTCTCTCATGTGATGGGCATAATTGATAATAATTTGTAGCAAATTATGTGATGATCTCATCTTATAATTTTGAATTGTTATTATTTTTTCATTCAAATATTTCCTTTGTCCAATTTTGGTCCAATAGTATTTGTTATGTTCTTGAGGTCACACTTGTACTATGTCAGTAGATCAAGTCTAAATGCTCGCGATCCTGGGATCGTTTCCATGCCATTGTTTCTCTATTATATACAAAATAGAACCACTAAGAATCACCAACATTTAGAAAACAATAGCACATTACGAAAACTAAACAATATATTTCAGATAGTGTTATGATCATTAATACTAGTATTGTCTAGATGGTAAAATTACTGGTATCTAGTAAGGGTCGTTTGGGTTCAAATCTGCCCACATATTATTTAGTTTTCCTAATAATAAATCCATAATCAAGGTGGGCCATTCTTCATCTCTTATGCAAAAAAAAAGAAAAAAATCTTAAAAAATAGTCATAAAAAATTTCTTGTTTCTTATTCATATATAGACAAACAAAAAATTTGTAACATGAATCTAATACCAATTGTTACAAAAATTAAGAAGAAAAATTTCAGACAAGCCTTTGACATTGGTGATACTGAGTACAAGAAGTTCGTAGAGACATCAAAACAATTGAAGATCAACGTCACAGTACTCGAAATTTCGAGAAGGATTCAAACCATAAACAATTCTTCAAGGAAACACTTTCCAAGAAGAATAAATTTACCGAGCCGAAACTTTGGTTCTAACTGAAGGGGTATCAGCACAAGGTCAATAGAAGTTACCACCAAATCTTCAAGATCTTTGACATTTAACCTCCCAATCAAAGTATGTGGTTGAGTCTCCATATATGTGATAAATTAATCGAGTCACATGAAATCATTTTAGGGGTATTTAGGACTTAGTTGAGGAATTTTTCACCATTATGTGATGTTTTACACTTTCTCATCTAGTTTCAGTGGTTATGTTAATTGTAGAGGTTTTGTGCATAATTTATGTGTTGAGTGTACATATCAGAGGTACATGAATGCTAAGATACTCCGAGATGATTATAAGAAGTCATTAAAACGAGATCACCAATTTGTCATGGTGTAAAATTAGGATTCAACCACTTTTAGAAAGTGAAAGCATGTGCAAGTCAGATTTTAAAAGTGTCTTGTTCGAGTTATTGTCGTCTCCAAGAGTGTGATAAATAAATCAACACCTTTTAGAGCTACTACCCGCAACTGTACGGGTCATTTACAAGTAATAATACGGTAAGTAGGGGGTTATCTTTCTCCACGGGGGCTATGAGGTTAATATTTTTGTGTTTTAAGGAAGCGTAGAGGGGTTGAGTATAAATTAACTAAAGTAATAAATATTCTTTTTTTGGAATTAAAAACTAAAGTTCAGATAACTAAACTAAAGTCAACAATTAGATAAACTAAGGACAAAATAGAAAATACGGAGACTGTAGATGAGAAGATAGCTTGAGAGTCGCTAGTAGTCCCCACTAGCTATGACTTTTCACGTTTATTAATATAAGGGTGGATTGGTATTTTATCACTAGTCGGGATTCTATAATCTTTCTCAATCCCTCCCGGGTATATAGGATGTTGTCCTACAATGCTAGGGACCTCTCCTAGTGACCCTACAACACTTTCAAATGTAATTAATCCTAATCCAACTGATTATCCGATTAGTCAAGACCTCCTTGTTCAATAATGCACATCGAAGAATTATATATTATTTTCTATAATCCGGCCCCTCTTCCCGGGCGACAATTAAGATTACTATACCCACCCACTACTTGGCGTTCGTAAGGGCTGGAAAACTTAATACAAATATATGATTAACGCAAACCCCTTAATTTATTTCAATAGTAATATCCCAAAACGCAATAAAACATCATAATACAAAGGTATAGTTCATACATTAAGCGTTTCTCAAGATAATAAAGATTTAATTCATAATGAAAATACTAAAACAAAAAATAAAAATGTAAGAATCATGTTAAGCACAAAAAAATAATAAGGAATAAGCTAAGTATTACTTAAATTGATGAATGAATGGTGCGGTAATGGTGGAAACCCTGATTGTCTTCTTCTTCTTTTTCTTATTCTCTCTACTCTATGTACTTCTCTACTTCTAAAATTTATTAAGGACCTATATCTAATTCTAGTTTTTGTCTATAAAAAACTATGGGTTGTGGCCCTTTTTAAATGGCCAAATCCAACCCAAAAATATTTTACTCAAGAAGGGACTGGTTCGAAGCATGACAAAAATAATTAGTATAACTTCTTCATTTCAGCTCCATATTTTACCCTTTCTTTTTGGATCTGTTAGCGCCGTGCGGTGCACCGGATGGGTGGCGCAGTGTACCGAACCTGAGGGTATGGAAACCGTGGTCGCGAGTTATCGACACGGTTTTGAATAGCTGCTCATGTATCTCTCGGCAAAACGCCGTGGTGGAAACCGTGGTCACGGTTCTTGATAGTGCGTTGTACCGGAAGTCTGGCACGGTTTACCGCACCTGATTGCTGTTCATATCGTGGTGACTCTACGAACCACGGTTTTTTGCTTCTATTCTAGGAAATTTACCATGGCCTATACCGTGGTCACAGTTTTTCTTCTGCGGTATACCGGACCTTTCCTGCGGTGTACCGCAAGGATGGTCAGATTTTCGCCGAATTTTCGTTCGTCTTCTCCTAACTCGATTTCTTACGTACCTGAACATCAAAAACACTCATACCTTTCTCAATTATGCAATATCAACTAAAAACAACTAAACTAAACATGAATTAAAAACATAAAAACATAAAATTATTGCGGGTTGTCTCCAGTACAGCACTTTTATTTTAAAATCTTTTAAATTTAGACGCGTTACCACTATCAAGATTTGCGAATATAGCCTCCCAAACAACAAGAAAGGCTATGAACGTCTACTAATCTCCACTTAATGCCCTTCTTGGGCCTGATCTCTATCACCTTAGCTGAAACAACTTTAGTGACTATGAATGGTCCCATCCACGAGTCTTGGTAACCTCGTGGCCTATTCTCTGGTTTGTGGGCTTTCCATAGAACTTCATTGCCGACCCCAAACTCAATATTTGGCTCAGTATCCACAAGTACTTCGTGGATCTTCTCTTTAGGGACTTTGTGATGTGAAAGGTTGTGGATGATAGGAACGGTGGGATCTAACTTCCTTGGTTTCTCACCCCAAACATAGAATGTCTCGGATACGTTTTTAGCATGAAAGGTAATGGTCCCTTCTTGGTAGTTGATTATGCTTTGGCTAGTGGCCATGAAGGGACTTCCTAGTATGATTGGAACCTGCTTATTTGCATTGAAATCAAGTATAACAAAGTTAGTAGGGATGGTGATATTACCTGATCGAATGAGAGTGTCCTCCACTGTTCCCCATGTCTTAGTAACTGAGTTGTCAGCAAACTGCAACTTCACTTGAGCTTTCTCTGATTTCTGAAGTCCAAGTCTATCGAACACGGACTTTTGCATAAGATTCACACTTGAACCCACATCACACGTAGCTTTTACTTTGAGTGTACCATATATTTGGATAGGAAGATTAAAGCTTCCAGGATCTTTGAGCTTGAATGGTAACTCTTTATCTACTCTTCTTGAGACTCTCACAATCTCTTTCTTGGCTTCTACACTCGCTTCTTTCTCAAGAATAACATTCTTGAAAACTTGTTGTGGTGTAAGCCCTTTCTTTACAATGGGCGTTGATATTTCAGAAGTGTACGCCTCTACAAATGTCTTGAGTTCAATGATACCCTTCGGATTTGTATAAGGAATGGTTGATGACACTGTTTGAACAATCGGTGGAGATTCCACCTTCTCTTCTTCTTTATTTTCTTGCACAGCAGGCGCAACTTCTACTTTCTCTTTTGAGGCTTCTTCCTCTTTCTCTTTAGCTTTTTAAGCTTGTAACTCTGTAACCGATCTAATCTCTTCTTGCATATCTTTCAGAAGCTGTATAAAGTCGTATTTTTTAGAATCTTTATCCTCATCTTCATCATCATAACAATTAGAGTCCACGGGGCTAGTCTTGGTTGTTCTTCTTCGGTACTAGGAACTTCCACGGCACTTTCGGTAGCATGCGGTGCTTCCTTATTTTCTTCAATTTCAAGGCAAATAGCCTTGCAAGCTTCGAACCCAACATTGGCATCACCTCTTTCGATATCCTTCAATTCTTTTGATTCCATAATATTAGTAAGAACTTTATTTATTTGTTCTACTTGCGTTCCTAAAATCTGAATTGAAGCTTCTTGTTCTCTTAACTTCTCGTTCTGTGAATGCATATTAATGGTCATAAGATCCATAGAATTCTTCAATTGTTGATCACCCACAACTCCTTCTTAAGGATATTGTGGTAAAGCCTTCTGAGCTAAAGTATCGGTATATGTGTCATTAACAGGTTGTTGTAGAGGAGCAGGTCGATTATAATTCTGGTTTCCTTGATATAGAACTTGACCTCTTGGTTGGAAAAAGTTATTCTGGGGACGAGGTTGATAATGACCTGGATTAGCGGCCCCCTGTGGATTTGAATACTGCATACCCGGATGATTCCTGTTACCAAATTGATAATTTCCTCGGTTGGATATGAAGTAAACAGATGCTCGATTTCCTTCGCACTCTTCCCATGTATGATTTTTGACCCCACATTGTTAACAAATTTGTGCTTCTTGCACTACATTTGCTGCGGCTAAATTTCTCTGCATCTCTAGCTTAATCTCTTTGATTTGATTTTATAATGCAGTCAATTGAGCTGAGTTTGCAGTTTTTGCATCTAATCGAAGCGTACCTTTGGCAATTGTAATATGAGCTCGCAAAAGTGGCCAACTCCTTTCTGTTTCAATAATATTTTACATACCTTTGGCGGCTTCTATAGGATTCATGGACACGAAATTTCCCTTTCCAAGATTATCTACCCTCAGTCTACTTTCTCTATTGATACCTTGATAATATATAGCTAATTGTAAAGACAGGGTGCAACCATGGAGTGGACATCTAGCTAACTTCTGTTGAAACCTTGTCCATGCGTCTCCTACTTCTTCTCCATTCTCTTGACAAAACTTTGCAAGCTCTCTTTGGTCTTTGAGTCTCATACTCTTCGGATAAAATCGATTAAAAAATGCGGCTTGAAATTCTTCCCATGTATTAATAGTTCCTGATGGTTGCCTGTCTAGCCACTCAACAGCTTTACCAGTCAGGAAGAACCAAAACATGTGACAATTTAGTTGCTCGCGTGTAACGCCTGGAATAATATATGCATCACAAATCTGCATGAACTTCTGAATCGCTCTTACCGGATCTTGAACTGCTACACCAGTATAGAGTCCGAAATTCTGAAATTGACTGAGCATGCCCAGATCAGGCCCGAATTTGATATTCTGGATCTCTGGAAGACAATAAACTAATGGTTTTACATGAAACGGTGCTCCCAAGCCTGGGAGATCTTGTTCAAATCCGTTATTGTTTCTGTTATCTCCTTGTGGTGGGGGTAAATGTCCTAATAGACCAAGTATTCTTGGATCTATTGGATCTTATTGTTCTGCCATAGCTCTTCTTAAGGCTCTTTCTTTTCGGATACATCTGTTATAAGCTGTGAAGCTTCTTTTGGGCTCCAGGAGAGGAGGCCAAGGATTCACTGTTGAAACCTGAAAAAGACTAAAGCAAACCAACAAGCGTAAATATGGAAAAATAAAAATATAAACTGAAAAATGATAATTAACTAAAAACTACTACTCAAAATAGATAACCCACACTCTAACAAGACACAAGTCCCCGGCAGCGGCGCAAAAAACTTGGTGTTGCCTAGGGTATGATAAAAATAAGATAAAAATAAGCCAGAAAACAATGCACTAATCACCCTAGACAGGCACGGTACTACAAGTATTACAGGACATATGCAAGTTTTAATGATAAGTTAGATTCGCTCTCAGGGACTTAGTGTGTTACACGAATGAGCAAATAATTGGGAGTAGCAAGTAATTAATTAAAAGACAGAAAGTAAATACGATTGATTAAGAGATGATTAATTAGACTAAATAAAATAAAAGACAATAAAGTAAATATGAGAGAATATGAGATGAGAGAGTATAGCTTAGGTTTGCTTGTATGCAATAATCCTTCTAATTATTTCTATCAAATTCAGTTAATACGGGAGATAATAACTCTTAGATACTTAGTCAAGACTCTAAATTCTCATACCTTAGACCTTGAGAGCGACTAAGGGGGCTACGGCACAACCACGAGGTAGTTTCAAGTAGGGTTATCAAGCGCTACCAAGGCCCTAAGTTAACAATTCCTTCAATTGGTGATATGGTGATTAAAACAAACCCTAATGACTATCTAGTTAGGATCGATGTTGTCAGGACCAATACCGGACACTAGACGTTATGTGGTGTTTCAATAATTAGACACCCCTTCTGGGCGACTATCTAACTACTCTTAAGAAAGCCTAAAGTGATCAGGTTTAGGACATGCAATAATTCAAAACACATAAACAAATATATGGGTAAGAAGCTAATATCAAATTAAAACATATAATTCCCAAAGAAACTTAGATATAAAGAAAATAGAATTCATAGATTATACATAATGCAAAACCCAAGCTATAGGAAAATTAGTTCATACCTGAAAGAAATAAATTAAAATATTGAATAAAAGACTTCATCTTGCTCTCTACAATAACTCTAATGATATAAACCCTAAGGACTAATTTATGTGAGGAAAGGATGATTTTAAAAAGATTTAAGGGTGTATTTATAGGTGTTTAAAGGACCTAATTCATTTTCTTGGAGTGGAAGACAAGTAACTTGGACTCCAAGCCCAACTCAAATTCATAACCCTAAAGTATAGAATAGGTAATAATTTGCTGTTGTTTTGTTTTGGTCATAACTTCTTCAATACTTATCCGTTTGATGTGTTCCATTAGTCGCAACTAATCGTCTCGGAAAGCTCTTTAACTTTTCTTCAGACCATTCTTCAGAATTCCTAGGTAATATTGAGTTATGGTCACTTCTATGGTCGTGGGTGCTGGAATTCAGATTTATTTGGCAACTTTATCTTTCCATATCCTAGCTTTTCTTTTATTTTCTCCAATTTCCATGTAAATCTTCTTTCCTTTATCTCTTAGAATGGACTTGGCATATAATTTATCTCCATATATATATCTTTAAAGTTAAACTCAATATGCTCTAAAAATAATAATTCATTAAATCAAGACAAGAAATAGGAAAGTGTACTAATACATATAAAAATCGAGTATTTAGACTTCTAAAACACTAAAAACGATGTCTCCACTTAATATTAAATCATCACAAATGGGGAGATATCAGCGAGTTCAACAGAAGTTACCACCAAATCTTCCGGATCTTAGAGGTTTAACCTCCCAATAAAAGTATGTGGTAGAGTCTCCATTTATGTGATAGATTAATTGAGTCACAAGACATTATTTTAGGGGTATTTAGGACTTAGTTGAGTAATTTTTCTTCATGATGTGATGTTTTACACTTTCTCGTCTAGTTTTAGTGTTTATGTTAATTGTAGAGGTACGCACATGTAATTTATGTGTTGAGTGTACATATCGTAGGTACTTGGATTCTAAGATACTCCGAGATGATTATAAAACGTCAATAAAACGAGGTCATCCCTTTGTCATGGCGTAAAAGGAGGATTCAACCACTTTTAGAAAGTGAAAGCATATGCCAGCAAGATTTAGAAAGTGACTTGTTCGAGTTATTGTTTTCCCCAAGAGTGTGATAACTAAATCAAAACCTTTTAGAGCTACTACACGGAAGTGTACGGGTCATTTACAAGTAATAATACGGTAAGTAAGGGCTTATCTTTCTCCACGGGGACTATGAGGTAATAAATTTGTGTTTTAAGGAAGAATAGAGGGGTTGAGTTGCAATTAACTAAAGTAATAAATATTTTTGTTTTTTTTTTCGGAATTAAAAACTAAAGTTAAAATAACTAAACTACAATTAAAAATTAGATAAACTAAGGACGAAATAGAAAATACGGAGACTATAGATGAGAAATACCTTGAGAGTCGCTGGTAATCCTTACTAGCAATGACTTTACACATTTGTTGATATAAGGATGTATTGGTATTTTATTACTAGTCGGGATTCTATAATCTTTCTCAGTCCTTCCCGGGTAGATATGGAGTTGTCCTACAATTGTAGGGACCACTTCTGAGTGACCCTACAACACTTTCAAATGTAATTAATCCTAATCCAATTTATTATCAGATTAGTCAGCACCTCCTGGTTCAATAATGCACATCGAACAATTATATATTATTTTACATAATCCGGCCCCTCCGCCCGCGCGACAATTAGTACTTCTATACCAACCGACTACTTGGCATTCGTAAGTGCTGAAAGACTCAATGAAAATATATAATTAATGTAAAAAACTCAATTTTTCAATAGTAATATCCCAAAACGTAATAAAACATCATAATCTAAAGCTAGAGTTTATACATTAAACGAATCACAAGCTAATAAAGATTTAGTTCATAATGAAAATACTAAAACAATAAACAAAAATGTAAGAACGGGTTAAGCATAAAAAACTAATAAGGAATAAGCTAAGAATTACCGAAGTTGATGAATGAATTGTGCAGTAATGGTGGAAACCCTTGTTGTCTTCTTCTTCTTTTTCTTCTTCACTTTACTCCATGTGCTTCTCTACTTTTAAAAGTTATTAAGGACCTCTCTCTAATTCTAGTTTTTGGTATTTAAAGGTCCATAAAAAATTATGGGTTGTGGCCATTTTTAAATGGTCAAACTCAACCGAATTTTTTTTACTCAAGATGAGACTAGTTCGAAGCACGATAGCAGAATTAGCATAACTTCTTCTTTTCAGCTCCAAATCATGAACCGTCAAATCCTACATGTTCCTGAATTCAAATCCTATCTAGATATTAAATTGATCCTCCAAAATAATTTTCATTCTTGTATGGAACCTCAAACAATCCACTTCCAAATCCGTTTAGCACAAACTTTCGCTTTCAAAAAATGGTCGAATCCTTTTTCTTCATAACTAAGGGGAAAGCTTGATTTTTCCACTTTTTATCATCATCTCGAAGTACCTAGCAGCCAAGTACCTAAGAGTTACATACTTAACACACAAATACGCATAAAAGTGCTAGAAATATCATAAACACCGAAACAGGACAAGAAAGTGTAAAGCATTAAATATTATGGAAAAAACTCTCAACTAAGTCCACTTAACCCCTGAAATGATGTCTCGTCATACGATTATTCTATAACAAAAGACAAGACATCAGTTACCATGTGAGATTGATGAAGATTCTGGAGGCGACCTTTGGTTTCTAGATAGTATTTAGAGTCAGGAGCATGTAGGAACTGATGGTACATGATATAGAGTTGAATTGAGAACGTTGTTAAATTCTCTATATCGTGGTTCAAACTAGGCCACCCATTCCTTAAACATTTGGTGGATTTGGGCTAGCCAAAAGAAGCACACAACACCTAAAATATGATGGACCCTTTATATCAGTTTTTAACATTAGAAAAGGGTCTTCAATCAGAAGTAAAAATCAAAAAAATGCCTAGAGTAGATAAGAGAAGAGGAGAAGAACCTTGGGAGCAGTTCATGCCATTCCAACTCTTTCGTCTATCATTTGTCTTCAATTATTAGTGTAACTTTATTCTATTTTATCATTTAAACATGATTCTTGCACTTTTAATCTTTAATTTTAATTTCATTGGTATGAACTAAATTCTCATAACTTGAGAACAACAGTATGTATGAACCCTAGTTCTGAGTTTATGCTTTTATTGAATTTAGGATCATTTTAAAACGAATTGTTATTTCATATGCTTTGCATTATTTTAATTTTTTTGTTTAATTCCATCACTTGCTTTGGTCAAGTATAGTGTCGACCTTAGTAATTATGACTATGACCCTAATAGGGGGTATGATTAATGAAAATGATACATAATCGTCTGACATATTAAAACCTAATCTTAGAATAACATTACCTAAGACCAAGCTCTGTCGAATTTCAAGTATGTAAAGCACATCATGCATGTAAAATCTTTTACCACCTCGCAGGTTAACTTTCATGTGTCAAATCCTTTGAATTCAACCTTGGCAGTGTCACTTGCATGTATCCACCTCGTTCCCTCTGGAATCCGACAATACTCTACATATGTCCGTTGGTCTTTGGATACATGGTCTATCGCTCCTGAATCAATATTTCACAAAGGATTAGAATTAGCTACCATAAGATTACTAGTAAGGTAAGAAAATTTTCAAAAAATAAAAGACATTGATACCTTCTTAGTCTCATTTCACTAGCGAGTAAAATGACTCATCTTGTCACAATTATATAATTTCATCTTACTTTTGTCTTTACCCTTACTGAAAATTTTTCCTTAATATTAAAACCATTATTGTTCTTCTTGGAAGAATGCTCATTTCTATTTTTCTTCCCATCTTTCTTGCACTTATTGTTAGAACATTTGTGGGTGCTTGACTCAACAACATAAGACTGACCTTGAGGCTTAATTGCATCCAGGCATTCATCTTCCAACATCACATGACAAGCATCATCATCAAAAAATTGATATTATTATTGTGAGTAAAGTTTATCTTTTGATGCTCCCAGTTATTTGGAAGAGATCGTATCACATCTTGAACTTGTTGCTTATTAGTAATGTTATTACATGTACTCTTAAGTTCCCTAATCATGTTAGCCATTTCCAAGAGATGTTGTTGTGTAGTTTGATGAGGCTTTTTCTTGTAAGTATCAAACTTGATGGTCAATCAACATAAATTAGTCATAGTCGTATACCAAACATCTCATTGAGAGCATTCCATATTTCTTTAGAGGTGGGCTATTGTTGATACTCATAGACAAGGTCATCATTCATGGAGTTTATCAGAATGCCTCTAGCAATGGAATATATATTTTCCCACTTTCATAAACCTCCATGTCCCTATGGTTTTGAGTTGTATTTCCTTCCTCATGCAGAGCCACGACATTTTTAATTCCTTCAAGAACATCTTGTTCCTGCTAAACATAATGTATGTTGAGCTTCCAAAGGCTATAGTTTTTACCATTCATTTTGTTTCTTTTATTGAGATAAAAAATGATGGATTTTTATGCCACTTTCTAACAAAGTAAGAGATTTTCATCATCATACATACATTTATTTAATAATTCAATGTTACAAATGTAAATAGAATGAATAAGAAAGATAAAAATCAAGTGATAAAGAAAGTTTTCTATGTTCCTAATTATGAATCACCATATTTTGTTCATTTTAGTGATTCATTCAATTTCATTAATGGATAATAAGTTCTACTATAACTTCAACTATCTCTATCATGAAAAGAGCATTATTATATGAAAATTAATTACAACAATTAATAGAAAGAAAGAAGTTACATTCATACATTTAAAAAAACAATTCAAAGGTAAACAACTGGAGTAAGCAACTTAATTCAAAGATCCTAATCAATGAAAGAAAAATATCTAAAACAAACTGTTAAAGAAAAGATACTAACCAATTCATCGTTATTAAAATAATATCACTTTAAAGAGAATCAACTTTTTAAAGAGAGGTATGAGATTATAATCATACAAATCAGTACTAGACTTCTCAAAATCGAATGCATCTCACAGGGACATTTGGTCAATCTAGTAAATCTGTTGAAAGTGTTTCCATATCTATGATTTAGTGAATGAATATACTACCCCTCCCCCTCACACGCACAAACACACACACACACACACATACTTATATGTATACATAGAGTACCGAGAGAATTAGTTTCTTAACAGATAACCCACTCTCTCAACTCTTTTCACTCTATCGATCATCTTAGTGGCCAGTTAATCAAATAACTCCCATGTATAACTTCTCGTACGTGCATGTCACTCATTATTGGGTGACATGGAATAAAAATAAATGTTTTATTTCTTTCACGTTATATTTCAAGAAGTTTATATTTTGAAACAAAACTCAAATCAGTTTTACTCACTTCTTGAAATAGATAGACCATAGCGTATTTTTGGGCATAACTTCTTGAAATCTAACTTCTCGTGCTCATGGGCTTCATTAATAGATCATGTAACCTTTGTCGAACTTTGCGTGAATACTCGTACTTGTTCCCATTATAGCCTCTTCCATGGTGGAATGAATAACCAAATTTATTTTCCTTACTTCACAAAATCTCACAACACCTCCCATATTGTATTAATGTAAAACATTAAACCTTAAACTTATTGGTAACTGTCATTGATAAATGCTCCCATACAAAGCCCATTCTCCACCATCATTGAAAAATATAGAAATAGTGTTTTTGGGAGAAAATAGTTTAATATTATATATGGTATGTTTTAGTTATCCATCTTTATGATTGTTAATTGGGTTACGGAGTAAATGTTAATATGGAATGAGATACTATGGTGTTCGGGCTTTGTAAATGTTTATTGTGATTGAAATGTAATTTTCTTAAATAATCAAGGTATATTTGTAATATAAGAAAATTATAAGGGTATATTCTTCTTTTATCTATTTATGTTAAATTATGGGTGTATTATGTCAATTGTAGAGTGTTTATTCAAATCAATAGCACATGGGATGTCTTTGCTTATTAATAAATAATATGAGGTGTTTCAACAATTTGGGGTTAGCATATGAGATGTAATGACCAAAAACCTATAAGAATTATTTTTCGAATAATGATATATACCACATTTTTTCATACCACCCTATTATGTGGGATGAGATGATTTAAAATTAAATAAAGATTGATTAAAAAAATAAAAGAATAATAATTCATTTTCAATCATATTACATTATATAAGGAGATGGTATGAAAAACAGTTTTATACATCATTAATTTTTTTAATACTTATGAGAGCCTTGGACTTGGAGCCATTTTGAGCCCTTGAAGATCCCAAAATCACAACCCTATTTTTGTCTAATTATGAAGTAAACAGGGTTGTAAATGTGGCATTTTCTTAGTGACCCTTTTAGATTGTCACATGAATCTATATTTTGTATTTTTGTATATTACAAGAAGTATAAATTTATATGGATATCAAACATTATCTAATGAGTACAGCATCTCCAAGAATGTAACCTTCCCACGACATATAAGCCACTACTATTTTTCCCTGAAGCAAGTTTGCCACCAACATGCACTGTGCACTAAAATTTGTCCCTTTTTAATTTGTTTACCCCGTTGAACCAGTGGTTTTTTATTCATACAAATAGTTTTGTTGGAACGTTGATACATAATTAATTGAATACATAGGTTATCCATTACATCACATGCGAATGTCCCTGCTTAAAAAGGCATTAAAATGGCTTTGGCTTATTCCACAATGTGTCAATTAAGTTACATGATGTTAGCTCTAAGTATTGGATCCTGTCGAAATGCTTTATTCCATTTGATTACTCAGGCTTAGTTGAAAGAATTATTAATATTAGGATTTGGATCCGTTAAAAATAGATAATTATGAAATGAGATCCTTCTGAATGGGCTAAGAGAATGCCTTCATTTTCTTAATTGAATAAATAATTAGAAAATAAAAAACAAGTATAAAAATGAGTAATAACCCTAGCGGTTGATCTAACACACTTTCTAGTTACTTCGATCTCTATTTCTATTTGAGAGGATCGTGAGAAACATCAATTTATTTCCACCGAGCTAAAACAATATGTTGATGTCTCTTATAAACAAAAGTTAATAGTTATTTTTCTTTAGTTTTTTCTCTACAAAGAGAAATAAAAGATTTAGTTACGATTAGATACTATTGTATGGTTGAAAGAAAGATTCATTTAAGTAGATCTCACTATGAAATTCCTATTATTTGATAAATAATGGGTATTGTCAAAGAGCGTGAACTATACAAGTTAATAATAACATTTATTACATAAAACAAAAGCTCTAGTGTATAGAAAAGACCTAGTTGTTTAAGAAATAACCATAAAAATGATGGAACCCACTATTTTTTTGTTATTTACTATATTTTGATATATAGCAGAAGACAATTTCTTATTTCGAACACCGTGAAATACCTTAAATAATCGTGGTTGGGAAGGTTATAGTAGCCAAAGCTAGCGGAATTTTCATTTTACACATTGTAAAAATCCATTTTGTTATTAATATACTAGGAAAGGGAACCTTATTGACTATCTAAATCTACAAAAATCTATCTCATCTTTTCATTGTGTATGAAATTTATGGTATCCATTGGTGCAAATCCAATCACCTTAATTTAAGATGAGAGTCAAATCTCTATTGGTAGCAATTTTTTATTCATTAAGTGGAGTAAATATTATTTAAAATTTTAAAATCATAAATATTAGACCCCCACTCTGGCGAGAACGGACTAATAAGGTAACCTACCTAGCTAACTTTCATAATTAAATACCATTACTTTGTAGGTAGATTTCATTGTGAAAGACCTATTATTGAATAATTTATGGGTAGATTCAAAGAGTGTGAACTATACAAGTTACCAATAACATAGTATAGAGAAATAGGAAAAATCGAAAATATTACATTATACTTTTGCTCGAAAAATTAATCAGATTTATCTTGTACCTTGCGTTTAATGAGAAAATAGATCAAATTTTATAGTAGCAAACTTATCGAACTAAAGAAATAATATTAATAAAATAGATGGAACATTATAAATAAAAATTAAGTAGAAGAATTAAAATTTTAAATGAACAAATTCAAAAAAAGAGATCTTTCTTAGATTGGTCAAGAAATCTAGTGTTCTTATTCTACCGAGTCATAAAAATCTATTTTCTCTAGCTTATTGTACATTAAAATAAATCAAGGTTGAATTTCATTCCTATCCAAGAGAGCTCTCGAGATATATATGAACTTTTGTTTTAATTAGTAGAAAACGAAGTTAACCTAGGTTGAGAACCAAGATCTCCACTCACTATGTATGAATTAATGAAACAGCCCGAGCAAACACCAACACCACATCTATAGGCATCATAGCAAATTTTTACATCAGGTGATGTAAAGGTAATCGAGAAGAGCCTTGATGAGAATAACATACATTGAATTTAAACCAACTATATGTAACCCATGACTACACTTAAATAAGAGTCTTTCTTTAAAGAGTAAATAACATCTTTCATCCTTTATCTTATATGTTTAAAAAGTGCTTGTACGAACTAAAGAATCATTTAAATCAATTTACTTTTTAGTTTTATTTTTCCCAAATTAAGACTAACAAACTCGCTCTCCACTCTTTCTATATTCTTCGAAAAACTATGGTGTGCGGTAGCTTTAAATCTGTAAAAATCTTGATTAGACAATTTTTAACACGTTTTAGGTAATACTATGTTGTTTGTGTTTCACTTTCGTACCCAGATTAGTTTAAAAAGTCGATTTGTATTTTGTGATCTTTGATGGAAGGGTTTAGATTATAAGAATTAAGGGTTTAGAGAATTCTTGGTTTAACTTTTTATGGATGATTTTATTAGGATTTATTAATGTTTTTTTAGACAATTGTATGTTTTAGATAGATATCTAGTTTGCCTTTAATTGTAGAATTGTTATTAACTTCTTCAACATCTCCTTGATTTTTTTTTGGATTTTGTATTATGAATTTTGTCAGCAATAAATTACATGTGTTTATTGAATATAGTTCTTCATTGTGTTTTGTTGACCTAGTGTTGTTTTTAAATTATATATGTGCTGCATTAGGATTTGTTTTAGTTTTGGGTTAATTTCATCATTGGTCCTTGTATTATACTAAATTCCCCAAAATAACCCGTGTTTTAAAAGGTAGAATATAATCAATATATATACCCTTCTGTCACACACATTAACATTATAAATGTACTACTCCAAAAGGATATATTTACTATCTTTTGTAATAATACAAGTTAATTTGTTTCTTTCTGAAATAGAGGCTTATGTTTAGCTAATTTTGCATAACACATGGATCAATGGTACACTTTACCCTAAATATTTTTTGGGGTGATGTTGTAATGGTTTAATAACCAATGTTTATATGGTTTGTAGGCTGTGAAGATATGTGATTTGTGAGTAGAAAATATTGTATGTTCAGTAGGAAACCTATTAGCGACGACTAGATAACTTGATGGAACATATTCATCTTTTTGTTAAAGCAAACTTATCAGATTTGTTTAGTAATGGTTATTTGCCACATTTGTCGATTATTTTACTGTGTCTATTATATCTTACATCAGTTTATTACAATGGCTTGTTTCATTAATTGGTAATATAACATTGTATCATGTAGATATTAGGTATTTCCCGTGACCGAGGGCACTCTGAAATAGAAAAAAAAGCTAATCGTCCACTTTAATTATTTTGAAAAGAAATATTTAAAATCTAAGAC
The DNA here is from genome assembly GCA_029959085.1 of Nemophila menziesii. Classification (NCBI taxonomy): domain Eukaryota; kingdom Viridiplantae; phylum Streptophyta; class Magnoliopsida; order Boraginales; family Hydrophyllaceae; genus Nemophila; species Nemophila menziesii. Next base: position 1,836,564 of record JARWIR010000015.1, on the reverse strand, counting down.
AATATGTTATTCTGAATATAAAAACAACACAAATAATAGATTTAGCCAACATAAATATCAAATAATTTTTTTACAGGTTTTCAAGTTCAAATGCATCATAAAATATGTGTTTAACTTATCAAACAACCAACCAATACTTTAAAACACGAAAAGTAATCAATATGTAACACAACTGAAATATGTGAATCGTAGATCGTCGATTTTTTTATATCTGGACATAGATCTCGTAACTCTAGAAAATGTCGTTATGTCAACATGCACATATTTTTCCAATTTTCAAGAACCTGTATGACAACCTATCAATTTGGAAACATAGAATTAGTAAATAATTATAAAAACAATAAAAATTATTGTTAAATTTCCGAGAATCTTTACCATGTATTCAAATCCCATCTAGTCAACCGTTTTTTTTATCCAGACCTCTATCATGATTTTCTTCCATTTCTACGAATATAAACAACATTAACTATTATTCTAAGACAACTAACTTGCATTAGAAAACAATATTTTGACATAAGAGTTTGTATAATCTCACTTGTGGATATTGTAAGCGATATAATTCCTCCGCGTCACTTACGATTACGATCACATTTTTTGTACAAAGGTATTGTATCTACAAATGATTGCAAAGATATATATTACAAATAAAATTTATACCATGGACTTTTTAATGTGTATAAGATATATTCACTTACAACATCCATTAGTTCTTGATATCCCTGAAAAAATACAACACGATTTATATTACATCTCGCGTAGATAGTCATAGAGGTTCTTTTATTTTCTATACAACTTGTATAATGGTGGCATATACTTAATATTAGTTATATTATAATGAGACGAAAGAAAATATACACCTAATCACTAATCGCATACCTTGAGGATAGACTATATCAAAATTTCCGAGTATACAATATTTGTCGTAGTTTAATTACTTTCGGTAAGAAACAAACTTATGCGATCATAACTCGTGCATCTAGATAATGCAACATACATTTTTCCATGACTAAATACATGATTAGACAATTGATCCCAACGAATTATATAGATTGTCCCTGTGATTTATAGATTATCATGGTATATGTTAAACGAACTGGAAATTGCCTCCTGGTCATCTTTATGGTATATCGGAAGAAGCATGTGTCAAGGATGTTCTAGAAATGAATACCAAATTACCAAATTTACTGTCGTTCATATTCAGGGTTTCAATAACACGGGTTGAACACCTGAGTCCTATCAACCTTGTGTCGCTAAACATTCCTTCTTTTTGTGCAATATTTTTTTAACAGCAAGATAGGAGCGCCAACCTTCAAATCCAATATAAATGGAGGTAACCATTCATATTCAATAAGTTTAAAAATTCATTTGGATATCAAGATAATATAGATTTATATATTTTATTCTTTTCATGCATCGTATCAATTGTAAGATATGTCGGTTGTATTCTAGGAAAAAATTCAAGTGCAAGGTTGTTTACTTCACTGATATCATCATTTTGTGTAGAAAGTATAGTGCATTCATTAAGATATGTGAAAGTTACCGTTCCAAGTTCATGCTGGAGGATATCTAGTAAATATCAAATTGTTCAATTATTTGCACTCACACATTGTTGTTGGGATATCCAGAGATTCCTCTAGGTTAGAGTCAATCTAGAATAATTGAAAAATAACATAACTTTATGAGTATATACAAAATGTTTTTGAAAAAAATAGATGCATATAAGATAAATTTAGTAGGAATTTGGAAAAATCATAGTTTCTGCTAATTGAGTCGTTGAGACGCATACTAACAACCAATGTGAGTACATGAATTTTTAATCAACGCCTTAATGAGGCCCCCACTATTTCTTTGCGTCCACTTCCTGCTACAACTCGTAAAATTTGTCACAAATCACCTCAAAAAACAACAGTGATGCCACAAAATGGCTGCTCATTTTTTTGTGTATCATGTAAGGTCCAACTAATGATTTCAACGCAATTTTGATTTTGCATCGGAATTTCATCCTAAATTTTGACAGTTGTTTGTCGTATCAAACCGGCCTAGTTGGATTCACTAGAAATATAAGAAATAGAATCTCTATTTATCTCTAGTGGTATTGGAAATGTCGAATGTGTAGTTCGACCTCCAATCAATAATAAAGATGTGATTCCTGATGAATCTACATTCATGACAATTTTATCCATACACTGATATTTTGTTGATACTCTATTGTACAAAAATATTTTTCAAGTTCCACCACCTCCATTTTAGAAGAAAGTTACACATTTTTTATTAAACACAAAGTCAATGATCTTATTATATGCACGTTTTTATGCATGCTTTAGTCGAGCAGCAATGATGATGTCATCCATTTCTTTTGCTTCCCTCTAAAATTGTAAATATTCCCTTATTAATTGATTCCACAACGGATCCCCAATTTATGTTTATTGCGGAATCGACATAGAGTCACTTAATTTTTTCATGGATTTCAACTACAATTTATATCAACCGTAGTCTTTGACATCTTTTTCAGTGGGATTAGTAATTTTGTACAATGTAAGAATACTTTGTGCAAGATGATAGCATATAAACAAATAATAACTATTCCATAATTCGTGTGGATAGAGTGGATGACACCGAGTTAATATGACAAAAAATAACCTTTTCATTTGATGTGTGGTTTGCAAATCTGAAGCCTCTTTCAAACATTGCACCCATTCACCATCCTCCTCTAGGAGACCTCTAGCTGCGCATGCTAACTTAAATGTATCAAGAAATTATCTGTTAAATGTAAGTAAACACTGAAATGATCGAGGGCCTTTGACAACAGTGAGCAACAAATGCAGATAAAATCTTATACCATAGTGAGGGCCTATTACTTTGATAAATTGTGTAAATTAGTTTCTGCGCAAGTTAAAAACATGTCAGTCGGGACTATATCTTCAAACATAGTCAACTCAAAATCATCAATTAAGGTTTCCGGATCTTCTAAAGTGTCCATATAATTTTGTTTTGGCAAAATATTCGTATATTGGACAATGTTGAGGAAGCATGCTAACTATGATATACAACAAAGTAGGCAGATGTAAAGGAACATTTGTACTCCTAAAGGTATAATAACTTTCTTCCTTTTGATTTATGTGTGTAAGCACACATAAATTTGAATGATGCATTAATGAATTCACTCTATAAGAGGGATAAGTCATCGACTTCACTCATTTCATCGGTTGAATTTGCTATAAAACTGCTTTTCATTTCGATTGTGTCAAATTTTGTTTTAGTTTTAGCCTAAAAAATTATTTGTAAACGTAATTAATTTAATGCCAAATTATATATTTGTTTTTTAATAATATTAGTAATTTTACTATATAATAATTATCAATATTTTTTTTAATATCACTTAATCTGTTTATATAAGGTTAGTATAAACATAAGTAATTTAATGCTGAATCATTAATATGATTTTTATTAATATTAGTAATTTTACCTTATAAGAATTACTAATCTATTTTTTAATAATAGTTAATTTGTTTTTTTATAAGTTTAGTATAAACATAATTAATTTAATGTCGAATTATTAATCTATTTTTTTATAATATTAATAATTTTACTTTATAAGAATTATTAAACTATTTTTTAATAGTCCTTTCGTTTTAAAATGTTTGTCCACTTTGCTTTTCACACATATTAAGAAATGCAATTATTACACTCTCTATTACAAAAGTACTCTTTATAAAGTGTCTCGATATCTTTAATGTGTATTGGTAACATAAATTTTAATTTTTTAATAGTGGAATAATGAGGAAAAAAGTGTCTTGATATACTAAGTGGACAAATATTTTGAAACTACACTTTTAGTACGTGGACAAACATTGTGAAACAAAGGGAGTATTAGCTGATCTATTTTTATAAGGTTAGTATAAACATAATGCTAAATTATTAATCCTGAATTTCTAATCTATTTTTTTTAATGATAATGGTAATTTTAATTTATAAGATTATTAATATGATTTTAATAATATTAGTAATTTACTTTATAAGAATTATAATTTGTTTTTTGAATAATATTAGAAATTTTACTTTATAATAATAATAATTAATTTATTTTTTTAATATTAGTTATTATATTTTTTATAATGTTAGTATAAACATAAGTTATTTAATATAGAATTATTACTTTTTTTTAATAATATTAGGTATTTTAATTTATAAGAACTATTAATATTTTTTAGTATTCGTTAATCTATTTTTTTATAATAATGTCGAATTATTAATTCCGAATTATAAATATGTTTTTTTAATAATATTAATAATTTTACTTTATAAGAATTATAATCGTTTTTTTAATATTAGTTCATTTTTGTTTTTTATAAGGTTGGTATAAACAAAAGTAATTTATGTATATAAATGATTTTTATAACATGTTTTTAAACATTTAAATAACTAAACAATGTAATTTTATAAATACAAAATGCAAAAAAACATAATAAAGTTTTATTCTAACCTTTTATTAGAATTCGTAAACGATTTGGTGACGAAAGATGGGTAGTGAGGATGTAAGATATATAAGTATTAGAGATCTTGGCAAGTGGGGATTCTAGTGTTTGATGAAAAGAAAACGAAATATTTTTAATAGGTTATATTGTTGAATTATTTAAGAGCTATTTACCATATACACCCTAGGAGGTAGGGATATTGCCCATAAAAGTCATGTCTAATATAAAAAACATAATTAGACAATAATACCCTTGACTAAATATTCTCACCAAACTAAATTTTCCCACCAAAAAAATTCCGACCAACTTTTCCGGCCAGATTTTTTTCCCGCCAAATTTTTCCGGCCATTTTTTTCCCCGCCAAATTTTTCCGGCCATTTTTTTTTCCCACCAAATTTTTCCGGACAACTTTTTTTCCCACCAAAAATTTTCGGCCAATTTTTTTCCCACCAATTTTTTATGTTGTTATTTGGTAGGAAAAATCCAACCAAATTATTTCTTATATTTAATTATTAAGTAATAAATTACTCTTTCAGGAACCAAACCATGTTTATATAATTATCAAACAGAATAATGATGAGCAGAAGCCAGAAGTAAATAAGTCAACGATTGAAGATTAAAGAGCAAAAGTAAGTAAGTCAACAAATAAAGAACAGAACTTCTATTCCAGTGTACAACATGATTAAAATATATATTAAATAAAATAAGAATTACAACATGGTTGTGAGCTGTCACTGTACAGCTTCTGTTTGAAAATGTTGCAGCCCTTTAAATCTTTGAAATTGCAATACCAGGTCCCTGCAACAATGCTGCTATTCATTAACTCAACGTTCCCACTTACCCCACCTTCTGCTGCAGCAGTACTCCGCCGACAGTTTCGTAGCTTCTGACCCAATTCCAGCTGCTGAATCACCCTACTCCATGTCCTTGAATTCTTACGCAAGATAGAAAAACGTATCCTCTCTGCAGAGATCACTTCGTGCCACGAGATATGCTCAAAAAATTCAACCAACGGCTTTGCCCCAACAACCTGACATAGATAGCGAATTTGAAATTGAAGATAATATTTTAGCTGAATTTTAGCAATTGCTCTTTAATTTGTTTTAATTTATACCAGGACTTAATTTTCCGGCCAATTAATTTTCCCACCAAAAATTTTCGGCCAATTTTTTTTTTCCACCAAATTTTTATGTTGTTATTTGGTGGGAAAAATATAATCAATTAAAAGAAAGATTCTCAGCAGCCAATTGCTAAACATTATAATCTGAAGCATACATAAGAGTTTATTTCGCATAGGCATCTACTAAGTAATAATTAATAACATAAATGAAAATGGATTCGATTCATATGAGGTGCTTCATTAATTCATAGCTTCAAAGCTGTTGTCCATGTACCTTGTACACTTGCAAGTTTAGTTGAATGTCTTGTTCTCAACTTCACTACATTTCTTCCAAGTGAGTTTCTAAGCCTTGGAGCACACATAAGTACTTCTTCTGGTGTAAGATTCTTAACACATACAACTCACTCATTTTTGTTCTACACCCAATTATAATACAGATAAAATAAAAATCAACACAAGAGGAAACAAACATGTAGAGAAATTTACTTACTGTATAATCCCTTCAAAAGTGGATGTTGACCACGGGTAAGCTCAGTTACTACCTCAAGCCGAGGATTAGTATCTTTAAATGCTGGTAAATGAGATGCCCTGAAACAACAAGTGAACCTGAAACAACAAGTGAACAAGTTCGTATAACACAAGGACTAATGGTGCAATTAAGTAAAAATGAAAGATAATAACAATTAATTAACTCGGCCATACCTGATTCCCCTGCTACTACCTCCCCAATTGAAGTAACTTACCATAAGCTTCTCAATCTACCATACTAATGTGACTACTTTCAAGATATAAGCAAAGGAAAGACCTAAAGTGCAAGGACTTTTTTTCAAATGAAAATACTAAGACAAATTGTGCAATTAACTCAAAATCAAATATAGAGACCTACATTGCGATTAACTCAGTATTAATAATATAGAGACTTATAGGGCAATTAACTAATTTAAGGTTCATTTACCTAATTAAACTAACGAGTGAACTAAAATTAAAGTGGATACCTTTTACCTCCTCGACTTGTAGAAGATGATGGAGTTGGAGGAGGAAGTATGGATTCAGCACACCTTAGCCTAGAACAGTCACACACAACTCTATTGATATAATCACTTTCGATATCATTCAAGAAATTAACTAATTAAATTCATTGGAACCCTAATTGAATCCTAAATTATTCAGGACACTCCTCAATCGTTGCCTTGCTTCATCCATTGAGGGAGAGAAGGATAATTTCATGGATATACGTGGAGGAGAGATCTGAAATAGCAGGTTGGTGGTGGTGGCGGCGATGGTGGTGGCGCTACAAGAGATAAAAGAACCGCGACTGATGTATGTCTTGGAGGGGCGGCGTGGGCTGTAATGTTAAGGGTCGGAGGTCGTGCTCGAACAGTACGGAGCAGAGGTGATAACGATATGTCTGTTGATAGAGGTGGTGGTTGGTGGTGGCGATCGCGCGCGAGAGAGATGGTACTGTTGATATAATCACGTTCTATTGATATAATCATAAAAGGAAAACAAAATAAGGGTAAAATAGGAAAGTTAAATTTTTTTTGGGACTTTTATGGGGATTATTAAACTAAAGATGCTGGAGGGCTATTATTATTAGTTTTGTGACTTATATGGTAATTTTCTCATTATTTAATACATATATCAAAAGTAAATCAAATAAAGGAAAGAATGTTTGAAAAATATTTAAAGGAGGGTATATTAAATGAAGGGTGATTTACTAATAAAATTTATGACCCACCAATTCTAGCCAAAGAAATCCAACCCAAACAAAATCAAAGATACCCTTTTCTCAAATAAATCATTACATAAGAAAATATTTACCTTTTTCCATAATTAAAAGACTATATAATTAAACATTCTCATATTACAAAATTCTAAAACTAAAAAATTTGTATACTTATAATATTCTACATTCTAAACGTAACCCATTCTATAATATTTTTAATTTTATAATAGAGAATTAAATCGCTTCCTTGAATCGTCAAACCGACATGTACAAAAGTTATGGGTAATTAGTAATTAAGCAGATGTGTATGCTTAGAAACCAGTGAGTTATGCAATAGAAATACAAATGTGAACTTTAAAATTGATGAGTTCTGAAGTCATAATTAATGAATTGTAGACTTATACCCGTTGGTTATGTAATAAATAATTCACAACTATAATTATCATAGACCAAATGCAACACTTAGTTATAATAAATATTTTATACAACTTTGAGGTCAAGTGTTAATAGAAACAAAGTAATACAAAGCCTATCTCCATTAAATTTTAAAAGTAATCATCACTAGCGATGATATAAGTCTCAAAATCTATTTTTAATGTAATTAAAATGAACACAAACAATTGTGTTATCGAGACAATTCTATTTTAAAAAAAACAAACGATTCACCATTGTTGCAAACAAACCTTGTATTTGCCGAATACCAGTTTGCTTGTACTTGATAAAAAACCTTGGAATATTTGCTTGAAACTATTGGGAAAAATAAACTAGGACGAAATGAAAGATTTTCATGCTTAATCTCATTCCGCTAATAAAATACATTAGTTTGTGCTGAAAATTAGAGTGTTGGTTTATTTAGGGATGGGTTATAAGAACTGGCTTTCCTAAATTAGAATAAGAAGTGTGTAATTTTTTTGAAATAAAAAAGGGCAATCTTGGCATAAATTATTTATTTTTGATCTTTTGAGGAGCTAAAAAATATAGACTTGCACAAACTGTGTTATTATAAATTTAGACTCTTTAACTAATAATTGTAAATGAAAACTTTATATGTTAAACTATTTAAATAAAGTATGTTATAGTTTAGGAATTATGTTGAAAACAAACCACGCAATTTGTTAATCCAAGTAGGAAATTTTTGAAAGAAAGAAAGATATTATAAAACTATTTAGGTAAATTTTAAAAGTAAAGTAGGAATTATTTTTAAAAATTATATAAGGAAAGAATATGTGTAAAATAAAAAATAAAAAATGTTTTTAGAAAACTATAAAGAAAATTTTATACTATTAAAATAGTAAGGTATTTAAAATAAAAGAAGGTTTTAGAAAGAACTTAAGATTTTCAAAAATGGTTTAGGTAACTTTTTAGACCCAAGTAGAAAATATTTTAAAAAATTACTTAAGGAAATAATATGCTAAACACTTTAAAAAATGTTTTAACAAAAGTGTTTAGATAATTATTTTAAAACTAAATTAGGCGATTTTACAAGGTCAAAATAGAAAAGTTTTTTCAATAAAGTATGTTATTGAAAACAGTATACAAAATTTATGGTAAGTTATTCAAATAAAGCATGTTACCAGAAAAAAGTTTAGGAAAACCAGTTTAAATATTAAAAAATTAAACGAAAAATACTTTATTTGAATATCAGCTTAGGAAATATACACTTTAGGAAAATAAATAGTTTAGGTAAATAAGTTTAAATATAACAAAAATAAACCAAGTAGAAAATTTATAAGTTATCTTTATTTGAGTTGAAAACAATTTAAATAAAGGTATCTTACATATTTAATACTTTTTATTCTTATTTTTGTAAATTTATATAAATAATAACAAATATAAATAATAATAAATAAAATAAAAAGAAAACAAAATAAACATAAAAAAAGGGATAGGATATTAAATATAATGTCATCTCCCCCCTCAAAACAAAGACTACTTTTATTAAAATGTTATTACTGCCAAGTGAGTGCAAATACAAAGGTTCTGCAGAAAAACTTCTTTAATTTACATCAACATTGGCTAAATAACAAAGGTAAAACTACCTACAATAAAAGTAGTTAGCGCAAATAAATCCACTTCTCTTTTCGACCAAAAACACTTAGAATGGCTCTACGTAGATAAATCCCCTCCTCTTTTCGACCAAATAAGTTTAAGTCCATGTTCTGTATATTTCATAAATTACATATTGTTTTTAATATTTATTGTTTAAGATAAGTAAAATGTTAAATAACTTACATCCTTGCTTGATGTTTTTTAATGCTAGTGAATTGCATTGTTTGTTACTGTAACATGCGATTAAATACCTCACACACCTGTAAAATAGAAAAACAAGTATTTATTTTGTTTTGAATAATTTATTACCTTTCTTTGTATGTTTATTAAAGTACCTTTATTTTTCCTTTCACTTGTTTTTGATCTTGAAGAGAGCCTATACCATCAGAAATAAATCATCTCCGAGATCATTCTAAATGTCCTTTAAATTAAATATGCTGAAATGATAGATGAAGATGGTCTTTGTTTAACACAGAAAAAAACCTGACCATCCATATCCATTCCATCTGTAATGTGAGTTCCATAATTAGTCTATATAAATATGCAATATGAAGTTAATTAGACAGGTTTTATTTTCAAATAAACCCCTGAACTATAAGGAAGTGAATTTAGATTTTCACTTTGATAAGGAAGCGGTATCCCAACGAGATAAACTTATTTCCACTTGGTCTTGGAGTATTAATGGAGATCTGTTTAAGTGGAGATAATAGAGTGAGCCATAATAAGCATCAAAATCAAGGAATTTAGCTTCTCCAGCATCGATTAATCAAGCTCAATTTAGATTAAACAGAGCATTATGAGGGCCTAAAAGTTACTTATGATTTCTTATTAAGTGACTAACATCTGCAAAAATATTGCAATCTCAAACAGAGAATTGTGACTTATATTGAAATTTCAAATAAGATAAAATTTGAATTTATAAAGTTTAAAATTAAATTAAGCGGAAAATTGTTTTAATATACAATTGAAAAATGTGTGTATGAGGTGAGTCGCTGATTGAATTCGAGAACATTGAATTTGAACCATTATGGTCGCCTTTATCACACCTGATATTATTCGGTATATCGGGAAGGATGATGTCTCCACCTCTGTTAGTTGTGATTGGAAAAGAATATCAAGTTAACAACCACAGTTAATATAACACATTTAAGTACTCTCTAAAGTAGTAACTTGAGCAAAGAATCAAATAAAAAATCAAAACAATTAGAAATTCTGTTGAAATAATGCTCATTCCGACATATGTACACTATAAATATGACCTTTGGTCATTTGTGAGATATCACTTTAGAGATCAACTAAAGCCACATAAGTCTTCTGTAAAAGTTCATTACTAAATAAAAAAGTTTTTTTATCAAATCCAATCCAGCGTCTACTTTTCATTCTCCAAAAGTAATATTTTTCTTCCCTGATAAAAAATCTTTTACATATTATTTTTCTCTTCTTTAATATAAAAACCATCAAGTGGTATCAGAGCCTTGTTCGATTATCGACTAGGCGATAACTAGCTTCCGCAAAAATACCTCTACTATATAATATTTTCATGGCCACTTTCCTAAGCAATACCCAAATTCCGATCCCGATTTTTTTGAGAGAAAATTACGACTATTGGGCAATCAAGATGAGGACATATTTCATGTCCCAAAGTTTATGGGATATTGTTGACAAGGGATATACCACTCCCGAAGATATGTCAACTATATCTGCAGCGGAGAAAGAAAAATTAACTAAGGAGATGGAGAAAGATAATTTGGCGCTTTACAGCATACAAATGGCCATGGCGGAGTCCTTGTTCCCAAGAATTAGCAGTGCTACTACGGCGAAGCAAGCTTGGGATACGTTAAAAGAGCAGTTTCAAGGAAACGTAAAGGTACGTAATATTAAACTTCAGACTCTAAGAAGGGAATTAGAAAATATGAAAATGAAAGAATCTGAGACCATAAAAAATTACTACACTAAATTACGAGAAATAGTTAATCAGTTAAGAGCCTATGGAGATGATATAACTGATAAAGGGGTCGTAGAAAAAATATTAATTACTCTTCCTGCTAAATACGATCCGATAGTAACTACTACTGAAGAAACAAAAGATATAGCCACTCTGTCAGTAACAGAATTGGTAGGATCTCTAGAAGCTTACGAGAAAAGACTAAGTATGCGTGAAAATGAATCCATAGAAAACGCATTTCAGTCTAAACTCAACATAAGGTCTCAAGATTCTAAAAATGAGGGGAGAAAATATGGAGAAAATTCTAAAAATAGAGAAAATAGTGAGTATAATCAAAGATCAAGAAAATATTCACCATGTCGTATCTGTAAGAAAACTAACCATCTTGAAAAAGATTGTTGGTTTCGTGAAAAACCGCAATGTAAGAGTTGCGAAAAATTTGGCCACTTAGAGAAAGATTGTCGGTCCAAACAAAAACACCAAGCTAACTTCTCCGAAGAAAATAAAAATGAAGACAACCTATTCTACGCATCTCACGCTGCTTCAAAGAGTGAAAGACGACACTTGGTATATTGATAGCGGCTGCAGCAACCACATGACCGGTGATGAAAAAATCTTTTGAGATATAGACAAATCGGTCAAATCTCAAGTCAAGTTTGGAAATGGAGATCTGGTGAAGGTCGAAGGCAAAGGTACAATCACGGTCAACACGCAAAAAGGTACGCGACTAATCCATGATGTACTGTTGGTCCCCAAACTAGATACGAATCTATTAAGTGTGGGTCAAATGATGGAAAGAGGATATAAACTCTTATTTAAAGATGACTCGTGCACGATATATGACAATAAAAATAAAAATCAAGAAATAGCTGTAGTAAAAATGTAGCAACAAAGAAATTTTCCGATCCAATGGAAGTACGTTGAAACGGCCAAGAAAGCTCAAGAAGACCAATCATGGCTATGGCACCGCAGGTTCGGGCACTTCAACTTTCATGGGTTAAAGATTCTTCACCAAAAGAATATGATTAAAAATCTACTAGCCATCCAAGTAAATGACGACGTGTGCGAGATATGCCTAGAAGGAAAACAACATAGAAAATAATTCCCTTCAGGCAAAGCATGGAGAGCCAAACACGTGCTAGAGCTGATCCATACAGATGTATGTGGACCAATGAGGACTCCAACATTTGAAAATAACAGGTACTTCATCCTTTTCATTGATGACTATACTAGAATGAATTGGGTATACTTCATGTGAGAAAAGTCAGAAGTATTCGGTAGCTTCAAGAAATTCAAAAATCTTGTCGAAAATCAAAGTGGTCGACGAATTAAAGTCATTCGAAGTGATCGAGTAAAGGAGTATACCTCAAAAGAGTTCAATAAATTTTGTACAGATGAAGGAGTAAAACACCAACTAACTGTCGGCTACGCTCCAGAACAGAATGGTGTGTCAGAAAGGAAGAACAGAACAGTCATGGAGATGGCAAGAACTATGTTAGCTGAGAACAGAATGCCAAAGGAATTCTTGGCAGAAGCAGTATACACTGCAGTGTATCTTCTCAACAGATGTCCAACAAAGGCCGTTCAAAATAAGACACCAATTGAAGCATGGAGTGGAAGGAAGCCGTCAGCACAACACCTTAGAGTCTTCGGCAGCATCTGCTACATGCACATCCCGAAAGAAAAACGACATAAACTAGAAGAGAAGACAGAAAAAGGAATATTCCTCGGCTATAGCTCAGAATCTAAAGGCTATAGAATCTACAATATCAAAACAAAGAAACTTATTGTCAGTCGGGATGTCGAGTTTGACGAATATTCAAAATGGAATTGGGATGAAGGAAAGGTGGAACGACAAACTATAATGGTACCAAGGGTGCGCAACATGGATAATACCGAAGAAGAAGGTCCACAGAGTACTCAGGAACCAACATCACCAATAACTCCAAGATCATCTTCATCTTCGTCCAGTGATGAGGAATCATCTCCGGAAACACCAGGCAAGACAAGGTCACTCAGAGACATATATCAAACATGTAATTTTGTGACGTTGCAGCCCGAAAGCTTTGAAGTAGCATCTAACCAAAAATAATGGGTAAACGCAATGGAGGAAGAGATCAAAATGATAGAGAAAAACAAAACGTGGGAATTGGTAGATCGACCAACCAACAAAGAAGTCATCGGAGTCAAGTGGGTCTACAAGACGAAGCTCAACCCAGATGGCTCAATCCATAAACATAAAGCAAGACTGGTTGCTAAAGGGTACTCACAACTACCAGGTATTGACTACAACGAGACATTTGCACCAGTTGCACGCTTAGACACTATAAGAGCACTTATTGCATTAGCTGCACAAAAGCAATGGAAGATATATCAACTAGATGTAAAGTCAGCATTCTTCAATGGCTATCTAGAAGAAGAAATATATGTCGAGCAACCTCAAGGTTTCATGGAGAAAGGACAAGAAGATCGAGTTTTAAGACTACAAAAAGCACTATACGGGCTCAAGCAAGCTCCTCGGGCGTGGTACAGTCGAATCGACAATTATTTCACTGATCGAGGATTCACGAGAAGTCAAAATGAGCCTACTCTCTACATTAAAAACCAAGGTAACGATAACAGACTCATTGTCTCTCTTTATGTAGATGATCTCATCTATACAAGAAACAATGAGAAAATGATCAAGGAATTCAAAGAAGACATGATGAAAACCTTCGAGATGACGGATCTCGGGTTAATGCACTACTTTCTCGGCATTGAGGTAAGACAAGATACAAGAGGAATATTCATCTCACAGAAGAAATATACAGAGACTTTACTAAAGAAGTTCAAGATGCATGGATGCAAGACTGTTGCTACTCCCCTAGTCACTAACGAGAAACTAACCAAAGAAGACGGCTCAGCTAAGATAGATCCATCATTATACAGAAGTCTCATAGGAAGTTTGCCATACCTTACAGCTACGAGACCAGATATCATGTACGCTACCAGTCTACTATCGAGATTCATGCATAGTCCAAGTCAAGTCCACTATGGAGCAGGAAAAAGAATATTAAGATACTTGCAAGGTACAAAGGACTATGGTATATGGTACGAGCCTAGCACTGACTCAAGATTGATCGGCTACACAGACAGCGATTGGGCTGGATCGGTAGATGATATGAAGAGTACCTCAGGCTATACATTCTCACTCGGCTCAGGGATATTCTCATGGTCATCAAAAAAACAAGACTGCGTGGCACAATTTTCAGCAGAAGCAGAGTTTGTGGCAGCAGCACAAACAACAAGTCAGGCAATATGGCTTAGACGAATACTTGAAGATATGGGAGAACAACAATAAACACCAACAAAAATCTACTGCGACAACAAGTCAGCAATAGCAATGGCAAAGAATCCCGTCCATCATAGCCGGACTAAACACATTGCTATAAAATATCATTTTCTGCGAGAGGCGACAAATGAAGGACGGATTGAGCTTCAATACATAAAGACTGAAGAACAACTCGCGGATATTTTTACGAAATGCTTTCACGACCAAAGTTCGAGACTCTACGAGAAATGCTCGGAATTACGAAAATGAGCATTAAAGAGGAGTGTTAAAAGTAATACTCATTTTCTAAGATAATCTAGAATTATCTAATTTCTAGAAAAATCTAGTTCTTAGAATTATCTAGTTTGTAATAGGAGTTTTCTATTAGATCTCCTAGATTCTAGAATATAGTATACCACCGACATATGTACACTATAAATATGACCTTTGGTCATTTGTGAGATATCACTTTAGAGATCAACTAAAGCCACATAAGTCTTCTGTAAAAGTTCATTACTAAATAAAATTTTTTTTTTATCAAATCCAATCCAGCGTCTACTTTTCATTCTCCAAAAGTAATATTTTTCTTCCCTGATAAAAAATCTTTTACATATTATTTTTCTCTTCTTTAATATAAAAACCATCAAATTCAGACAAAATCAAAATCTTTACTGTGAAGAAAATAATCGAAAAATGAACCTTTTACTGCACAGTGAAGTTTATTAAGAGCCAACTCCAGCCCTCTCCATCTTTTTCTTATGTTAAGTCCACATAGCAGCAGATTTTTTCGTAAAGAAATAAAAATCACAATGAAACAATATGTATCCATTTCATAACAAAAATAGATAACCACATATGAAACTACTTACCAACATAAACATCAAATAGATTAAGAGTTTTTTAAATAATTAATTGCATTGTTGGTCCCTAAGGTTTGTTGAATATTCATCTCGAAACAATAATACATTTTTTTGTAACATACACTCATGAATTCCCCTTTCATACGAGTTGTGAAAAGAGTCAACAATTTAATAGATCTTAACATAATATTAACTAAACAGGTGACAATGCATTATTTACATAAAAAATTGAACATGATTACTAAATCTAAAAATGTTTCAATGTATACAAAATTCTTTAAACCATTAAATTTTCCAAAATTCTTTAAACCAAACAAAAATTTTCCGTTTTAGGGATGACTAAATCGGTATGTTGCTCCAAATCTAAGGACCAGACGGCAAACGTGAGTGAGGGAGAAGGGGAAGGGTTGGAGGAGTTCGGGTTAGACCTATAACGCTAGTGAGATGAATCAAGAAGAGAGAAGAGTTCGAGTGGCGGCAAGGCTTGTGCCGGTGAAGTATGGTCAAAGGGAAGGAAAGGGAACTATGGAGGGACACCGCCTTTGTTGGATCCCTCGCTTGGAGTTCTGTTAAGTTATCTTCAGTAAGTCGTGACACTAAGTATTCTTCAGTACGCTAAGCAGACACAAATCAGAGCTCAACCCCTTTTTTTTTAATTTTCTTAAACCAATGCTCTTCATATTTTTTTCTATATATATATATATATATATTTAATATCACAAAATCAATGCTCTTGTAGGTGTGTGGATTTAAATATTTGGAATTTTGATCGAGTAAAGTGATAAACATCTAATGTTTATCACGTTGATTTTGTTGACCTTGTCCAAAAATAACTGTTCAGATTGAAGGGGAGACGATACGATGCTCTTTTCCTACGATCATCTTTGAATCTTCGAGAGTTGGCCAAAAAATGCATACCCCAGTTTTCTCTTGGCCTCTCTCTTTGCATGGTGTTGTCAAGGAGGACAACCACAATCATAGCAATCGTCGGAGGGGATAAAAATATCATGTTACCTATTACATTAAACTGTAAAGAGACAAAAAAATTATTTAGAAGCCATCCAGAATTGGATTGAATTAGACCATGATGGCCTGCTATCCAATACTCCTTAAAATACAGAGGGATGGACACCCCAAGGATTCACTATTACTTAGCATACCTTACGAGTCCGAGAAGAAGACATAAAGGATTGTTGGAGTTTTGAGAGAATTATGTATCGACAAGAAATTGGCTACGAATTTTTCTACATTCTTTAAATTTTGAAATCATTATCCTAAAGGATTGTTGGAGTTTTGAGAGAATTATGTGATTTCATAAGATAAATATTTCTCATTTAAGATGCAAAAAAAAAATCATTATTCCAGCCGAGATATGAACTATTCGTCCTCTTCCAACACGAGTGACTCCCATAAGTCCCACATCTGCCTTGTAAAGTTACCGGTCATAAGTGTGAGAAGACCTAGTTTGACAAAAAAATAAAAAAAGAGAAGACCTAAAAAGGTCTTTTTCTTCATTAAAAATTTGCAGATTCTACTCAAATTACAAGTTCAGAAAAGAAAACAATTAGATTACTGGAAAAGTAGCCTGCCAACCAGTGCCTTGACTTAGCACATGAGCTGGAGGTGGAGTAGCGTCGGCTAGACGAGAAGCTTTCATGTATGCACCCGTGGACTACACATGAAATTAAGAAAGAAAGAAAATAAAACATTATTAGCAATACTAAAATAATTTTTAAAATTGAAATTATTGTATAATTTTTTCAAGATTAAAATCTCTCAACAGTGGATATAAGAACCTCACAGTCATCAAACTAAAAACAGTGACCCATTGAATATGTAGGGACACCCCATTGCAAAGGATGCAAAAACTAGACCCTAATAATAGAAAAAAAATGTCATATAATGTGTTTAAAATGAAAAAAAAATAAAAATTAAACTCAACGAAACTACATACCCATTGAATATGCGCTACATCTGACTTGGGTTTGCATCGATTTGTACTCGTACGCACCGATCACCCGTAATGCTAACGAATATATCCATACTGATAAGATGAGTACCAATACAGGGAAGCACTGAAAGCACTGAAAAATGGGGAAATCCCTCACAAGTGGATATCAATGGAGAAAAGGGAAAATCCTCAAGGGCTTAACACACTTCAGATACTACAATCAATAAACAACTCATATAAACCCCAAATGTACAGTAACTAATCTATTACAATAAAAAAATTGAGTAGTTTATGGCTATCCTTAATATTGACAAGACGATAAACACTAAAAACACCGGGAGTCCAATCTCGACACAATTTCCGATCTGTAATAATAAGTAAACGTGATCAGTTTGAAGCTATAACATTGCCAAAAGATGTGCAAAAGTCATATAATATTTTATGCTCAGACTAGGATTTTAGTCTAAAAGTGTTAAGAGGTTTGAGTTATATTAACATCTTTATAGGAGTAACATATGTTGCTCTCTCAAATTCTTTTTCAAAAGGTGCACTAGCTCAAGTATAGTAATGATAGACTAGAAGAGATATATACAAATAAATAAAGTTGCATGAAAAGTATATTGGGAATGGGGGAGACTTAATAGGCCTCCTGCCCCTTCCCGACCTCTTGGCCGTATTAACGCTCCCAAATCCCCTCTTTCATTTCAACTGAATTGATTCCTGATGCCCTCCCATTTGGTATCCCTCCACATGGTCCTATAGTCTCTCGCAAGATTCTTGGCTTTCAACTAATGGTGCGTTCAATTCCAGCTATGAAAAAAATAACTTCTATACTATCTTAGCACTATTTCTTTTAAGTAAATTAAGCCTCTAATTATTAGTAATTTCAAAGATATCTTAAAAATTGTCTCGGTGGCTTCTCTGTTATAGTAAAGTTGAAATCATATTTACTTTTTCCTATAGAAAGTCACACAAGAAAGGAAAAGTTGCAGCTTGTTTCCATCCTCTAATTTATTAAGTTTTTCAATAACAATCTTTGCTCTGAGAGTTGGTTTATTGGTTAGTAATATAATTCCTGACTCATGTTCTACGAAACTGAAGAAGACTAATAATTTAAACATAAAGTGTGTTTGCCTCATTAGTAATACTAAAAATATATGACTTATAACTCATGGATAATATATTAAACACATGTGTTTAATGTTTCAAAGTGCTGAAAATATTAACAACGCAGAATAATAATCACGACTCAAACAAAACATATTAAATTGAAATTAATACATTAATTAAATAAAGTTTGTGATATGATAATAACTTTGGAAAAATCAAAACAAATCTTTTCAAACAAGAACATATAATAACTATCTAAAGCTTTAATTCCAAATCAATTCCAGACTCATCAACTTCTTCGTTTTCCATTTGTCTGAGACGACGTAATCCATTGTTTACTTCGTTGGTTGCCTTGTTAGCTAAGTTGCTAGGATTGTTGAGCATGGACGAACTTACCCCAATCTCCATCTTAGGAGCACCAAATCTCTCCCTTTGTGCTTGAATTTTTTCCATCCTCGAGTAATGAGAAAACAATGAAGACCTAGGGAACATACCGTTAGTGCCAAGGCCACCATAACTGTAGCCAGGATATGAGAAATTAGGATAAGAAGGTTTGTGAATCATTGATTCTGACCTAATCCCTAGTGATCTATGGTAAGATCCATAGTAAGATGGGGTATGAGGGGATCTCGAATAGGAGTAAGGAGTATAGAGTGAGTAAGGTGGTCGATGGACAGAAGGAGAAGCCTCCACCATACCAGGTCTAACTTTAGCCAATGTACGCTCTTTCTTATGTGCGTTCTGATGGCCTCCTAAGGCTTGAGAAGATGGAAATAATTGGTTGCAAAAATTGCAAGAGTAACGCTTAGGATCACTTAAAGCCTTAATCCATGACTCTTCCCACTGGGACTCAATGTTGGATGGATTGTTAACATTGAGTACAGTGTTTGAGTTATCGTCTGAATCATCTCTAGCAGGATTCAGATCTAATAGCACACATGACGATGAATCCTCGTTGGGCTGTGACGGCTGATCAGATCCTTCAGCAATCTTTCCTTTCAATTCAAGTGAACTCTCTTTGTAAGGAGAGACTTGAGAGGCTGCTGAGATGCTAGAGGAAACAGGAGAAAGTTGTTTGGTTGCCATCGTTAATGGATTTTACTAATTTGATGTTTTGTTGAGTTTGAAAAATAATGAGACGGTCTCTTCTTAAATAATTAAAAAAGTTAATGTTAAATGACTAGTTATGGAAAAATATCTGCATAAATTACTCCACGTACTAAAATTGGATGTAGACTTTAAGTAATAATTTGAAATTGTGTTATAAGAAAGGTGTAGATAAACATTTATTTAATTTAGCTCTAACCTTGAAATATGTCCACATCCTATTTAGGGCATAACTTTTTAAATAATTTTCTTAATTAGATTTTTAATTTTTATAATTGGATATATATTTAAGCTAATTACTTTAATTGTTTATGTGATAAAAGACCAAGATTAACCATAGCTTTAGGAAGAATGGTCTTTGGAATACTAATTCTTACAAAATTTCATTCATATATTTAATACAAGGTTAAATGGTGTGGGATTATGATAACTAAAGGAAATGAGATTTTATAAATAAGGTAATATCCATTATATTCAATTCTTACGGTATTATTTTATTTCTATTATATTAAGAAAATTTTATTAATTAATTTGTTCATATTTTTAGAATTTTATTAAATAAATATTATATTTTTATCTTTTACTGTTATATGTCTTAAAACATTTTTTATTTTTTATTTTCTTGAAATTATATAAATTAAAGGATATATTATTATTACAATCTATATTTCACGTGTATTATAAATAAGTTTTATATTTATTTTAAATTTATTTTGTCATGGTCCCTCTTTATTCTCTCTCTATATATATATATATATATATATATATATATAATCATAAAAATATTCGAAAAACAGTATAAGTGGAATATTCTATCTAAATATGCAAGCTTAGATAAAAAAAAAAATTTTTTTTTTTAATATATTGTAATTCTTCTCTAGTTTTTAGAGTATTATTTTAATACTTTCCTATCTATATTCCTATTACATACCAATTATGGTATAATAATTATTAAGATAATTATTAAAATAATTTTATTCCTATTGTAATTTGTTCCCTTACCATTATTCAATTTCTACCCAAATTTATTACAGTGTACTAATCATACCCAATATAATAGAGAAAAATCATGTATTACTTTTTTTTTGCTGAAACTAACCTATTATGACGATAAGAAAAAAGTGTGCTTACTCTTTTCTAATTCTTTCTAAAACATGTTCTTACTTGTACGTTAAAAGAAATAGAGAGAAATATCAAAATAAAAATAAAATTAGAGAACTTATTAACAAATTTTCTTTAAATCCATTTGAAGAAAATGTACCAAATTATAAAAAAAATATTAAAAATAAATAACAGTAATATAATTAATACATAAAGTATAATTCTAGATCAAGATTTTGTACATTGGTTTGATATTCATACTGACATTGAAACGGTTACCATAGGTTTTCATCAAATATCAACAGTTTGACACTTGTATCTATAATTAATTTAGTGGTGCACGCTACTACAAATATTTAATACCTCGGAGAATTCTCCTTGTAGGTGTACGAGTCATCCCAAATAATATAATGATAAGATAATCGTTCTATACATGAAATATAAAGCTAATTTCGTACTTTATACTATACCTAGGATGTTCATTGAAGGAAAGTTGGAATTTAAATATACAATTTTTGTGTTTGTTTCATTAATTAAATTTCTACCTTATGAAATAAAGAAATAAAAAGACTTCTTAAATATAACTAAAGTGAAATAGCAGGAACTAAAATAAAAACAGAGAAAGTGAAATGAAAATGAGCATGCTACGAATTCAACTTCCATCACGGACAAAACTACAGATGTTTGGTTCTTGCTACTCCAAGAGATAGTGTAATTATTCAAAATGAATACATAACATGTGTAGAATTATGCCTATCTATATCACCAAAGAAATCAAAATTTGTATATCCTCTTAGACGTAATCTATTTCCTTGAAAGCATAAGGCATGATCCTTAGTGTATTTTAGGTATCTCAATATCCTTTTTAAAGGTTTCCAATGCTTTTGTTCTAGATTCGATTGAAAACGATTAACTAAACGTAATGCATAACATAAGTTTGACCTAGTACATATCATAACATACATAAGACTACCAATGACACTAGAATATAGTATTATTGATATTTTATGTTTCCCTTCTGGAACACTTGGATACATGTTAAGATTTAAGCTTATTCACATCAGTACATGAGTACCAACGTTGCACTTACTCATACTAAAGCTCTTAAGCATATTCATGATGTAAATTTCTTGAGACAAAGATAATAGTCATGTAGACCAATCACTACAACAGGTAGCTGATTTACCGACGACACATGTCGTCGGTAAACAGCCACGTTTCGTCGGTAAAATGGTTTACCGACGACCACTCGTCGGTAAACTGTCGTCCCTAGATATTGGTCGGTAAATCCGCTCTTCCCGACGGCGATTTTGGGCTCTCGTCTGTAAACCAACTTTTTTTACCTACGAGGACAACCCGTCGTCAAATCTTGGCTTACCGACGACGTCTATTTGTGTCGCTGGTAATATTTACCCTTTTACCGACGACCTATGTCGTTGGTAACTCTATAAATTACCGACGACTTGGTCGTCGGTATCGTATTTATTAAACGCTTTTTTTTTTGAATTTAAATTAAATACCGACGACATTCTTCACATGAATATCGTTGGTAAACATTCTTTTTTTATTATTTTTCTGTATATATACCGACGACATTCATGTGAAGAATGTCGTCGGTATTTAATTTAATTTTTTTTAATTTTAATTTTATTTTATTTTTTAAAATTTAATTTGTATTTTATTTTTATTTGTATTTAATTTGGTTTTTTGATTTTTTATAATTTATATACCAGCCGTATTTAATAATAGAAGGATTTGGCATATAATTTAATATACTAATACATGAGAATAACTAGAAACCATGACTTATATTCATAAAATATAAATAAACCCAGGTAGTCATACCCCATGCAATAAAGTCAAACCCCGGGAATAAAGTCAAACTCCCGGAGTTAAAAGTCAAAATATTACATAAAATCATAATAAAAGTCATAAATATAAACGTAGTAAAATTAAAGTCTTCACACATAACAAAATAATCAAGGTCCGGATAAATCTTCTTCATTTTCATTATCTTTACCATCTTCACCATCTTCATCTTCATCGGAGACCGGAGGGAGACCATTTTTGGCACGAGATTCGTTGAGGCCTTTGAGCATCTTCGTGAAAAAATCATCGGACCTAGAGGGCTCGATGGAGTATCTTCATCCGGCAAAGGAGGTGATCCTTGGAGTGCACGGAGCTCGTTCATACCCTCGAATATCCGCTGGATTTTTACCGCGTTTTTCTTTGCGGTCTTGTCTGAAACAGACGGCTTCGGGTCCTTTTTTTTCTTGAAGACAGCTCCGATTGACGGGATCCAGTGTCTACTCTTAGCCAGTTTCATCACCTCCTGTACAGTCTCCTTCAACGCTCCTATCTGCTCCTCCACTGGAACATCTTCAGCCGATTGGGACCCCGACTCGATAACCCGATCTTTAAGCTTCTCCCTATAAACTCCATGTAATAAAATTTTAAATAAATAATCAATAAAACTAACAAAAAAATAAATTTAAAGTTAAATAATTAATTTTAAACAATAAAAAGGAAAATAGAACACTTACACTAGCCTGCTCCTATCTATCGTCAACCCAGCTGCCCTTCGCCCCATCATAGCCCAAGTACTCGAAATATCCGCCCATCGGTGGAAGTGGGACCTCCTCTTGAGTCTGCTCGTCAATAAAGCTCAGGGGATCCTTCGTAGTAACCTTCAGCTTACCCTATAAAATATACATACAAAATTATAATTATTAAAAAATTAAATTAAATAACTAATAAATTTTATTTTTTTAAATTGCATTTTAGTACTTATATTTTTTAAAATTATCAAAAATAAATATAACTTAAATTTGAAAGTCCATACTTTTAAAATTGCATTTTAGTCCTTATATTTTTTAAAATTAACAAAAATAAATATAGCTTAAATTTGAAAGTCCATACTTTTTAAATTTCATTTTAGTCCATATTTTTGAAATTGCATTTTTGTCCTTATATTATTAAACTTTCCAAAAATACCCTAAAATCTATTAATATCTTTTTTTTTAAGTTTATAAAACTGCATTTTAATCGACAAAGTTTTCTTATATACAAAAATAACCATATTTATTTGCACATAAATCCTTACGTTTCACAACATCAAAAATCCAAAAACCTATCCAAACCCTAATTTTGCTAAAAATTAACAAAAATTCATGTTACATGTTCTATTTAACAACAAAATACATTTTAACAATACCTAAACTATCACAATAATTCGGAATTAACAAATAATCCAATACAAAATCAAAAAAAAAATTCAATTCATAAATTTAAAAAAAAAAAAGGGGTTTGATTCGGATTTTGTGTACCTGTTACGTGGAGATTGTGTTGAACATATCCAGCAATCCATGCCAAGCAAGAAGAGAGGAAAAACAAAAACAAAAAAAAAGTTAGGATTTGATTTAGAAAAAAGGAAAAAAATTGAAGAAACAATAGAGTTTTGGCATTAAATCACTTACATTTGATGTTGTTTGGGTGTTGGAATGGCTCGGAATAGCTCCTTCTACCTCAGAATCGAATTTTTTGAGAGACTTTTGATGTTTTTGTGTTTCAGAAATGAGCTCGGTAGGGTTTAATAGATAAATTGTTTACCGACGACACGCGTGTCGTCGGTAAACATGTCAATCTCGTCGTTAAACGTGACACGCGTCAAACAGTCGTACGCATGACTATTGCGTGTCCTGGTTTACTGACGACTACTTTTGGCAAGTCGTCGGTAAACCCCTTGGGCGAGAAAATGGACCGCCCATTTTGACCAATGAATTTTGGATTTTCGTTTACCGACAAGTTGTGGAAATGAATGTCGTCGTTAAACGTTTACCGGTGACGACATTCATTTCATGAATGTCGTCGTTAAATGTTTACCGACGACATTCATTTCAAGAAAGTCGTCGATAAAACATGAATGTAACCGGTAAAAAAAAATTTCCATCTCATTTCTTTTTTTATTCTTTTTGAGATTGAGATATACACACACAAATTAGTGTTTGAGGTATTTAGTCAAATGTTAGTGTTCCGGGTGTTTAATCAACAGTTAGAGTCAAATCTTAGTGTTCGGGGTGTTTAGTCAAAATTTAGAGTCAAATGTTAGTGTTCGGGTGATTAGTCAACATTTAGAGTCAAATGTTAGTGTTTGGGGTGATTAGTCAACATTTATTGTCAAATGTTAGTGTTTGGGGTGTTTAGTCAACATTTAGAGTCAAACTTGAGTGTTTGGGCTGATTAGTCAACATTTAGAGTCAAATGTTAGTGATCGGGGTGTTTAGTCAACATTTAGGATCAAATGTTAGTGTGTAGGGGTGTTTAGTCAACATTTATGGTCAAACTTGAGTGTTTGGGGTGATTAGTCAACATTTATGGTCAAATTTGAGTGTTTGGGGTGTTTAGTCAACATTTAGAGTCAAATGTTAGTGTTTGGGGGTGTTTAGTCAACATTTAGAGTCAAATGTTAGTGTTTGGGGTGATTAGTCAACATTTAGAGTCAAATGTTAGTGTTTGGGTGTTTAGTCAACATTTAGAGTCAAACTTGAGTGTTTGGGTTGATTAGTCAACATTTAGAGTCAAATGTTAGTGTTCGGGGTGTTTAGTCAACATTTAGGGTCAAATGTTAGTGTTTGGGGTGTTTAGTCAACATTTATGGTCAAACTTGAGTGTTTGGGGTGATTAGTCAACATTTATGGTCAAAATTGAGTGTTTGGGGTGTCTAGTCAACATTTAGAGTCAAATGTTAGTGTTTGGGGTGTTTTGCTTAGAGAAATGACAAAACCTGTCGATACCGAGACCCAAAAATACATTACGAGGTTCGCTAGCAAACTCAGGGTGTAGCGCTGCAAATCTCTTCCAACTATCACCATCAACCGGATGACACAACACATCCGGATCGGCACTCTTACCGGTATGGTGCCAAATCATGTCTTCAGCGGTGTGCTTTGAAGCGTATATATAGTCGCTGTAATCTGGGAGCAATCGGAAAATAACGGAGCTTCTTATGCGGTACTTTGATACCCTTCTTTGGGTCCCATCTAGACTCGCTACAAACTGGACACTTATCGAGGCCTTTATTCTCTTTGTAAAATATGGCACAATCGTTCAAACAAACATCGATAGTAATATACCGCATACCCAAACTTTTCAACTTCTTGTTGCATGCATCATAAGAATCGGGCAAAGTGTGAGGTTTGGGCAAAATACGACCAACGAACTCCAATAGCTCGGTGAATGACGTGTTAGTCCACTTGTTCTTTACTTTTACGTGCATAATCTTGGCAATGAAGTTCAATGAACTCATCGCTTTACAACCCGGATATAATTCTATCTCTAATTCGTTAAACAGTTTTTCGAAACTGCTACTACTTGGAATTTCTGCGTCTCTCATCTCGGTGTCACCCTGATGTCCGCCAACATCGTAACTGTGTCACACATCGTCATAAACCTCAGCAATTTCATTAACTATATTCGGAATAGGGTTTTCTTCGGGAACGACCGCCTGCTCACGTGTTTTATCCAAACACGATACGACTTCATAATCCCTTCCTTATAAAGGTTGCCCGTAACCGTCTGAGTGGGTAATCGACGATAATTTTTACAATAGTTACACAGACAATAAATAAGATCTTTATAAATTTTGTTTTTGTTTTGCATATGCGATAAAATCCAGAACCCCCATAAAATAGTCTAGATCGAGTAAATTCGTAGCATCCATCCAACTCTTATCCAAAGCCATCTCTTTACAACAATTTTAGATAACTAGACAACTATATTCATATGAAAATAAAATAAATAATTATTACAACCCAATTAATAAAATGAATAAAAATTACAACACAATGAATAAAAATAATACAAATTACAAACCAATGGCTTGAATAAAATTACAAACCAATGGCTTGAACAAACCAATAAATAAATAAAATTACATCACAATAAATAAATAAATAAAATTACATCACAATAAATAAATAAATAAAATTACATCACAATAAATTAATAAATAAAACTACAACACAATAAATATATAAACAATTTCATATAATTAAATACACAAATACAAAAATATATGAAAACATAATATATGAAATAAATGAATGTATGCATGATTTACACATAATAATTAACAAGACAATCAAAAAAAATATACAATCATAACTTATAGCAACTAATACACAAATCAAAATCCATGCATAAAAAAAAATTAAAAAGTTTAAAATTTAAAGAAAATACCTTGCATTGGTGGAATAAATTGGAGATTGATGATGAAGTCCCAACCTTGATAATGTATTACTTAACCTAAACACATAATATTGTAAGAATTACACCAGATATGATAATAATAAAAAATAAATTCAAGAGTTTACCTAATATTTGTGGATGAAATTGTGTATTGAGGATGCCACACCTTGATTATAAGCTTGCAAATGGTTAAAGATGAATTTGAGAAGGTATTGCAAAAAATTTGAATGAGATTGATTGATATTTTTGGGAGAAATTGGGAAGAAAAATGGGGTTTTTGGGGTTTAAAGAGATAAAAATACAGTCTGTCCAGAATTATATACACATTTTTTTTACTGACGACACATAATTTCTTCGGTAAACCATAATTGCCGTCGGTAAATGATACAATTACCGACGACTACGTTGTTGTCAATAATTTACCGACGACAAATCCAAACAAAAAAAACTTTAAAAAAAATTATAACGACGGCGTTTTGACCCATTACCCACGAGACACGTCGTCGGTAAATTACCGGCGACTGTTTCTCGTGGGTAAATTGTTGTCGTCGGTAAATAACAAAACTTTACCGACGAAACTGCGTGTCGTCGGTAAGCTGTCGTGGGGAAATCCCCGATCTGTAGTAGTGAATCTCTATGAATCTTAACACTAAGAATATAATTTGCTTCTCCCATATTTTTCATATCAAATTGAGATGATACCCTCTCTTTCGTATCTTTGGTAAACTCCTTATCATTCCCAACTAATGCGATTTCATCAACATATGGAGATAAAATCATGAAATATTTCTTGGAATGCCTAACATAAACAAAATAGTCTTCGCTTATCATTTCAAATTTATTTGATGAAATGACTTCGTGGAATCTTAAATTTTACTTTCTCCAGGCTTTCTAAAATAAGACTATGGATTGTTTTCAACATCAACAATCTTTACTTTTTGGTCTTTTATAATAAAACTCGGGGGTTGTTCTATGAAAATAACTTTTTCTAAATCTCAATACAATTTCAATATTCGGTGCAACTCTAGATTGAGATTCACCACAATAGCTAAGTAAGATGTATAAAGGTAAATCTAACAACATGAGAAAACGTTTATTTAAAATATATTACATCTCGTTGAGTATAGTATTTCGCTACCCTAGCAAACTTCATACCTCTCAATATAATTGTTAGGCTTTCTCTTTATTTTTAGAAACTATTTATTCTAAATCGTCTTACATTCTTTTGTGTGATCATCCAGTTCAGATGCCTGGTTTTTCTTCATCGACATTATTTCTTCTTACATTTATTTTCTCCGTTATTTCTTAGCCGAACATGAAATTGCTTCATCAATTGATGGAGGTTCTTCTACGTCTTTGTAGTTATCCTAAAGACTTGTTTCATCTGTCTCAAGATGTAGAGGAGTATCAATCTTTACTTTTTGACTACGTGTTACCTCATCACGTGTCATATTTTTTTCATATAATTTTCCTAAGTCTCAATTTTTAACACAAAAAGTAGAATTTATATCAACCTCACCTCTACTATGGAAATCATTTTTTAACAATGTGGCATCTCGTGACTCAAATTCAATAAAACATCCATCATTGTATTCACCAATAAACACATATCCTCAAAAGTGCTCTTCGATCTTACAAAGATTTTTTTTTGCCTCTCGGACCTAGCTTCCCATATATATGATATAGGACATGAACATATCCTACCAACCCCAGGGTCACAAGAATGACATGATAGGTTTCCTACTTGTCCATAATTCATAAGGAGTTCATGGAATTGTCTTTGTGGTATTCAGATTTATACATAAATGGTCGTAAGAAAGGCATCTTCCAAATAACATATTGGAAGATTAGATTGTGACATCATAGACTTAACCATTTCTAGGAGAGTTTATTTCATCCTTTCAACCTCACCATTATGTCATGGTGTTCGGGTATCGTAAGATATCTTACTATCCCCTTTTCATCACACGCTTTTTTAACCTGATCAGATAGATATTCGTGTATGCAACCGGTTCTTAAGGTTTTCACCTTTCTCTCTAACTAATTTTATACTTCATTGACAAATGTCATAAATACTTATATTCTTCATATTTATCATAAATCAAGTAGACATAACCAAACCTAGTGAAATCATCTATAAATGTGATTAAACAGTGTTTCCAACGTCTAGTTTGAACACTCATTGTGACATAGATGTCTGAATTGATTAAGTGAAATGGGTACTTGGCGTGTTTAGCCTTTCAAAATGGTTTCCTTTTTGCTTTACCTGCTAGACTATTTTCACAATTTGGTAAGTTGAATTTAGTCAGTGAACTAAAAGGTTCACATTTTCAAACAAATTCATGTGATCTTGGCCAATATGCTCAGTATAGATTCCATAATTTTTTTTGGAATACTGGATTAAGTATTCATAGAAAAAAACTACTAATATAACACATATTAGAGGAGTTACCATCATCTAGTACAATTAAACCATGAGAAATAAACCTAGAACCATAATTCTTAGCGTCATAATAAATATCTACTTTGTTTTAATGAAAATGAATATTAAACCTAATCTTAGAAGAATGGTGAGGGAGACCAAGTTCTATTGAATGCCAGGTATGTAAAGCACACCTTGCAGGTACAAGTTTTACCACCTTGCAATTTCAACTTGCATGTGCCAAATCATTTGATGTCAACCTTATTGTTGTCAGCTATATATATCCACCTCGTTCCCTTTGGAATCCAATAATACTCTACATATTCCCCTCAATCTTTGGCTTCATGGTCTATCGCTCCTAAACTTATAGTCCGCAAAGGATTATAATAGCTAGCATTACATTACTGGTAACATAAGCAAAATTACAAGAAGTAAAAGACATTTATACCTTGTTAGGTTTGCTACACTCGTGAGTAAAGTGACCCATCTACTCACAATTTTAGCATTGCATCTTACTCTTGTCTTTATTCTTTTGGATATATTTTCCATTATTATTACCACAATTATTGTTCTTCTTGGAAGCATGCTCATTTATAATTTTCTTCCCATAGTTCTTGCTCTTATTGTTAAAACCTTTATGGGTGCTTGACTCAATAACATAAGCCTGACCTTGAGGCTTAATTTTCATATGACGAGCGGCATTATCAAGAGTTTGACTTATCATTGTTAGTCAAGTTTGTCTTTGGAAGATATTGGATCATATCATGAACATGCTGTCATCAACAAGGTTATGACATGTAGCCTTAAGTTCTCTAGTTATGTTAGCCATCTCTCAAAGATGTTGCTGCATAGTTTGATTAGGCTCTTCTTGTAAGTATAAATTTTATCGTCAATAAACACAACATAGTCACAGTTGTGCCCACAAACTTCTCATCAAGCGTTCCACATTTATTTAGTAATGGGATCCTGTTGATACTCATAGACAAGGTCGTCCGGCCTGGAGTTTATCAAGAGGTCTCTAGCAGTGGAAAATTTCTTTTTCCACTTTTCATAAGCCTCCATGTCCCTTCTATTTTGAGTTGTATTACGTTCTTCGTGTAGAGCCTGACATTGTTAATAGGTTCACAAACATCTTGTTCCTCCAAATGATAATATATCTTGAGTTTCCAAAGGCTGTATTTCTCACCATTCATTTTGTCTCTTTTGTTGAGATCAACAATACTGGCTTTTAATACAATTTTCTAATAATGTAAGAGATTTTCATTATCATACACACATTTATTAAATATTGTCATGATATCAATGCAAATAGAATGAATAAGAAAGATAGATTACAAGTGATAAATAAAGTTACATAAGTTCTCAATCACGATTTTTTATATTTTGTACATCTTAGTCATTCATTCAATTTCATTGATTGAATAATAAGGTCTACTATAACTCCCACTATCTCTAACATGAATAAATAATTATTATATAAAAAATAAATACAACCTTTAACAGAAAGAAACAAATTGCATTCATACATGATGAAAAATTGTTCCGAGATAAAAAATTAAAGTATATAACTAAAGTAAAACAACTAATATAAATATCTTAATAAATTACTGATAAACATCTTAAACAAACTTTTAAAGAAAAGAGCATAACTAACATATCGTGATTAAAAGAATCTTGCTTTCAAGAGAATAAACTTCTCAAAGTTTTCCTTCTCAAAAAGAGGTATGAGATTATAATCATAAAAATTAGTACTAGACTTCAAAAACCAAATGCATCTCACAAGGACATTTGGTCAATATAGTAGACCTATTGAAAGTGCTTCCTCATCTGGGATTCAGTGAAGTCATGTACTAGTTACCAATATGTATTTGGTCTCCCAAGCACATAATCTATGAGATACAAATCCTCCCATAAGATGGTGGATATATCTCCTCAAGTCTTTCGGCAAAGTCCTGAGAAGGGCATCAATCATGTCATTCTCGCTCATGTGATGGGCATAATTGATAATAATTTGTAGCAAATTATGTGATGATCTCATCTTATAATTTTGAATTGTTATTATTTTTTCATTCAAATATTTCCTTTGTCCAATTTTGGTCCAATAGTATTTTTTATGTTCTTGAGGTCACACTTGTACTATGTCAGTAGATCAAGTCTAAATGCTCGCGATCCTGGGATCGTTTCCATGCCATTGTTTCTCTATTATATACAAAATAGAACCACTAAGAATCACCAACATTTAGAAAACAATAGCACATTACGAAAACTAAACAATATATTTCAGATAGTGTTATGATCATTAATACTAGTATTGTCTAGATGGTAAAATTACTGGTATCTAGTAAGGGTCGTTTGGGTTCAAATCTGCCCACATATTATTTAGTTTTCCTAATAATAAATCCATAATCAAGGTGGGCCATTCTTCATCTCTTATGCAAAAAAAAAAGAAAAAAATCTTAAAAAATAGTCATAAAAAATTTCTTGTTTCTTATTCATATATAGACAAACAAAAAATTTGTAACATGAATCTAATACCAATTGTTACAAAAATTAAGAAGAAAAATTTCAGACAAGCCTTTGACATTGGTGACACTGAGTACAAGAAGTTCGTAGAGACATCAAAACAATTGAAGATCAACGTCACAGTACTTGAAATTTCGAGAAGGATTCAAACCATAAACAATTCTTCAAGGAAACACTTTCCAAGAAGAATAAATTTACCGAGCCGAAACTTTGGTTCTAACTGAAGGGGTATCAGCACAAGGTCAATAGAAGTTACCACCAAATCTTCAAGATCTTTGACATTTAACCTCCCAATCAAAGTATGTGGTTGGGTCTCCATATATGTGATAAATTAATCGAGTCACATGAAATCATTTTAGGGGTATTTAGGACTTAGTTGAGGAATTTTTCACCATTATGTGATGTTTTACACTTTCTCATCTAGTTTCAGTGGTTATGTTAATTGTAGAGGTTTTGTGCATAATTTATGTGTTGAGTGTACATATCAGAGGTACATGAATGCTAAGATACTCCGAGATGATTATAAGAAGTCATTAAAACGAGATCACCAATTTGTCATGGTGTAAAATTAGGATTCAACCACTTTTAGAAAGTGAAAGCATGTGCAAGTCAGATTTTAAAAGTGTCTTGTTCGAGTTATTGTCGTCTCCAAGAGTGTGATAAATAAATCAACACCTTTTAGAGCTACTACCCGCAACTGTACGGGTCATTTACAAGTAATAATACGTTAAGTAGGGGGTTATCTTTCTCCACGGGGGCTATGAGGTTAATATTTTTGTGTTTTAAGGAAGCGTAGAGGGGTTGAGTATAAATTAACTAAAGTAATAAATATTCTTTTTTTTCGGAATTAAAAACTAAAGTTCAGATAACTAAACTACAGTCAACAATTAGATAAACTAAGGACAAAATAGAAAATACGGAGACTGTAGATGAGAAGATAGCTTGAGAGTCGCTAGTAGTCCCCACTAGCTATGACTTTTCACGTTTATTAATATAAGGGTGGATTGGTATTTTATCACTAGTAGGGATTCTATAATCTTTCTCAATCCCTCCCGGGTAGATAGGATGTTGTGCTACAATGCTAGGGACCTCTCCTAGTGACCCTACAACACTTTCAAATGTAATTAATCCTAATCCAACTGATTATCCGATTAGTCAAGACCTCCTTGTTCAATAATGCACATCGAAGAATTATATATTATTTTCTATAATCCGACCCCTCCTCCCGGGCGACAATTAAGATTACTATACCCACCCACTACTTGGCGTTCGTAAGGGCTGGAAAACTTAATACAAATATATGATTAACGCAAACCCCTTAATTTATTTCAATAGTAATATCCCAAAACGCAATAAAACATCATAATACAAAGGTATAGTTCATACATTAAGCGTTTCTCAAGATAATAAAGATTTAATTCATAATGAAAATACTAAAACAAAAAATAAAAATGTAAGAATCATGTTAAGCACAAAAAAATAATAAGGAATAAGCTAAGTATTACTTAAATTGATGAATGAATGGTGCGGTAATGGTGGAAACCCTGATTGTCTTCTTCTTCTTTTTCTTATTCTCTCTACTCTATGTACTTCTCTACTTCTAAAATTTATTAAGGACCTCTATCTAATTCTAGTTTTTGTCTATAAAAAACTATGGGTTGTGGCCCTTTTTAAATGGCCAAATCCAACCCAAAAATATTTTACTCAAGAAGGGACTGGTTCGAAGCATGACAAAAATAATTAGTATAACTTCTTCATTTCAGCTCCATATTTTACCCTTTCTTTTTGGATCTGTTAGCGCCGTGCGGTGCACCGGATGGGTGGCGCAGTGTACCGAACCTGAGGGTTTGGAAACCGTGGTCGCGAGTTATCGACATGGTTTTGAATAGCTGCTCATGTATCTCTCGGCAAAACGCCGTGGTGGAAACCGTGGTCACGGTTCTTGATGGTGCGTTGTACCGGAAGTCTGGCACGGTTTACCGCACCTGATTGCTGTTCATATCATGGTGACCCTACGAACCACGGTTTTTTGCTTCTATTCAAGGAAATTTACCATGGCCTATACCGTGGTCACGGTTTTTCTTCTGCGGTATACCGGACCTTTCCTGCGGTGTACCGCAAGGATGGTCAGATTTTCGCCGAATTTTCGTTCGTCTTCTCCTAACTCGATTTCTTACGTACCTGAACATCAAAAACACTCATACCTTTCTCAATTATGCAATATCAACTAAAAACAACTAAACTAAACATGAATTAAAAACATAAAAACATAAAATTATTGCGGGTTGTCTCCAGTAAAGCACTTTTATTTTAAAATCTTTTAAATTTAGACGTGTTACCACTATCAAGATTTGCGAATATAGCCTCCCAAACAACAAGAAAGGCTATGAACGTCTACTAATCTCCACTTAATGCCCTTCTTGGGCCTGATCTCTATCACCTTAGCTGAAACAACTTTAGTGACTATGAATGGTCCCATCCACGAGTCTTGGTAACCTCGTGGCCTATTCTCTGGTTTGTGGGCTTTCCATAGAACTTCATTGCCGACCCAAACTCAATATTTGGCTCAGTATCCACAAGTACTTCGTGGATATTCTCTTTAGGGACTTTGTGATGTGAAAGGTTGTGGATGATAGGAACGGTGGGATCTAACTTCCTTGGTTTCTCACCCCAAACATAGAATGTCTCGGATACGTTTTTAGCATGAAAGGTAATGGTCCCTTCTTGGAAGTTGATTATGCTTTGGCTAGTGGCCATGAAGGGACTTCCTAGTATGATTGGAACCTGCTTATTTGCATTGAAATCAAGTATAACAAAGTCAGTAGGGATGGTGATATTACCTGATCGAACGAGAGTGTCCTCCACTGTTCCCCATGTCTTAGTAACTGAGTTGTCAGCAAACTGCAACTTCACTAGAGCTTTCTCTGATTTCTGAAGTCCAAGTCTATTGAACAAAGACTTTTGCATAAGATTCACACTTGAACCCACATCACACGTAGCTTTTACTTTGAGTGTACCATATATTTGGATAGGAAGATTAAAGCTTCCAGGATCTTTGAGCTTGAATGGTAACTCTTTATCTACTTTTCTTGAGACTCTCACAATCTCTTTCTTGGCTTCTACACTCGCTTCTTTCTCAAGAATAACATTCTTGAAAACTTGTTGTGGTGTAAGCCCTTTCTTTACAATGGGCGTTGATATTTCAAGAGTGTACGCCTCTACAAATGTCTTGAGTTCAATGACACCCTTCGGATTTGTATAAGGAATGGTTGATGACACTGTTTGAACAATTGGTGGAGATTCCATCTTCTCTTCTTCTTTATTTTCTTGCACAGCAGGTGCAACTTCTACTTTCTCCTTTGAGGCTTCTTCCTCTTTCTCTTTAGCTTTTTAAGCTTGTAACTCTGTAACCGATCTAATCTCTTCTTGCATATCTTTCAGAAGCTGTATAAAGTCGTATTTTTTAGAATCTTTATCCTCATCTTCATCCTCAGAACAGTTAGAGTCCACGGGGCTAGTCTTGGTTGTTCTTCTTCGGTACTAGGAACTTCCACGGCACTTTCGGTAGCATGCGGTGCTTCTTTATTTTCTTCAATTTCAAGGCAAATAGCCTTGCAAGCTTCGAACCCAACATTGGCATCACCTCTTTCGATATCCTTCAATTCTTTTGATTCCATAATATTAGTAAGAACTTTATTTATTTGTTCTACTTGCGTTCCTAAAATCTGAATTGAAGCTTCTTGTTCTCTTAACTTCTCGTTCTGTGAATGCATATTAATGGTTATAAGATCCATAGAATTCTTCAATTGTTGATCACCCACAACTCCTTCTTAAGGATATTGTGGTAAAGCCTTCTGAGCTAAAGTATCGGTATATGTGTCATTAACAGGTTGTTGTGGAGGAGCAGGTCGATTATAATTCAGGTTTCCTTGATATAGAACTTGACCTCTTGGTTGGAAAAAGTTATTCTGGGGACGAGGTTGATAATGACCTGGATTAGCGGCCCCCTGTGGATTTGAATACTGCATACCCGGATGATTCCTGTTACCAAATTGATAATTTCCTCGGTTGGATATGAAGTAAACAGATGCTCGATTTCCTTCGCACTCTTCCCATGTATGACTTTTTGACCCCACATTGTTAACAAATTTGTGCTTCTTGCACTACATTTGCTGCGGCTAAATTTCTCTGCATCTCTAGCTTAATCTCTTTGATTTGATTTTATAATGCAGTCAATTGAGCTGAGTTTGCAGTTTTTGCATCTAATCGAAGCGTACCTTTGGCAATTGTAATAGGAGCTCGCAAAAGTGGCCAACTCCTTTCTGTTTCAATAATATTTTACATACCTTTGGCGGCTTCTATAGGATTCATGGACACGAAATTTCCTTTTCCAAGATTATCTACCCTCAGTCTACTTTCTCTATTGATACCTTGATAATATATAGCTAATTGTAAAGACGGGGTGCAACCATGGAGTGGACATCTAGCTAACTTCGTTTGAAACCTTGTCCATGCGTCTCCTACTTCTTCTCCATTCTCTTGACAAAACTTCGCAAGCTCTCTTTGGTCTTTGAGTCTCATACTCTTCGGATAAAATCGATTAAAAAATGCGGCTTGAA